>OV049924.1:160541442-160629526 GCA_920104205.1 Eupeodes latifasciatus
AAGTTAAGTAAAAGATCCTCTGAGATCTTAAAAAAATATATTTCATATATTTTCTTCTCCGACTTCAACTTTGAAGGAAAAGTGATTGAAACGAATTTTTAAAGCGGAACGATCTTCTTTATTGAACGAACGAATAGAACTAACTTAAAACTAAGATACAATTTATGTTTAAGCCTACGGTGCCGATATGTGCCAATATGTTTATAGATAGTGTTATATATATTGTAAATGGATTTAAAGGAAGATGCTGTGTTTGAAGGAGGATGCTGTGTTTGTCTTCCGTTGTTTACTTTGGTTCTCATGGCATCGATGTTTTTGTTTAGTCTGGGATTTTTCATGGCTAAACTGCTGACATCGGTATCTGGATGGATACCAACTGTGGAGTGGCCATGGGTAGTGGTACCTTTGTAACTCCCCCCCGCCTTAGTTTGGAGACTCTCCTGAGGCTTCATGATTTTAATTTCATTAAGAGGTATTTGTTCTGATTTTATTTCTTCGGCACATATCATATTTATATTTTTTATATTCTTTGCATTTTTATTTTTATTTAAGTATTTTAATATAAAGTAGCAAATAGTTATTACAGTACATATAATTATTATGGTTAAAAATGTAATTGTATTACGATTATTCTTATATTCTATTAGTTTTATTTTATTTTGATGCTCAATGTCTTGAATAATTAGTTCTTTAATAACAATTTCTGAGTCTATTACACTCATATTTAAATTTGGTTGTATTACAATTTTATGATTAAAATTTTGTATTTTGTTATGATATTGTTTATTATTTGCGTAAATAGTACATTTGTTAAAATTTATAATGAAATGTTTATGTAGATGGTATAATTTCTCGTTACAATTTTGTTCAATAATTTTATCAAAATTTATGGCAATTAATAGACCTTTATCTATTTCTTCAACATAATTCTTGGTTCTATATTCAATGGACTTACATGGAGAGCATTCTATTGGGTTTTTTAAATTTTTAAGATATTTATTAAGAGGATAAATTTTATCTTCATACTTTAGGACTTTTTGTTCTTCTATATTTGATATTATTGTATTATTAGAAAAAGGTATCAATCTTAAATAGTAAGTTGGGATTTGTTTATTCAGAAATACTGGAACGCTTATTATAATTACAAAAATTTTCGAATTTTCTTTTCCGAAAATGTTTATTTTCATTTCTTTTAATTCATTTAAACCTATAAAATTTTCTTCGATTTCATCAATATCCAGAATTGATCTCGACATAATTCCTTCTTTAGCTGCATTAACATTATCAATAATTTTTTCTATTTCATTATCTAACTCAGATATATAATTATGGAGTTTGAGTAGTGTAATTTCGTTTTTAATTTCATTTATTTCATCTCTAACATTTTTTGTTAATTTAAAAAACTGGGTTTTGACTTCTTCTATGCTATCTCTGATATTTCTAAAATTATTTTGGAAAATTCCATTAATTGAAATTTGTTGGTTGTAAGCATCAACTAATTTTTTATCATTTTGATCTATGATATCTAAATGTTCTAATATTTCTTCTCTATCTTCATTGTCCATTGTTCCGTAAAGTAATTTAAAAATTGAACCTATTGGATTTATTTATCCTCTTTTAACTCTGTTATTTACTAGTGTTTTATTGTTCCTTACGGAATGTTCATTTATACTTAAAAGCATGTTTATATTAGTCTGAATTTTCGAAGTTTTATGGAAAAGGGATTGGTCGTTTCCTATAACCGATATAATATCTGTGTTTTGGTATATATATAAAGTTAAGTTATATATAGTGTCTAAATATTCTTGTAGATTAATTTTATGATAAATTCGATAGTAATCGCTTATTATTGGTATATCTCCATCTTTTATTAGGATGATTCCTTCAACTTCTATGTTTTCTACTTGGATATCAGCATTTATGCTTGTTATTTTAGTCATAATTAACAATGTTACAATTAGAAAAATTGCTTTTTTGTTGAGTTGATTGAAAATCTGTAATAAAAGAATTTTATTGGTTTTGGCTTTGTTGAATTGTGGGTTTTGGGGTTTTATCTTTATTTTGGTCCTTTAAAATACTTTTTCTGTCTTTTATCCGTGAAGGATGGATTTTTAATTGCCTTTTACCTTTACTATGTCTAATATTTCCTTTATCGTCTGCTTTAATATCTACTTTTCTAAATTTAGGTTTTTCTTTATGTCTTGCTTGACCATAATTTTTTATATAAGCTTTATCGTAGGGGTAATCTTTATTTGTTTCGCGGTTTTTATTATGATAATCTAGCCATTGATTTTTCTTTGATTCTAATAATTTAAAAATTTCATCGGTATTCACATTTCCAAAGTGTACTTCTATTGGTTTCTTACATATGGTTGAATGTATTGTATTATTATAATACATAGCTGCTTTAAGAATCTTTTCAGTGATTTCAAGATTCGGTTCCGTGATATTAAGTATTCTTATGTGTTCGAGAAGAGACGAATGACATCTACTCATGTCAGCATTACCTGTATGGCTATTTGGAGAATTGAAATGAATTGATAGATTTTCTTGTTCTATAAATTCTATTATGCTAGCTGTATTGAATTCGTTATCTGCCACAATTAATTTGGGTTTATCAAAATTTTGAATGTACTCTTTTATCAATTCAACTAAGGTAATTGAGCTTTTGTATGTAGTTTCTTTGATGTATAAATGTTTTGAAAATTTATCAATTACTGTAAAATAATATTTTTTTTCAATATAAAATATGTCTAAATGAATAATTTCATTTTTATTGTTTGGTGTAACCGTATGTTTGAATTTTGGTTTAGGGGGTTTCCTATCATATTTTGCTAAGTTACAGATTTCACAATTATTTATGTACTCTATTATTAATTCTTGCAGTTTAGTGAAATAATATTTTAATTTTAATTCGGTATAATTTTCATGAATACCTCTGTGATTAGTTTGCTTGTGGATTTCTTTTATTTTTTCTAAGCATGAGTCTTTGGTCAACAAATCTTCTGCTAATAATGCACATTTTATCAATTTATAATTTGATATTGTAAAATGTTCAAACATTCTGGGTGATTTTTTAAGAGCTTGAGAACTTTAAAAAAAAAAAAAAACGCATAAAATTTGCGTAAAGCGCGAAACACATTTCGAACCGAACACTGATTTTGGTAATAAAATTCAATGATTTGCAAGCGTTGCTCGTTAGTAAGTCTATTCATGATGAAATTTCAAAGCATACTGAGCATCTTTCTCTTTGACACCATGTCTGAAATCCCGCGTGATCTGTCAAATACTAATGCATGAAAATCCTAACCTCAAAAAAATCACCCGATATAAATGAAAACAAATTAAAGCCCTACGAGTAACAAAAAGTATAAAACATATGTTCGATATGAAGGTACATTCAATTACCTTCTAAGCTCACTTTTAACATTTTTCATAATATTTTAAGGAAAAAAAAGCTAACGCTTACAACAAAAAAATCATCTCACACGCACATATTATTACAGGTGTATACTGTATGGTAAGGTTGAGGTAGACGCCAACTCACCCCTATTTGTACTCGATCAACGAAATAAAATGAAATGTACGCATCACCTGTACTCCTCATTTAATTGATCCATTACCGACTTCAATAGTAACGATAACGAACCAAAAAAAAAGGAAAAATAAAAGAACTTACTAAGAGATCAAAAATTTACCTAACATACTTAACATACGCATAAATAAATCCTCACATCAAAAATTCAATCTTTTTTTGACCTACATTTAAACATGTGAATGAATACGATTTTCAAATCACAACCAACCCCAAGAAGTAAAAACAAAACAAAACAAAAGCAAAGCAAAGCCCAATATTGAAACTACCACAACTCATTATTTACGAACATTATCAAAACTCACTTTTCAAGGTTGTTTTATCTTTCAAGAAAAAAAATAAATAAAACTGGTTTGCATTTACGCAGCCAACAAAAAAAAATCCCTAAGACAATATAAATACACATACACGTGAAGGACATCAACTCACCCTTCTTTCTTTTAACTCGATCATCAACCTAGCTTGCTTGTACAAATAGGACAAAAAAATATTTTTTCTCTCTTCTGCTTCATAAATTTATTACAAATCTTGCAACATGTTTTGGACCCATTGAAAAGACATACGTTTTGTTTTTGTTTTTTCTACTCATAAACATGAAATACCTTGTTTCTCCCTCTAACTTTTCAGTATAAATAGCAACGCTCTTTTTCGTACAGTGTGTACCCACAACATTTGAAATGTTTCTATACATTCAAATTCCTAGACTCATGTTTTGGACCCATTGTAAAAAAGGGATGGTGGAAAAAAGCAGGCACAGATTTTTGTTCTACGTGCGACATCTTTACTTGTTATATGGTCTTTGTATATATGCTGTTACAATAAATAAATGTCCTGTTACCATTTTAATTTTTAAGCATAGTATTTCGATATCTGTTGATCGAAAGTCGTCAATCAGGTAACCAGTGAGTGTATTGTTGATAGCGACAAGAATTCCGCCACCAACGGCGGCGTTTGAATCGTCTGAGTTATAACGATCACGTCTAAAGACTTGATAAGAGGAGTCAAAAAGCTCCGAGTCCAAGATAGAGTTGTTGAGCCATGTTTCCGTCAATAATGAACTACCGACCTATTGCTAAACTATCTGTGATACCTAAACTGTTTGAGTCAATCGTATGTAGCGTCCTTTCTTTTCATTGTAGTTCAATTATCTGTGATAACCAGCATGGTTTTGTTAAAAAGCGTTCAACTGTTACTAATCTGTTTAACTTTACGTCCTTTTGTTTAGATGTTTTTGAAAAACGTGAACAAGTAGATTGTGTCTTTACTGATTTCAGCAAGGCCTTTGATGAATTGTGTCATAAAACATTACTTTTAAAACTATGACAGCAAGGTTTTAACGACTGTTTCATTAACTGGATCTCCTCATATTTGCAAGATAGACGTTATAGTGTTAAATTTAGTAATGAGTGTTCAAGTTCATTTGTTGTGAATTCTGGTGTCCCCCAGGGTAGTCACCTTGGTCCTATTCTATTTGTTTTATTTATAAATGACTTGGTTTCGATCATACAAAATTCGTCTGTCCTAATATATGCTGATGACATTAAAATTTTAAAAAAAAATTAACTCTATATCTGACTGTCTTCTCTTGCAAGAAGACTTAATAATGGGTGATTTTTTTGAGGTTAGGATTTTCATGCATTAGTATTTGACAGATCACGCGGGATTTCAGACATGGTGTCAAAGAGAAAGATGCTCAGTATGCTTTGACATTTCATCATGAATAGACTTACTAACGAGCAACGCTTGCAAATCATTGAATTTTATTACCAAAATCAGTGTTCGGTTCGAAATGTGTTTATTGACAAATTTTGTCCAGCAATGAGGCTCATTTCTGGTTGAATGGCTACGTAAATAAGCAAAATTGCCGCATTTGGAGTGAAGAGCAACCAGAAGCCGTTCAAGAACTGCCCATGCATCCCGAAAAATGCACTGTTTGGTGTGGTTTGTACGCTGGTGGAATCATTGGACCGTATTTTTTCAAAGATGCTGTTGGACGCAACGTTACGGTGAATGGCGATCGCAATCGTTCAATGCTAACAAACTTTTTGTTGCCAAAAATGGAAGAACTGAACTTGGTTGACATGTGGTTTCAACAAGATGGCGCTACATGCCACACAGCTCGCGATTCTATGGCCATTTTGAGGGAAAACTTCGGAGAACAATTCATCTCAAGGAATGGACCGGTAAGTTGGCCACCAAGATCATGCGATTTGACGCCTTTAGACTATTTTTTGTGGGGCTACGTCAAGTCTAAAGTCTACACAAATAAGCCAGCAACTATTCCAGCTTTGGAAGACAACATTTCCGAAGAAATTCGGGCTATTCCGGCCGAAATGCTCGAAAAAGTTACCCAAAATTGGACTTTCCGAATGGACCACCTAAGACGCAGCCGCGGTCAACATTTAAATGAAATTATCTTCAAAAGTAAATGTCATGGACCAATCTAACGTTTCAAATAAAGAATCGATGAGATTTTGCAAATTTTATGCGTTTTTTTTAAAAAAAAGTTCTCAAGCTCTTAAAAAATCACCCATTATTATTCAGGGAATGGTGCAATAATAATCGCATTGTTTTAAATGTTGACAAATGTAAAACCATGAGTTTTACACGCAAAAAAGTTCCAATCGTTTTTAGTTACATGTTTGATTCTTGTCCTTTAAGTAGAGTATATGTATTTTCTGACTTGGGTGTTGTCTTAGATCCTAAACTAACATTCAACGAAAATATTAACTTCATAGTTAAAAAAGCAAATAGAGTTCTGGGTTTTATTAAGAGATTTGGCCGTGATTTCCGTGATTACCGCCTTATTCACAAAGACTTTCTCTTATAAATCTTCCTTCTTTGACAAATCATAGGATGTACTTGCAGTTTTGTTTTATTGTTGCAATAATAAACGGACAAATTTCATCACCATCAGTTCTTGGTAGTTTAAACTTTAGTTTTAGTCGTTCAAGTATAAGACTCCAGAAACCATTGAATACTAATTTTAGCAGATCAAACTATGGTGTACATAGCCTCTTAAATCAATTAATTGACATCTATAATAAATTTTACTCTTGTATTAATTCACCAAATGATAATATTATAAAAAGTATAAATTGCAAATTAATTTTTTTCAACAGTCTAGTTTAATTTTTTAGATTTTAAGTATTAAGAATTGTTAACGTTAGTATTTAACGAATTATAAATAAAAAAAATGATACTGGCAGATACCAAGTCTTCGACGACGATGAATAATCTTCTTCTCCATTACATCTTCTCCCATAGCCTTTCTGCACCAAACTGGCGACCTGTTGGTTGATGTGGGAAATAACCATAGGATCAGAGCGTACCTTTTTCTCCAAACAGTAAAGGAGCTTAAGAGCCATATGATAACTGTTCGGCATACTAAAGTCTTCATGCCGCCACAAAAGTCCACACTTAAAGGAACCATCGACTCGCTTCGTTTTAGCTGCGAGAATTTCTTTTGCTCTCAAGTCATCTTTTGACTCCGTGTATATCCTCCTCGCACTCGCAAATCTGGAAGTTACCATAATATTGGTAATCGCTTTCGCTACCACCACTGATACACCAACCCAATATAGTTTTCAGAGCAATTGGTTCATTTCACTTGCCTTCTCGGACTTTCAAGGTCACAGCTGCCTTTTCGCTATTCAGTTCTATTAAAATTCCACATTCAGCTTTGCTGTATGGCAACAACGGCAGCCCCTTGAGATGATGGAACTTCTCTATAAACTCTTGTGACAAGGATTGTGATGGTAGGGCAAGTGACTTGACTGTTCTCACCCCATTTAACCGCACGCTCGAATAATTCTCCTTTTCAGCACCGTTTGCTGAAATCGATTACGATCAAAAATACTCCATTACCAAGATCGGAATCTCAGACTGACATTTCGGTTTGCCTACAAGCTAACTGCACACTAAATGAGAAAGTGTGCGTGAAATGATGCAAAAACCAAACACATTCTCACATTTAGTGTTACGGCCCATCAAAATGCTTCATTTTAGTCCTCAGGCACATCTAAATGCTTTATTTTGAATCTTTCATGGCCTCGTTAAAAAACTAAACAATCCTAACCAACAGAATTTGAAGTGCTGACATGGTCTTAAATTGGAAGATTTGTGTAGCTTTTTAATTTCAATCGAAATAAGAGCCCCCCAGACTGCAGACTTTTTATCGGCCGATAGTTTGGTCGGCTTCTTAATCAGTATGGAGAGGAATGCATATGCGCACACTACATCGATTCAGTATCGGCCGATAAAAAAGTTTGATAGATTTGTTGCGTTATAAATGAACGCAACAAGTTCTTTTTATATTTAAGTTTAATTTTAATTAAGATGATGCATTTTGCATCCACTTCGGTTTGTTTACTTTTTATTTACAATAGTCAATTTGACAAATGTCACAATTCCTTCTACACAAGGATGAGAGAGAGCGGGACGGCCATAGTCCTTCTGATCATGGTTCTCTCTGTCATTTTCGTGAGGAAAAATAATACCAAGTTTAGTTTCAGATTCCGATAGAAGGATGGTTTCCATGGAAGTGAAACCAAACCAGATGGACGGTCTGGTCGATACGTAAAGTTTCATGAGAAGTCACTCCAAAGGGAGAATGGCCTACGGCCCAACTTAAAGTTTTATGAAAATTGTAAATTTATATTTTTTGATTAAAATTCATTTTGTACATATTTAATTTCTTTTGTTTACATTGCTAATTTTGCCTGTTTAACGTTTATACTATTAAATTATTAATTATTTGTAAAACTCTAAACAAATTGTATGGACCGATGGACGGTTAAGTTTCGGGCAACTTAGTTCGGGGTTTAGTTAACAGATCCAAAATTTTTACTATTTTGTTTTTCTTTCCTTTCGCGCGATTGTTTTAAAGTTAAAGCAAAAGTTAAGTTAAAGATTTTTCTCAATCTTAAATTTTTTGGTCTTTGTTCGATATCAAGTAGTCAGTGGGGGTGGCTGAATGCAGCTCCTGGAATCGTCGTGACCTGGAAGTGAATCCAGCGGGCGGCGAATTCCAGGATGACTTGCATTTAGCTGTGAGAGGAAAAGGCGAGTAAGCAGGGTCGCGAGTATTTCATCACAAGTTGAGATCAACAAGCCGATCTCCGATTGGCTGTTGATGATGTGATTGAAATCCTCCACTCCATATTGGCTGAAAGCTAAAATGGCGGGAGATGAAAAGAAGAGACAGGACAGATCTTGGAATCTGGCCGTCACTTCTTTACTAGCATTCATAGTGTTTAGACAAGAAATTTTTGGGTGATAGAAAACAAAGATTGTGAAAGAAATAAAAAGATTGAGAAAAATTAGAAAAAAAGGTGAATAGTGTCGTGAAAAAAAAATAAGGAAGAGAAACTAAATTAGAAAAAAAAGGACAGGAAAGGAAAAAAGGATCAAGTTGGGGATCATAGTGGAGAAATTCTTTTTATAGTGGTTGTATTTTCTTTCGTTGGTGTTTTTATTTTCGGTGTTTCAAGAAAAGGTTTGCAATTTCCTTTTTTTCATTTCAGGAAAAAAATTGCTGGCGCCCTTTTACTTACTTAACGTAAGAACGCCCCTGTGGCAATTTTAATTAAAACAATATTTTTGATATCAACGTGATATCAAAGTCATCAGCAACTTAATTAATCGAATCGTCGATTAATTTACATTCGCTGAACCCACCCCATCCTGAGCTCGTCGTGGTGGCAGCACTTTATTTGCTGCCTGTTGCAATTTTGCCTCTTCGCCGCTGTTATTTGACAGATCGGCACATTTACTCATTTATTATTTCGCGTGTTTGAATTTGGTTTTGTTTTCTTTTAGTTTGTTTTAATTTCATCTTTAATTTCGTTTTAATTTGGTTTATAATATTATAAACAAATCACCGGCAAATAAATTGTAACAAATTGGCGCCCAACGTGGGGCGACAATTTGTTGTTTTTTGCCTCTCGCTTCTTCGCCGCTGTCATTTGACAGATCGGTTATAATTGTGGTGCATTAATAATTTGAAGTTTTTTTTACTGGCGGTTCTTTTGTTTTTTTTTGGCGGTAATAATTTCAAGTTTTTTTATTGACGGTTCTTTTCGTGCGGTTTTAATTTGATTTAATTTTAATATAATTTTTAGTGGTTACCATCCTACTTTTATTTCGTTTTCGTAAAATTAATTTTAAAATAATTTTAAAAATTAATTTTAAAATAATTTTAACTGGTTTTAGTAAATTGATTTTCTTTTAGTTTTTTTTTAAATTTATTTAATATATTTTTACTGGGGTTACCATATTACCTTTTTTTTGATCATCTTAGAATTTAAATTTGAAAATTTAAACCTTATTGGTGTTACCATATAAACCTTTTTTTTTTTTGATTGCTTAACATTAATTTAAATATTTTCCTTTGGGTGTTACCATATTGTTTTTTTATTATTTTAGAATTTGTTTTATTTGAATATTAATATTCTTTTTCTCCACTGGTGTTAACGTATTGATTTGCTTTTAGGTTTTCTTAGGTGATTTTTTTTTTAGCGGTGTGACCATAGTAATTCTTTTTTTTGTTGACTTCTTAAAATTGATTTGAATATTATTATTTTTTTTTCTGGTGTTACTATATTCATATTTGTTTTAGGTTTTCTTAAAATCTATTCAATTTTTAGTGGTATTACCATATCAACTTATTTTTGATTTCCATTAATTTTAATATATTTTTTTTACTGGGGTTACCATATTAACTTTTACTGGTCTTCTTAAAATTAATTTTAAAATAATTTTAGCTGATTCTTTTATATTGATTCTCTTTTAGTTTTGTTTCAATATATTTGATTCTTTTTCTTTACTGGGGTTACCATTTTAACTTTTGTTTCGTTTTCTTGAAATTTTGAAATAATTTTTGCTATTGTTACCATATCGATTTTCTTTTAGGCCTCCTTAAAATTTATTGGATATTGGTGTTACCATATTGTTTTTTTTTTTCTATTGTTAATTTGTTTGTTAGATTGGTTGAGATTTTCCTTAAGATTTTCTTTTTTTTTTAAAATCGATCGTTTTGGAATTTTTTTTTAATTTGATTGGACATAGTAGTCATCGTTGTTTTTGATTCAGTTAAAGGGTGTTTTGTTTTTTTTTCAACGGGCTTAAATAAAATTTTGTTGTAGTTTTCTTTTGGGAATACTTTTCTTTTGCTAGGATGGACATTAATAGGCTTTCTAAAGAAGAACTCGTTTATGAGTTGCGGGCTACGGGCCTGAAGGAAGGGTCTAAGGTGGATGAGATGAGGATGACTCTCAGGGCTAGTCGTATGCTGGAACGGACTGGTTCGATTTCTTCGGATAGTCCTCACTATCCATATTCATTTGAAGAGGATTCAAAGGCAGTTAGGGCGAAAGTTTTGGAGATTAGGGATTTGCTTCCGAACGTATCAAAAAATCCGAAGTCGTCGGATTACCAGAAGGTGTTGACAAAAATCGAGTGGTCGTTAGGTAGGATCTCTAGGGCTAAGGCCGAATCGTCGGATGAGGTTAACGAGGTAGCGGACTTAAGGGGGGAAATTTTACTTTTGATGGCTAAATTGTCCGAGGTAGAGGAGGTGATGGAACCTCCTAAAAATGTTAATGATAATAATAATAATCAATCTAACCAAGCAACAATGTCGACAGCAGATTTGGATGCGCCAGCTGCGTCAGTCGGCCAACGAACGAGCTCTAGTGGGTTCCAACTACAGGGTGACACACCCCGTGACCGGAATCCCGAGCGACCATATAAGTGGAACGTGCAGTTCTCTGGTGAACGGTGTGGTTCATCAGTGAACTCTTTTATTGAAAGAATTGAAGAATTGAGGGAAGCTCGCGGTGTTTCTGAGGAAACAATTTACAGGTCAGCGGTGGACTTATTTACTGGGAAGGCGCTCCTCTGGTTTAGGGCGATTAGGGACACGGCTTCAACATGGAAAGAGTTGGTTAGGGAATTGAAGTTGGAGTTTTTGCCCTCCAACTATGAAGATCTCTTGTTGGATGAGGTCAGGCGTCGAACCCAGGGTAAGGAAGAGTCAATAGGCATATACGTTGCGCTCATGCAGACTCTTTTCAAACGGTTTTCGGAGCCTCTGAGTGAGAATAGAAAGTTGGCTATTCTCATGAAGAATATAGCTCCATTCTACCAGACACAGCTAGGTTTAGCTGACATTAAGTCAGTCAACGATTTGGTGGCCTTGGGCAGAAGGCTGGAAACCATTAGGGCAAATGTCGAGTCGTTCGTTCCTCCACCCTCTTATCGCAACAGGTCGGCTTTGGAGCCGGATGTTGCTTATATCGCCTCGGTATCGGATACTCGAGTTGCGGTTAATCCTGATCCCCCTCCCAATAGAAATAATCGTTGTTTTAAGTGTAATAGGGAAGGCCATTTCGCTAATACCTGTTCCGCTCCTAGGCGTTGTTTTGGTTGTGGTAATATAGGGACCACAAGACAAAATTGTAGACGCTGCTCGTCGGGAAACGGGCAACGGACTCTTGGGCCAGCAGGGCAAGAGCGCCGGCGTCAGAATTAGGAAGGTTGCCTGCTGGCGACCAGTTGGCTTGCAAAGTTAGGTTAGGTTTCACGTTAGATTCAAGCGGTATAGATAGACGTCCGTTTTTAGGAGTTAATATTTATGGTTTTAGGTTTTTAGGATTACTAGATTCTGGAGCATCGCGAACGATTATTTGTAGGGACGCATGGAAGGTTTTAAAAGATGTAGGATTACAATTATACAGTTCAAATGTTAGGGAAGTTCATTTAGCAGATGGTGCAAGTATAGGAGTGTTAGGGATAGTTAAAGTACCCATTGTTGTAGAGAGTAGGTCAATTTTGATTGAATGCTTAGTCATTCCCAACCTACCGCATGCGTTGATTTTTGGTGCCGATTTTTGGGCATTATCGGGCATAGTCCCGGATTTACGTTCAAACATGTGGAGTTTTTCGAGCCAGGAGATAGTGGCTTCGATAGATACTACGTCTATCACAGAGGAGTCTGAATTAGACGAGGATCAGAAAGGGAAACTAAAGAATTTAGTCGAGAATGCTTTTAAGAATATGCCAGAGTGACTAGGAGTAACAACAATGGTACATGTCATTAAAACTTCGTCTGAGCCGATTAAGCAAAGGTATTACCCGGTTTCACCGGCAATGCAGGAACATATAGATAGATCACTTCAGGAGATGTTGGAAGAGGACGTGATTGAGAAATCAAACAGTCCATGGGCTTCCCCAATTGTTCTCATTAGGAAAAAAGATGATAGTTTTAGGTTCTGTGTCGACTTTAGGAAGGTTAACCAGGTGACAGAAAGGGATGCGTATCCGTTGCCGATAATTTCGGCTATTTTAGATAAACTTAGGAGTGCCAAATTTTTAACATCGTTGGACATTAAGTCCGCTTACTGGCAGATTCCAATGGCATTGGAATCGCGGAAATACACTGCCTTTACGGTACCTGGTAGGGGTCTCTTTCAATTCAAAAGAATGCCTTTTGGATTACACAACGCGCCTGCTACATGGCAGCGTTTCATTGACAGTGTGTTAGGGCCTGAATTGGAGCCATTTGTTTTCGTGTATCTGGATGATATAATTATCGTCACAGATACATTTGAAAAACACTTAGAGATTTTAGGTGAGGTTCTTAGGAGATTACGAGAGGCAGGGTTGAAAGTAGGCCGCGACAAATGTAATTTTTGTAGACCTTCTCTTAAATTTTTAGGTTATGTAGTCGACAAAAATGGGTTACATGTAGATCCAGAAAAAGTTGATAGTATGGTGAAAATACCTGCACCTAAAAATGTAAAACAAGTTAGGAGTTTCATAGGGACAGTTTCATGGTACAGACGCTTCGTACCGAATTTCGCAACACTAGTTAGGCCTTTAACAGATTTGTTGAAGAAGAGTAGGAAATTCGATTGGTCACAGGAATGTGAGGATAGTTTTCGAAAAGCAAAGGAATGCTTAATCACAGCTCCAATTTTGACATGTCCAGATTTCAAGCTTCCATTTGTCGTTCAGACAGATGCATCCGACTATACGGCATCGGGGCCGTACTTACCCAAACATTTGAAGAGGGGGAAAAAGTAATCTGTTACTTAAGTAGGTCACTTAATAGAAGTGAAAGAAATTATTCCACTACGGAAAAGGAATGTTTGGCAGTTTTATGGGCGGTCGAATAGTTACGGCCTTATATCGAAGGAGTTCGATTTACGGTCGTAACGGATCACTATTCTTTGATTTGGTTAAGCAATCTCAAAGATCCACAAGGTAGACTTGCACGTTGGGCAGTTCGGCTCCAACAGTTTTATTTTGAAATCATTCATAGGAAAGAAAAGAACATGTAGTACCAGACATGTTATCTCGGGGAGTTTCAGAGTTAGCTGGGATTTCAGATGAGGATAAGGACCCTTGGGTGACTAAGATGGTTTCTTCAGTTGAGTCTAATTCGTTAGCTTTTCCGAATTGGAGAGTAGATAATGGGAAGTTATACAAATTTGTAAAGTCAAATCATGTGATCGTGCATGACAATAACGAAGAGTGGAAGTTAGTAGTAGGAAAGAAAGATAGGATAGGAGTTTTGAAAGAGTGTCACGATAGTCCACTAGCGGGACACATGGGGGTTAGAAAAACGTTCGCGAGAGTAGGAGCTAAATATTATTGGCCTAAAATGAGAGTAGACGTCACTAAATATGTTAGGAAATGCAGTATATGCCAACAAGTGAAACCGATCAATGACAAGCCAGCCGGTCTTATGACTGAGAGAGTAGGAGCATCATCTCCCTGGGCGATGATTAGCGTAGATTTAGTAGGGCCCTTACCTAAGTCCAACAGAGGATTTATATACATTCTGACAGTAGTAGATTATCTTACCAAATTTCCCTTATTGTTTCCACTTAGGACAGCCACCGCAAAGGCGGTATGTAAAGAGTTAGAAGATCACGTTTTTCTGTTATTTGGAGTTCCCAAAATTGTCATCTGTGACAATGGTCCGCAGTTCAAGAGTAGGGCGTTAAGGACCCTTTGTGAAGGATATTCATCGAAAATTAGGTTTACTCCGCATTATCATCCACAGGCTAATCCTGCCGAGAGGATTAACCAAATCATTAAAACAACTTTAAGAGCGTATGTTTCAGAGAATCATCGAGTCTGGGATTCTCAGTTAGCTAAGGTAGCTTGTGCTATACGCACATCTCAACATGAGGTTCTAGGTGTTAGTCCGTACTATGCGAATTTTTGAAAGGAGATGTCAACGAGTGGGAATTATGAAGGTATTAGGAGTGAGAGTATTGAAGGGAATAGGAGAGTCGAAGGAGGAACCATTGAGGAACGGTTCAGGAAGTTAAGAATAGAAATAGCAGCAAAATTAAAAGTAGCGATTAAGAAGTCCGCCGAGACATACAATCTCAGGAGGAGAGATACTCAATATCTCCCGAATGATCTGGTATGGCGAAGAAATTTTGTTTTGTCCGATGCTGCAAATTACTACGCGGCTAAATTGGCACCAAAGTTTGTGGGCCCTTTTAAAATCTCAAAAAGGTTATCTCCCTGGACTTATGTTCTGGAAGATGACAACGGCAAAGATCGTGGCACTTGGCACATAAAAGATCTGAATCCATTTACGTCATTAGCGGAAAACGAATAAATATTGGAAGTCCCTTTTTAAGTAATCTTGTTTGTGTTATGAACAAACACCTTTTCAAGGAGGAAAGGGTGGGATTTGTTGCGTTATAAATGAACGCAACAAGTTCTTTTTATATTTAAGTTTAATTTTAATTAAGATGATGCATTTTGCATCCACTTCGGTTTGTTTACTTTTTATTTACAATAGTCAATTTGACAAATGTCACAATTCCTTCTACACGAGGATGAGAGAGAGCGGGACGGCCATAGTCCTTCTGACCATGGTTCTCTCTGTCATTTTCGTGAGGAAAAATAATACCAAGTTTAGTTTCAGATTCCGATAGAAGGATGGTTTCCATGGAAGTGAAACCAAACCAGATGGACGGTCTGGTCGATACGTAAAGTTTCATGAGAAGTCACTCCAAAGGGAGAATGGCCTACGGCCCAACTTAAAGTTTTATGAAAATTGTAAATTTATATTTTTTGGTTAAAATTCATTTTGTACATATTTAATTTCTTTTGTTTACATTGCTAATTTTGCCTGTTTAACGTTTATACTATTAAATTATTAATTATTTGTAAAACTCTAAACAAATTGTATGGACTGATGGATGGTTAAGTTTCGGGACACTTAGTTCGGGGTTTAGTTAACAGATCCAAAATTGTTACTATTTTGTTTTTCTTTCCTTTCGCGCGATTGTTTTAAAGTTAAAGCAAAAGTTAAGTTAAAGATTTTTCTCAATCTTAAATTTTTTGGTCTTTGTTCGATATCAAGTAGTCAGTGGGGGTGGCTGAATGCAGCTCCTGGAATCGTCGTGACCTGGAAGTGAATCCAGCGGGCGGCGAATTCCAGGATGACTTGCATTTAGCTGTGAGAGGAAAAGGCGAGTAAGCAGGATCGCGAGTATTTCATCACAAGTTGAGATCAACAAGCCGATCTCCGATTGACTGTTGATGATGTGATTGAAATCCGCCACTCCATATTGGCTGAAAGCTAAAATGGCGGGAGATGAAAAGAAGAGACAGGACAGATCTTGGAATCTGGCCGTCATTTCTTTACTAGCATTCATAGTGTTTAGACAAGAAATTTTTGGGTGATAGAAAACAAAGATTGTGAAAGAAATAAAAAGATTGAGAAAAATTAGAAAAAAAGGTGAATAGTGTCGTGAAAAAAAAATGAGGAAGAGAAACTAAATTAGAAAAAAAAAGAACAGGAAAGGAAAAAAGGATCAAGTTGGGGATCATAGTGGAGAAATTTGAAAAGATAAGTAGACATTTTGTTTTGGTGTTAACTCGTTTTATTTTTGTAATTCTTTTGTTGGAACCCCAAATTTTATTCGTGGGAATTAAAACCTTAACGGTCCATTGTCCATACAATTTTTTTTTTATCTAATTTCGGAAAGATCCGGAGTTTTAGTCCTACTAGTGTAAGGTTTCTCCGGCATATTAAAATAAATAGAATTGTCAGAAAAAGTTTCCATTTTGTTTCTTTTCTTTTTATAGTGGTTGTATTTTCTTTCGTTGGTGTTTTTATTTTCGGTGTTTTCAGAAAAGGTTTGCAAATTCCTTTTTTTCATTTCAGGAAAAAAATTGCTGTCGCCCTTTTACTTACTTAACGTAAGAACGCCCCTGTGGCAATTTTAATTAAAACAATATTTTTGATATCAACGTGATATCAAAGTCATCAGCAACTTAATTAATCGAATCGTCGATTAATTTACATTCGCTGAACCCACCCCATCCTGAGCTCGTCGTGGTGGCAGCACTTTATTTGCTGCCTGTTGCAATTTTGCCTCTTCGCCGCTGTTATTTGACAGATCGGCACATTTACTCATTTATTATTTCGCGTGTTTGAATTTGGTTTTGTTTTCTTTTAGTTTGTTTTAATTTCATCTTTAATTTCGTTTTAATTTGGTTTATAATATTATAAACAAATCACCGGCAAATAAATTGTAACAAATTGGCGCCCAACGTGGGGCGACAATTTGTTGTTTTTTGCCTCTCGCTTCTTCGCCGCTGTCATTTGACAGATCGGTTATAATTGTGGTGCATTAATAATTTGAAGTTTTTTTTACTGGCGGTTCTTTTGTTTTTTTTTGGCGGTAATAATTTCAAGTTTTTTTATTGACGGTTCTTTTCGTGCGGTTTTAATTTGATTTAATTTTAATATAATTTTTAGTGGTTACCATCCTACTTTTATTTCGTTTTCGTAAAATTAATTTTAAAATAATTTTAAAAATTAATTTTAAAATAATTTTAACTGGTTTTAGTAAATTGATTTTCTTTTAGTTTTTTTTAAATTTATTTAATATATTTTTACTGGGGTTACCATATTACCTTTTTTTGATCATCTTAGAATTTAAATTTGAAAATTTAAACCTTATTGGTGTTACCATATAAACCTTTTTTTGATTGCTTAACATTAATTTAAATATTTTCCTTTGGGTGTAACCATATTGTTTTTTTATTATTTTAGAATTTGTTTTATTTGAATATTAATATTCTTTTTCTCCACTGGTGTTAACGTATTGATTTGCTTTTAGGTTTTCTTAGGTGATTTTTTTTTTAGCGGTGTGACCATAGTAATTCTTTTTTTTGTTGACTTCTTAAAATTGATTTGAATATTATTATTTTTTTTTTCTGGTGTTACTATATTCATATTTGTTTTAGGTTTTCTTAAAATCTATTCAATTTTTAGTGGTATTACCATATCAACTTATTTTTGATTTCCATTAATTTTAATATATTTTTTTTACTGGGGTTACCATATTAACTTTTACTGGTCTTCTTAAAATTAATTTTAAAATAATTTTAGCTGATTCTTTTATATTGATTCTCTTTTAGTTTTGTTTCAATATATTTGATTCTTTTTCTTTACTGGGGTTACCATTTTAACTTTTGTTTCGTTTTCTTGAAATTTTGAAATAATTTTTGCTATTGTTACCATATCGATTTTCTTTTAGGCCTCCTTAAAATGTATTGGATATTGGTGTTACCATATTGTTTTTTTTTTCTATTGTTAATTTGTTTGTTAGATTGGTTGAGATTTTCCTTAAGATTTTCTTTTTTTTTAAAATCGATCGTTTTGGAATTTTTTTTTAATTTGATTGGACATAGTAGTCATCGTTGTTTTTGATTCAGTTAAAGGGTGTTTTGTTTTTTTTTCAACGGGCTTAAATAAAATTTTGTTGTAGTTTTCTTTTGGGAATACTTTTCTTTTGCTAGGATGGACATTAATAGGCTTTCTAAAGAAGAACTCGTTTATGAGTTGCGGGCTAGGGGCCTGAAGGAAGGGTCTAAGGTGGATGAGATGAGGATGACTCTCAGGGCTAGTCGTATGCTGGAACGGACTGGTTCGATTTCTTCGGATAGTCCTCACTATCCATATTCATTTGAAGAGGATTCAAAGGCAGTTAGGGCGAAAGTTTTGGAGATTAGGGATTTGCTTCCGAACGTATCAAAAAATCCGAAGTCGTCGGATTACCAGAAGGTGTTGACAAAAATCGAGTGGTCGTTAGGTAGGATCTCTAGGGCTAAGGCCGAATCGTCGGATGAGGTTAACGAGGTAGCGGACTTAAGGGGGGAAATTTTACTTTTGATGGCTAAATTGTCCGAGGTAGAGGAGGTGATGGAACCTCCTAAAAATGTTAATGATAATAATAATAATCAATCTAACCAAGCAACAATGTCGACAGCAGATTTGGATGCGCCAGCTGCGTCAGTCGGCCAACGAACGAGCTCTAGTGGGTTCCAACTACAGGGTGACACACCCCGTGACCGGAATCCCGAGCGACCATATAAGTGGAACGTGCAGTTCTCTGGTGAACGGTGTGGTTCATCAGTGAACTCTTTTATTGAAAGAATTGAAGAATTGAGGGAAGCTCGCGGTGTTTCTGAGGAAACAATTTACAGGTCAGCGGTGGACTTATTTACTGGGAAGGCGCTCCTCTGGTTTAGGGCGATTAGGGACACGGCTTCAACATGGAAAGAGTTGGTTAGGGAATTGAATTGGAGTTTTTGCCTTCCAACTATGAAGATCTCTTGTTGGATGAGGTCAGGCGTCAAACCCAGGGTAAGGAAGAGTCAATAGGCATGTACGTTGCGCTCATGCTGACTCTTTTCAAACGGTTTTCGGAGCCTCTGAGTGAGAATAGAAAGTTGGCTATTCTCATGAAGAATATAGCTCCATTCTACCAGACACAGCTAGGTTTAGCTGACATTAAGTCAGTCAACGATTTGGTGGCCTTGGGCAGAAGGCTGGAAACCATTAGGGCAAATGTCGAGTCGTTCGTTCCTCCACCCTCTTATCGCAACAGGTCGGCTTTGGAGCCGGATGTTGCTTATATCGCCTCGGTATCGGATACTCGAGTTGCGGTTAATCCTGATCCCCCTCCCAATAGAAATAATCGTTGTTTTAAGTGTAATAGGGAAGGCCATTTCGCTAATACCTGTTCCGCTCCTAGGCGTTGTTTTGGTTGTGGTAATATAGGGACCACAAGACAAAATTGTAGACGCTGCTCGTCGGGAAACGGGCAACGGACTCTTGGGCCAGCAGGGCAAGAGCGCCGGCGTCAGAATTAGGAAGGTTGCCTGCTGGCGACTAGTTGGCTTGCAAAGTTAGGTTAGGTTTCACGTTAGATTCAAGCGGTATAGATAGACGTCCGTTTTTAGGAGTTAATATTTATGGTTTTAGGTTTTTAGGATTACTAGATTCTGGAGCATCGCGAACGATTATTTGTAGGGACGCATGGAAGGTTTTAAAAGATGTAGGATTACAATTATACAGTTCAAATGTTAGGGAAGTTCATTTAGCAGATGGTGCAAGAATAGGAGTGTTAGGGATAGTTAAAGTACCCATTGTTGTAGAGAGTAGGTCAATTTTGATTGAATGCTTAGTCATTCCCAACCTACCGCATGCGTTGATTTTTGGTGCCGATTTTTGGGCATTATCGGGCATAGTCCCGGATTTACGTTCAAACATGTGGAGTTTTTCGAGCCAGGAGATAGTGGCTTCGATAGATACTACGTCTATCACAGAGGAGTCTGAATTAGACGAGGATCAGAAAGGGAAACTAAAGAATTTAGTCGAGAATGCTTTTAAGAATATGCCAGAGTGACTAGGAGTAACAACAATGGTACATGTCATTAAAACTTCGTCTGAGCCGATTAAGCAAAGGTATTACCCGGTTTCACTGGCAATGCAGGAACATATAGATAGATCACTTCAGGAGATGTTGGAAGAGGACGTGATTGAGAAATCAAACAGTCCATGGGCTTCCCCAATTGTTCTCATTAGGAAAAAAGATGATAGTTTTAGGTTCTGTGTCGACTTTAGGAAGGTTAACCAGGTGACAGAAAGGGATGCGTATCCGTTGCCGATAATTTCGGCTATTTTAGATAAACTTAGGAATGCCAAATTTTTAACATCGTTGGACATTAAGTCCGCTTACTGGCAGATTCCAATGGCATTGGAATCGCGGAAATACACTGCCTTTACGGTACCTGGTAGGGGTCTCTTTCAATTCAAAAGAATGCCTTTTGGATTACACAACGCGCCTGCAACATGGCAGCGTTTCATTGACAGTGTGTTAGGGCCTGAATTGGAGCCATTTGTTTTCGTGTATCTGGATGATATAATTATCGTCACAGATACATTTGAAAAACACTTAGAGATTTTAGGTGAGGTTCTTAGGAGATTACGAGAGGCAGGGTTGAAAGTAGGCCGCGACAAATGTAATTTTTGTAGACCTTCTCTTAAATTTTTAGGTTATGTAGTCGACAAAAATGGGTTACATGTAGATCCAGAAAAAGTTGATAGTATGGTGAAAATACCTGCACCTAAAAATGTAAAACAAGTTAGGAGTTTCATAGGGACAGTTTCATGGTACAGACGCTTCGTACCGAATTTCGCAACACTAGTTAGGCCTTTAACAGATTTGTTGAAGAAGAGTAGGAAATTCGATTGGTCACAGGAATGTGAGGATAGTTTTCGAAAAGCAAAGGAATGCTTAATCATAGCTCCAATTTTGACATGTCCAGATTTCAAGCTTCCATTTGTCGTTCAGACAGATGCATCCGACTATACGGCATCGGGGCCGTACTTACCCAAACATTTGAAGAGGGGGAAAAAGTAATCTGTTACTTAAGTAGGTCACTTAATAGAATTGAAAGAAATTATTCCACTACGGAAAAGGAATGTTTGGCAGTTTTATGGGCGTTCGAGAAGTTACGGCCTTATATCGAAGGAGTTCGATTTACGGTCGTAACGGATCACTATTCTTTGATTTGGTTAAGCAATCTCAAAGATCCACAAGGTAGACTTGCACGTTGGGCAGTTCGGCTCCAACAGTTTTATTTTGAAATCATTCATAGGAAAGAAAAGAACATGTAGTACCAGACATGTTATCTCGGGGAGTTTCAGAGTTAGCTGGGATTTCAGATGAGGATAAGGACCCTTGGGTGACTAAGATGGTTTCTTCAGTTGAGTCTAATTCGTTAGCTTTTCCGAATTGGAGAGTAGATAATGGGAAGTTATACAAATTTGTAAAGTCAAATCATGTGATCGTGCATGACAATAACGAAGAGTGGAAGTTAGTAGTAGGAAAGAAAGATAGGATAGGAGTTTTGAAAGAGTGTCACGATAGTCCACTAGCGGGACACATGGGGGTTAGAAAAACGTTCGCGAGAGTAGGAGCTAAATATTATTGGCCTAAAATGAGAGTAGACGTCACTAAATATGTTAGGAAATGCAGTATATGCCAACAAGTGAAACCGATCAATGACAAGCCAGCCGGTCTTATGACTGAGAGAGTAGGAGCATCATCTCCCTGGGAGATGATTAGCGTAGATTTAGTAGGGCCCTTACCTAAGTCCAACAGAGGATTTATATACATTCTGACAGTAGTAGATTATCTTACCAAATTTCCCTTATTGTTTCCACTTAGGACAGCCACCGCAAAGGCGGTATGTAAAGAGTTAGAAGATCACGTTTTTCTGTTATTTGGAGTTTCCAAAATTGTCATCTGTGACAATGGTCCGCAGTTCAAGAGTAGGGCGTTAAGGACCCTTTGTGAAGGATATTCATCGAAAATTAGGTTTACTCCGCATTATCATCCACAGGCTAATCCTGCCGAGAGGATTAACCAAATCATTAAAACAACTTTAAGAGCGTATGTTTCAGAGAATCATCGAGTCTGGGATTCTCAGTTAGCTAAGGTAGCTTGTGCTATACGCACATCTCAACATGAGGTTCTAGGTGTTAGTCCGTACTATGCGAATTTTTGAAAGGAGATGTCAACGAGTGGGAATTATGAAGGTATTAGGAGTGAGAGTATTGAAGGGAATAGGAGAGTCGAAGGAGGAACCATTGAGGAACGGTTCAGGAAGTTAAGAATAGAAATAGCAGCAAAATTAAAAGTAGCGATTAAGAAGTCCGCCGAGACATACAATCTCAGGAGGAGAGATACTCAATATCTCCCGAATGATCTGGTATGGCGAAGAAATTTTGTTTTGTCCGATGCTGCAAATTACTACGCGGCTAAATTGGCACCAAAGTTTGTGGGCCCTTTTAAAATCTCAAAAAGGTTATCTCCCTGGACTTATGTTCTGGAAGATGACAACGGCAAAGATCGTGGCACTTGGCACATAAAAGATCTGAATCCATTTACGTCATTAGCGGAAAACGAATAAATATTGGAAGTCCCTTTTTAAGTAATCTTGTTTGTGTTATGAACAAACACCTTTTCAAGGAGGAAAGGGTGGTATTTGTTGCGTTATAAATGAACGCAACAAGTTCTTTTTATATTTAAGTTTAATTTTAATTAAGATGATGCATTTTGCATCCACTTCGGTTTGTTTACTTTTTATTTACAATAGTCAATTTGACAAATGTCACAATTCCTTCTACACGAGGATGAGAGAGAGCGGGACGGCCATAGTCCTTCTGACCATGGTTCTCTCTGTCATTTTCGTGAGGAAAAATAATACCAAGTTTAGTTTCAGATTCCGATAGAAGGATGGTTTCCATGGAAGTGAAACCAAACCAGATGGACGGTCTGGTCGATACGTAAAGTTTCATGAGAAGTCACTCCAAAGGGAGAATGGCCTACGGCCCAACTTAAAGTTTTATGAAAATTGTAAATTTATATTTTTTGGTTAAAATTCATTTTGTACATATTTAATTTCTTTTGTTTACATTGCTAATTTTGCCTGTTTAACGTTTATACTATTAAATTATTAATTATTTGTAAAACTCTAAACAAATTGTATGGACTGATGGATGGTTAAGTTTCGGGACACTTAGTTCGGGGTTTAGTTAACAGATCCAAAATTGTTACTATTTTGTTTTTCTTTCCTTTCGCGCGATTGTTTTAAAGTTAAAGCAAAAGTTAAGTTAAAGATTTTTCTCAATCTTAAATTTCTTGGTCTTTGTTCGATATCAAGTAGTCAGTGGGGGTGGCTGAATGCAGCTCCTGGAATCGTCGTGACCTGGAAGTGAATCCAGCGGGCGGCGAATTCCAGGATGACTTGCATTTAGCTGTGAGAGGAAAAGGCGAGTAAGCAGGATCGCGAGTATTTCATCACAAGTTGAGATCAACAAGCCGATCTCCGATTGACTGTTGATGATGTGATTGAAATCCGCCACTCCATATTGGCTGAAAGCTAAAATGGCGGGAGATGAAAAGAAGAGACAGGACAGATCTTGGAATCTGGCCGTCATTTCTTTACTAGCATTCATAGTGTTTAGACAAGAGATTTTTGGGTGATAGAAAACAAAGATTGTGAAAGAAATAAAAAGATTGAGAAAAATTAGAAAAAAAGGTGAATAGTGTCGTGAAAAAAAAATAAGGAAGAGAAACTAAATTAGAAAAAAAAAGGACAGGAAAGGAAAAAAGGATCAAGTTGGGGATCATAGTGGAGAAATTTGAAAAGATAAGTAGAAATTTTGTTTTGGTGTTAACTCGTTTTATTTTTGTAATTCTTTTGTTGGAACCCCAAATTTTATTCGTGGGAATTTAGACCTTAACGGTCCATTGTCCATACAATTTTTTTTTATCTAATTTCGAAAAGATCCGGAGTTTTAGTCCTACTAGTGTAAGGTTTCTCCGGCATATTAAAATAAATAGAATTGTCAGAAAAAGTTTCCATTTTGTTTCTTTTCTTTTTATAGTGGTTGTATTTTCTTTCGTTGGTGTTTTTATTTTCGGTGTTTCAAGAAAAGGTTTGCAATTTCCTTTTTTTCATTTCAGGAAAAAAATTGCTGGCGCCCTTTTACTTACTTAACGTAAGAACGCCCCTGTGGCAATTTTAATTAAAACAATATTTTTGATATCAACGTGATATCAAAGTCATCAGCAACTTAATTAATCGAATCGTCGATTAATTTACATTCGCTGAACCCACCCCATCCTGAGCTCGTCGTGGTGGCAGCACTTTATTTGCTGCCTGTTGCAATTTTGCCTCTTCGCCGCTGTTATTTGACAGATCGGCACATTTACTCATTTATTATTTCGCGTGTTTGAATTTGGTTTTGTTTTCTTTTAGTTTGTTTTAATTTCATCTTTAATTTCGTTTTAATTTGGTTTATAATATTATAAACAAATCACCGGCAAATAAATTGCAACAGGCTACCCGATTACATTCAAACTAATCTGTCGGCCAACTATCGGCCAACTATCGGCCGACTGTTTAATCAGTATTGGCGCATACACGCCTGCGCATACATGAGACATGACGATTGTTTAGTCGGCCGATAGTTCAGTTCGCTCTGTGATTTGGCGTCGTGTGTGTGTATTTTGAATTTGGTGTCGCCCAAATCACAATTGTTGATTCGAGAATAGTCGGCCGACTGTTGGATAGTCTGCGCCCTGTTCACCAACCAAACTGTTTAGTTGGCTCGGTGTGCGCACTTTCAGCCCAACCCGACCAAACTATCGGCCGATAAAAAGTCTGCAGTCTGCGGGGGCTCTAAATGTTGTAAATGTATATTAAATAAAATAAAATTGACCAAATACATATTAAATGATTTATTAGTGCTGTTTTTTGTTTACTTAAATTATTTGCGAACGCAATATGCGCTGCAACTGGTTAAGTATAATTGGAAATAAGCAAAAGTGTAACTCAATACTTTGTAAAACAACAAAACAGACAATTTTTTCAGCTGTAGTTTGCTTAGAGCATTTTTTTTGCGGTGTTAGAAGTTCAGGTGGAAACAATAGGCGGGTGCTTCCGTATTTTTTTGTGCAGAAAATGCTACGAGAAGCATACTTGTGAAGTTCCATTGCCAACTTTAGCTAGTTCAGATTCCTCAATTAGATTAGTATTTTCATCATTTAAGCAGTTCGATAATTGTAAGACCAAATATTGGTTTTGATTGTTGCAGAAATATTCCTGAAAATTTCTTTTTAAGGGACTATGTTAGAGTTAGAATTTTGTTTGTAGTTAGATTTTGGAATAGAGATTTGAGGGAACCATGTTTTAAAAATAAGTGGCTTTGTGTAAAGCATCTTTAAGGAATAGAAGTAGGCAATATGGTTACACACAATACCAACTAAATGAGTGCAATAAATAGATTTAAGCAACTTTTTTTATTCCAGTATGGGGAAACTGAACACCCGATAGAAAAAAACCGGTAAACGCGCCAAAATCCAAACTTCTTGACTAAATAATGTTATCTTCTATGTTTACGCATAAAATTACGAATTTTGTAGCATATGAACATTTCTAGACATTTTACAATGTGAACAATTAAATATGCTATGAAATAATTGGCTGCTATTAATGCTTAATTTTTTTCTAAAAAGTTGATGAAGGTTAGTCGAAGCGGAAATTTCTTTAATGAACATATTTAAAATATTATTGGCTTTCTCAAACATATTTTTCTACGCTAACCTCTGTTTTATATCTGAAAACTATTGTTTATGTATATTTTCTTCTATGTTCTGCATTTATAAAATGTAATCTACGGTAGTATTTATTATATTACGAAAAACAAAAACATATACATACGTAAGACTCATTAATTTGTGTTCATTATTAGCAGCATTTTTACTAAACATACCCTTCAAACAATAATAAGTAAACTTGAACTTTGGTATCAAAATATTTTTAAGGAATGAATGAAAATTATATTTTCGTTAAACTGTGGGAATTCACTAAAAAAATCTTCTGTACGTCAACAATAAACATTCATGTCGATTACATGATCTATTGAATGAGTTGTGCATGAATTCAGAACGATTTTAAGACGTTTTCATTTTGTGATATATACGTACATATGTATGTCAAAATTTGTATTTTATTTGCTTTGCATTTATTCAACAGGTTCGCTATAATCGTTCTGATTATTTTTTTAAAACATTGGTGTTCCTTTGATGCATAGTTTTTTTTGATAGCAAATACATGTATGTACATATGTTTCCATCAATCAAGAATGTTATGGATAAGGTATTTTTCGATTATAACTCTTTTTTTTTAATTTAATATTTATTAATCAAAATGGAATTGAAAAATAGTTGCAAGCTTAAAACATCAAAAACAAACTATAAATATACTTGGATTAGTTATATACATATATTTGGGCCGTTCATTGACGAAAATTTATTAGAATTCAATAAAAAAAAATTGCGCTCGCACCCTTAACTTGATGGTTCTTCGAACGCATCTTTGGTACAATAATTCAATGTTAATTATGAAATTTAAAGAATTTCGTAGTGATTACTCTAAATTAGTGAATTAATTATAATAAACTGATGTTGAACATCCTTTTTTCAAGACAAAAATTTACATTGGTTTGCTATCAACAAAATGACTGCAAAATTAAAGCTTAAAACTGACTTTTTCATCGAAAAAAGTAAAAAGAAAAACCTGAAAAAAAACTTATTAACCTCCCCATTTTGTTTTTGCTTTGCAAAGTGCCGCTAGCCTACGGCATCGTTTTTTTTTTCACATCTATTCATGGACTAATTGTCAAAATTACAAATACAACAATGTAAACAAACGGGTTTTGGAGAGTGAAACGTACGAAAGATTCCGATCTTGGTAAATGGAGTATTTTTGATTACGACACAACTTCAGACTCTTCTTCACGGCGAGTGGAATTGGCTGTCCATCTGAGGCACAACGTTTTAGGAGTACCTTTCAAATTTAATTTTTGAGCTATCGATTCCTCTAGCAGCGTAAGGGAAGACCCGCTATCCAAAAAGGCATACGTATTAATATCCTTTCCATTGCCATGCAACACCACTGGCAAAATTCGGAATAGCGTTCCCTTTTCTTTATCATTCTGATGAGAGTAGCACGCACCCACATCGTTACCACCTCCAGAATGCAACAGCGCATGATGTTTTAGCCAACAGCCTCCTATGCCACACTCTTTCATATTGTTGCATCTTACTCTTTTCGAATGCTTAAGACACATGCACAGTGACTTCTCTAAAACAAGCTTCTGACGATCTTTAACAGAGAGCGTGTTGAATGCATCGCAATCTAATATTCGATGACTTTGTCCACAAAACGTAACACTTCGGTCTAGATCCCTCTTTAGCACATGCAGCCTCATACCCATTGTCTCCCGTACATGCGTGTGTACAATGTACATGTCCCGAACGCTTGTCCATCTTATTGGCATCGTCTGCATACTTCGTTACCACAGCTGCTGCATCTGCCTCTGTGGTCTGCCAGGTCAGACGCCTCCATGGTGGAACTCAAATTCTTAACTGCCAGAGCATATGATATAATTGTTTCCAGGCGCTCCATTCTCGGGGCTGGAAAAATCTCCACCTTCTTTATAAGGTGCTCAACAATATACTCTGACCGACCAAATAGCAATTCCAGAGTGGACAAAACTGTTGGCACAGATGCAGGAAGCACTAACTGACTGCTTACTGTTTGAAACGCTTTACCCTTCAGCGCCTTTTGCAGCCGTATCAAATTCTCCTCATTGGAAAAGTTGCACAAGGCAGTGCTGTTTCGATAGCAACTTATAAATAGAGGCCATTCCTCCGATTTACCTGAGAAGAAAGACAATTCCCCGGATACGCTTTTCCTTGATGCCATTTGTTTTATTGTTATAGTTTCCTTAGACTTGTTATCTTGAGTTCCCAATCTCGCCTGGGCTATCTAGTCCTTAGTGCGACGAACAACTGATCCCGCGTCATTTGCAGCAGCCTTGAGGCGAACCTCTCCCGAACAACTATCGCTTCTCGACATGCTGTTGCTTTCTTTGTGCTGTTGTTTTATTTTCAGTAGCTCGTACTTTCTTGTGATGTACTCCTGCTCCTTCCGTTCTCTTTCCTCTAACAAACGTTTCTCCAGACTCTTTTGCTCCTTCAGTCGAAGCAATTCAAAATCTACCATCTGTCTGCTGAGAACAGAACAAACGCTACGTCCACTTCTTGGTGCTACTATGATGTCCTCGAACTGCCCCGCTGGTGTACTTTTCGTGGTTCCGACGTTTCTAACCGTCTTTAAAGACCTGGCTAAATCTGATTTGCATTTAAGGCAGAACCATTTACGACTCTTTACCGAATCGTCAACTCCTGCACATCCATAATGCACCCAGATGACGCACATATCACAGCACACCATGTCGTCCGTAGAGTCTGCTTCCGTACAGACATCGCAAGCACTATTCTTGGACATTCTGTAGCTGTCTGAGACAGGAAAACCTACACAAATTTGTGGAAACTACCAGAAAGCTTACTTTTTTCATTAATTTACTTAATTTTTTAGATTTGTTCCTTATTTAGTAACAAGAAAAACACCTTTTTTGAGTAGTACAATTTATTTTTCAAACAAAATTATATCAACTAAAAAATTAAGTGTGTTAGGCACAGACAACTTTTTACGAGTAAAAGCGTTAAAATTTAAATTTCTGAGATCAAGAATGTAAGAAAGAGTAAGTAAATAAAAAGACACCACTTTATTATGGTGGACACGTTCAGTGTAAGCCCATTTCCATCCTGGGCATGTTCAAGTATCTTGTTCTTTTTCGTTCTACATCAGCAACAGTTGGCGTAAGAAAAAGTTTACCATTTTTTAACATTTTGTTACACACTTTAAGAAATCTCTTAAGATAAAAATCACAAAAAACTGGAATTCATGCTTTAACAATTTATTTCATTCATATATTATAAAACATTTTTGGGGATAACTTTCCATTACCGAAACACTCGTACTCTTTTGATTTCTTACATTTACAGATCAACAGAGCAGGTTTAAAATATTAAGACAAGGAAACGTCGTTCAATCATTAAAACATTTTTTTCTTTTTGGGTTTGGCCCCTACTTATTTTTCTTTTAATTTTAAATCACTGTACATGTATACGGTTACGTCAAGGTTTCTTGTGGAGGATATTTCAGCGTTAAAATAGAGAGGTTTGTATTTTGTTTGTGTTCTATTGAAAAAGCTCATGGCTCATATTTCCCTAAAATGTATAAATAACTTCCGAGAAACCACCTCAAAAATGAAAGGCTTTCAATAGAAATCAAGTATGGCATCTCTGTAACTGAAAAAAAAAACATGTAAGAAATGTCAAAATGACAATTTTTGCTTGAGTGTGGACTATTATAATTATTTAATTAAATGTTTTCTTGTCCTAAATAAATATTTTATTTCAATAATCTATATCTATCTATACTTCTATATCTATACTAATATTATAAATGCGAAAGTAACTCTGTCTGTCTGTCTGTTACTCAATCACGCCTAAACTACTGAACCAATTTGCATGAAATTTGGTATGAAGATATTTTGATACCCGAGAAAGGACATAGGCTACTTTTTACCCCGGGAAAATGAGGCATTCCCATGGGAAAATTCAGGTGAGCCGACCGCTTTTACGCCTAAACTACTGAACAGATTTAAATGAAATTTGGTAAGGAGATAGTTTGAGACTTAAGAAAGGACATGAGCTACTTTTGACCTTGATAAAATTGGTATTACGGGAAAAAACGCATTCCCAACCCTTATGAAATAAGTTGTCGAACATGTTAAACTAATCATACACGTATATTAACGCGGGCTTCGCGTGCCACGTGCCTCAAGCCCTCAACGTTAGACACAAACTGTGGGTCCCATCCAAGTTCCACAAATAATAATTTTAAACCTAAACTTTGCTATGCTCAACCTTTCATCGCCAAACACGAGCCATGTAGGTAGGTAAAACAAATAATTCACTGGGTCTGTCTTCTACTTCTGATAATTCTGTTTCGTCTGAGGCGCGGGCGGGGGTCGCACGCGGTAGACGAGGCAGGTGGAGGCGGCGGTAGTGCGGCACGGGGGGAGGACATGACTGAGTGGGTTGTTGTGTATATACATACACTATACATTTAACGTTAGTACACTGACCTACATTTGAACAAACTTGTGAATGGTCAGTTATCACACAATCAATTTTGTTTTGAATAATCTTTTGAAAAATCATGTTACCATTGTAAATCGTTGTGCACAAAATGATTCATTAATAGAGCAATGACTGCACCTGAATGTGTCGCGTTGGCTAAGGCATCGAATTGCATTTGGGTGGATAGAATTGAATGTTCATTCTATTCAAATGGAATTCGAATCTTTGTCGTCATCCGGGCCATCATATGTGGGTTAATAATGAAATTGCATATTGATTACAAAAATAAAAATTGTAATAGTTAGATGTAAGAGTGGGGATGAACCCAAATATTTGTAAGATAGATTTAAGTATAAATAGCCCTAATGTTTGAAACTAAAAGTCAGTCTTAAAACATAATTTTGACTCTATTAATTTCGGGTGACGACCTTAGAAGAAAACGATCGTGCATTTTGATGCTCGGATTAAATTCGGTTGGAGAACTAAGAGAAAACTCAAAAATAGGGAAATAATCATTACCTCTCTGTACCCTATTAAAATGCATTATTTGTTCTGATCGGTCTGGGTCAATTTCTAATGCTACTTGTACAGCATCTGCAAGCTTTGTTAGTCTTGCAGCTGTCACTAGTGATTTGTATGGTTCTGATAGACCATTCTTGAAAGCTGTCATTCCAATCTGATCATTCAATTTTACTATTACTTCCCTATGCTCATCTCCTTGTTCAGAAATTTGGAGTTCATTTAAGGAAGCTAATAGTGCCTCTATTCGTGAAGCGTAAGTCAGAACTGATTGATTTCCTTGATAACATTTCGAAATTTCATTGTGTAACCTAGATGCAGTTTTATTTGATTTGTAAGCAGATTGTAGTATCTTCTTTAAATCTTCAAATTTTGTTTGCTTGTTTTCCCTAAGAATTTTATTTTTTACTGTTTCTGCAAGCTTGGTGGCTAGAATGAACTTTATTAATGTTTCTTTTTGAGTGTCATCCTTAAGAGTGTCGTTGTAGAATTCAATCAAACCCAAGAAATTATTTAGATCCTTTTGAGGCAGTAATTAAATCGAAATCTGCCATGTTTATTTTTGGATTAGACTGCGAACTAGTATTTTTAATTTTTAAAAAGCTATTTATCTGTTCAACAATTTTTGTATATTTATCTTTTAATTCTTTAATGTCCTTCAGGTCTGCTTTTTTGTAATTTCTTTCCATGCCTCGTCAATTTGTTTGTTTGTATTTTGTATGTATTCTTTACTATATGTTCTACCTGGGGACTTTTTTAAATTTTTTAATAACTTGTCTAATATTTCGAATTCCATAAATGAATTGTCTTAATTATCTTTCTATATTTTTTTTTGTTTATAAATGTAGATATTTTTTTTTTTTTATTAAACATTACTAATATTTTTGAAAGTGTGTTTTCTTAAATATTTCTTATAATTTGCGTTTAGTTTACATAATGTTAATATTATTAATAATATACAATTTAAATATATTATCTTGCTATCTAAGTCATTAAACGTTGTTGTTGTTGTTGCTGCTGCTACATTGTTTAGTTGTTTAATCTCCTCAACCAGTCTTCTTTTTTGTGCTCCTGAACTTATATTTATAATTTTTTGTAGTTCCGCACACCTTTTCTGGAACGCCCTTTTTTTCATCCTCTCTTTTTTTGTAGTTAGGTAACTGCCGCCGTTCTTATTTGCTGGATATTAATTTTTTGTTTTTCCTGTCTTCTCCTGTATTCCTCCAGTGACAATGGTTTTGGACCAGCTGATATTGGCGTTGGTGTGTAGGTTGGTGCCTGGTTTCCTGTCTCACTTGTTGTGGGTTCTGGTGTATATTTCAAGAATTTCTCCCATTTTTCGAAGATTTTATTAATTTCTTCGAGTGAAGTCATGAATACTTTTCTTTTTGTTCGTAGTCCGCAGGATCGCCATGTAATGATTATTTCCCTATTTTTGAGTTTTCTCTTAGTTCTCCAACCGAATTTAATCCGAGCGCATCAAAATGCACGATCGTTTTCTTCTAAGGTCGTCACCCGAAATAAATAGAGTCAAAATTATGTTTTAAGACTGACTTTTATTTTCAAACATTAGGGCTATTTATACTTAAATCTATCTTACAAATATTTGGGTTCATCCCCACTCTTACATCTAACTATTACAATTTTAATTTTTGTAATCAATATGCAATTTCGTTATTAACCCCATATGATGGCCCGGATGACGACAAAGATTCGAATTCCATTTAAATCCACCCAAATGCAATTCGATGCCTTAGCCACCGCGACCCCCTCACGGTTTTCGCCTTGTTGTGGCGAGGGGGCTTACGTCTAACTTTTCAGCAATCCAGCTGCGGAGTAAGGCAACTAAGAAAACCAACAAAAGCAGAGATGTTAATCTAAAATAATGAATAATGGATAAAAGTTTACAAGAAGAAAAAAATCGAACGGGGATATACGTTCAAAAGTCGGTAGAAGTCACGGCTGCCGGCGAGGGCTTGGCTTCGCAAGAAGCTAAGTCGCCAGTGACAGAAGTAAACTTCAAAGAAGAAAAACGAGAGTTAAAAAGACAACCGGTCATTCTCTCAGTAGATCTCCTTTCCGACTTAGATAGTTTAACTATCAAAGGTACGGAGACATCTGACAGACCTCCTTCCATAGGTAGTCAAACCAAGGGCGAGCTACTGATGGAACCGAGTCAAGAAGAGACTATGCTGAAGTCTGCTGCACCCCTCAAAGCTTCGAGGCAACGCAGCAACTACAGATCCTCCAAAAGATTCGTGGAAAAGACCGAGTTGAAAGACCCTGCGACGCTCAGTTCGAGAGATAAAGCTCTCCTAAAAAAGCACAGAAAGCTAGTTAAGAACTTTGAGCGGCAGCTGGCAGAGACTGCCACTGCACCCAGGGGAACAACAAGGCAAGTGAATGCCGAAGAGTCGGAGAGCAAAGGAGTAGATGCTGCCAAATCTAGGTCTGTCCCCAAAAAGGCAAACCGTGAACAGGCTGGCAATAACTTGACCGCTCGGAACGACAAGGGAAAAGTTCAGGCGACTTCCAGCAAGAAACAGCCAGCCAACGCTAGGAAAGACCAAGCACCGGCAAGCACCTCTTCTGGAATGAAACCAGGAACGTCCAAGAGACAAAGATCGGAGGAGACAGTCAAGCTAGACGGTGCTAAGAAACTTAGAACCAACAGCTTCGACACCACCCCGATCTACAAATTGCCATTATAAGCCGTGACGACCCAGATGGGAAAATCTCGGCAAAAAACTGGCTTCTTGTAGAAAATGAGATCCTCAAAGCTATGATGGCAGCATCAGAGAACGATAGTTCTGAAGACTATATCTTTGATGGTGCCGGATGGCGGCGAGGAGTTAAAGTGGTCTGCTGCGGTGACCAGAAATCACGGGAGTTTCTGAGCCGTACAATCGCCAACATTGGCGAACTATGGGAAGGTTCCTCCCTTGAGATTCTACCCGCCGCAGCTCTACCACTCCGCCAGCAGTTTAGCATATGGATCCCCCCTCCTGCAGAACATGAGGACGCAGCCATTATTAAGCTGTTGGCGAAACAGAACAAAGAGCTTCCCATTTTAGAATGCAAGCTCCAACACTCAAGAAAGAGTCATGGAGGCGAATGGAAGGACCTCTTGTTTGTGGCAGACAAGAAATCTGACCTTCTGCTGAAAGAGATAAAAGACGTGTTGAGGCATGGTCTCGGAACCGTAAAGGTTAAGAGGCATGAGGGGAAAGGGGAGTCAAAAGCTGCAAGTGGTGCAAGTAAACCTGCACCACGCTAAAGCAGCAACGTACGACCTTACGCTCTACATGTCTCACGAGAACGTGGATGTGGCCTTGATCCAGGAACCATGGTTAGGCAAAAACCGAATCCGTGGGTTGAGGTCAAAACACTACAACCTTTTCCACTCCACGTCAGATGAAGGTGATATTAGAAGTTGTATCCTAGTGAAAAAATCAATTAACGCTTTCTTCCTATCTAGGTACAGCAACAAGGACAACACGGCAATCAGCGTCGAATCGAATGAAGGAAACTTCATTTTAGCGTCGACGTACATGCCGTACGAGGAGGAGAGCCCACCATCAAAAACTGTCCGTGATCTTGTGGTCCATGCCACAGCAAGCGACACACCTTTGGTGGTAGGATGTGATGCCAACGCTCACCACACTCAATGGGGCTCAAAGGATATCAATAAAAGGGGTGAGTCAATTTTTGAATATATTCTCTGTTCTAATTTATCGTTATGTAATAGGGGTAATCACCCTACCTTTCGAAACAAAAACAGGGAGGAAATCATAGATCTGACTCTTATTAGCAATAATAGTAAAATTTCAGTTGAAGGCTGGAGAGTCTTACCTAAAGAATCTTTTTCGGATCACTTTAGGATACTCTTCTCTATAGACAGGAACTTTACTGAAAAGAAACCTTACAGGAACCCAACTAGAACGAATTGGACAGAGTACGAAAAATGGCTGAAAGACTGTATTGATCCACCAGAGGACAATACAGGTCTAAGTACTTCAACCATTGACACTGTTGTCCAAAACTTGTCTAGCAAAATGAGAATGTCTTTTGAAAAATACTGCCCTTTATCTCGTTCCAATAACTCCACTAAACCACCCTGGTGGAATGGTACTAAAGAAACGTAGAACAGAGGTCAGAAAACTTTTCAATACAGCTAAACTGAGTAAATTAGAAGAGGACTTAAAGTCTTATAGAGCCGCACTTAACACTTACACCAAAGAGTTAAGGAAGGCCAAAAAGGATTCGTGGGCTAAACATTGTGAATCCATTGAAAAAACAAGCGAGGCGGCAAGGCTCCGTAGAACCCTGGCCCTTAATCCCACGATCCCGGGGTACATAAAACACCCTGATGGAACATGGTCGAACTCGAGCCTAGAGACGCTTGAACTCTTCATGGAAACTCATTTCCCCGGTTGTAAAAACCCAGAAAGTTCCGATTGCTTGCAATCGAACACGCTGGATTTTACTCACACGGAATCAAAGTTAGAACTAAATCGGGTTATTACTGAGCAGAAGATTATCTGGGCAATAAACTCGTTCAAACCCTATAAATCAGCGGGACCAGACGGGATTTTCCCAGCTCTTCTTCAAAATGCTCTCAAAGTAATAACTCCGTTGCTTAGGGTAATCTATATAAATTGTATCAAACTTAGATATGTCCCTAATAGCTGGAAAAAGGTCAAGGTAGTCTTTATCCCAAAAGCAGGGAAACCGACTCACTCGACCGCTCAGGATTATAGACCAATAAGTCTCTCTTCGTTTCTCCTTAAGACACTAGAGAGGATAATTGATCTACATGTTAGAGAACTTCTCAACGAAAACAAACTTGTGCAACTACCAACACGCTTACCTTAAAGGTAAATCAGTGGAGACTGCCTTGCATGAAGTAGTTTCACATATTGAGAAAAGTCTTGAACATAAAGAATATACCCTGGCAGCATTTCTTGATATCGAGGGTGCGTTTAATAATGCCTTAGTTGAAGTTGGGGTTGAATCTGTCATTGTCGATTGGAGCTTCACCATGTTAAATGACAGAATTATCAACTCTCAAATAGGAGTTAGCACTATTGAGAAAACAGTTACTAGAGGCACACCACAGGGAGGAGTCATCTCACCCCTGCTCTGGATCCTCGTAGTCAACAAAATTCTCACAAAGTTCAAAGATCAGGGTATTAAAATAGTAGCTTATGCAGATGACATAGTGGTTTTGATAACAGGCAAGTTTCTTACCATCATCGAAAACATTATGGAAAATGCATTAAAGGATTTATCTTCTTGGGCAACTAAGAACGGTCTCGGGGTCAACCCCACCAAGACAGAGCTAGTTTTGTTCACGAAGAAAAGGAAACTGGAGGGCTTCACCCCTCCCAAACTAAATGGCATTCCTCTAAAACCTTCTAAGGAAGCTAAATTTCTAGGAGTAATCCTTGACTCCAAGCTTACATGGAAGCGTAATACTGAGGAAAGAATGAAAAAAGCACTATGTGCATTCTACACATGCAAAAAGACCTTCGGTGTACGTTGGGGTATGCGACCGCAAGTCATCCAATGGATGTACACAGCGATTGTCAGACCCATTCTTACCTATGGCTCTATTGTATGGTGGAAGGCGGTGGAAAAATCTCAAGAACCTGAATAAGGTACAGAGACTAGCCTGTATAGGAATAACAGGGGCTCAAAGATCCACACCACAAGCTGGATTGGAAATGATCTTGGACCTCCCGGCTCTGGATGAGTTCATAAAGTGCACGGCAGCCAAAACTCCAATTCGTTTAAGAGAACTGAGTTTTTGGAGGCATAGCACTTATGGCCACGGGTCAATCTTACAAAGATATGGCACGATTCCAGGACTGAGTGAGACCACCGATTACATCCCCCCTTTACTAGATTTCGACAGAAAATATTCTATTTTCATACCAGAAAGACAGGGTTGGGATCCCAATTCACTTATAAGTAAACAGGGTATCCCTTTCTACACTGACCGGCGGACCAGATAAAGAGCTTTTAGTTTCGATTTATCCTTTTCTCACTTTTCAGAAAACATATTTTGTTCGTATTTTCAGATTTTGTAAAGCTTTTTAAAAAAATCTTTTTATTGTTGACTTGATTTTCATAGCTCATTTTTCTCCATAAAGAGGTATATATAACTTTAATGTCTAGAAGACTAAGTGGGTCTCACCTAGCGGCACCGGCGAAATTAGGTGGTGCAGACTTTTCTGATCTCACCCTTGCATAATATACACAAAGTTAAAACCTACAAATCGATGTTATTCATCGAAATTTGTGTACACCCTTTAATTTTATCACGTCGGTAACACAGTGTGTGTCACATTCAAATATTCTAATCATCTCTCTCGCACAACTTGCAGCGTGCGGCTAGTGTCAAAAATTCTGACAACCACACTAAAACGTCAATTGTCATTCCTTTGCAAAAAAACGCAGATCAAAAGCAAAAAATATATTCGATTCCTCTTCCACCTGGACTTCAGTGGTTGTTTACTTTCAATTTCGACCCTGTGTGAATTCAAATTATGAAAATTTAATTCCCTCAAGGAAAATGCTGCCATTCTAAAAATTTCAACGATTAATCATGATACAATTGGTCTTGAAATCGAGGAACATTCCTCAAGAACTTGGACGTCATTGGTGGTGCTGTCATCAGAAGGTGAAAAACAAATCACAATAAATATGATTATGTAAACATTTTGTATATTAAATTTTTTGTACATAACTTCTTTTTTTTTGAGTAGTACGCCACGAGATTGCCAGCCAAGGCAGCAATTGATGATAGGACAACATCAAGTGAAGTTGATTTAGTCCATTCTGTTGCTGTTCCAGTAGAGAATACAAATGCTGTTCTGTTGGATACGTCAAAGCGCACTGAGACGACCTCTAGCGTTACTGTTAAAGATATAGTAGAGAAAGTAAAGGTAGAGAGACTTCCATGGAATGCTAGTCCAACGGAAGCGGGTAGTCTTGTAAGCAACTACAAAAAACTGTCAAAATTCCGACTGACATGTAAGCCAAACATAAATTATAACAAAAAACTTTTAAAAAACATTTTGTTTTAGCTCTCGTTGTGATAACGTCCATGGCAGGCTATGCAATGGCTCCAGCATCCTTCGACCCAACCACCTTCGCTCTTTGCTCTTTAGGAACCGGTCTCATGTCGGCAGCCGCTAATTCCGTCAACCAATATCACGAAGTTCCCTTCGACTCCCAAATGTCAAGAACTAAAAACCGGGTTCTTGTCACAGGACAACTAACTCCAGCTCATGCAATTGGCTTTGCTGTGATTTCAGCCACTACCGGTCTGGGAATGCTCTATTTTGGTGTAAATGGTTTGACGGCTGCTCTGGGAGCTGGAAATCTGTTCCTCTATACGTCTATCTACACGCCAATGAAACGTATAAGCATCCTCAACACCTGGATAGGTTCTTTTGTAGGTGCTATCCCACCACTCATGGGTTGGGCAGGCTGTGCTGGAACTCTAGATACGGGTGCTTGGATCCTGGCTGGTCTTTTGTATGCCTGGCAGTTTCCACACTTCAATGCCCTGTCATGGAATCTGAGGCCAGATTACTCACGGGCTGGCTATAGAATGATGTCGGTCACCAACCCAGCACTCTGCCGTCGTACCGCATTGAGATATACCGGTGCCATTGCCATTCTTTCTATGGCCGCTCCTCTGCTCGATGTCACAAATCCATGGTTTGCTCTTGAAACGCTGCCTCTGAATGCCTACTTTTGCTACCTTGGTAAGAACATCTTCCCTCCTTTAACTCTTTTAACTCACTAAATTAAATCTTTTAACATTCAATTTCAGCATGGAAATTCTACCAAAAGTCAGATAGTGGAAGTTCCCGAAAGCTCTTTCACTTCTCACTGGTACATTTGCCTGCTTTGATGGTGCTTTTCCTTCTCAACAAAAAACGATGGATCTTTACTGAGAAATCAACTGAAGAGGCAATCCTAGCGTCTGTCGAGAGTCCTACAGATACAGTAACATCAAAAGGGAATTTCCTGCCCACTCCAAGAGCCTCGTCGTTGAGCAATGTTCTGTCAGTTGCTGCTGCTGCTAGTCCCCCACCACCAACAACAAAAGTTTCCCATGTTGACACCCATAAAACAACAGCTGAAATTACGCTGTGACAACCATTCTTGTAGATTTTTATTTAATTTATTGTTAATACAGAAGATGTAGATGGCTAGGATTCGCTCTGAAGTGCATACAATGAGTATATCCCACTATATACCCAAATTCTTGGCACTTACATAACTTAAAAATACAAACTGTATTTAAGCAATTAAAAGAGATACTCCTTTATTAGTACACATGAAAATTATCCAAGAACTGTTTTTACTTTGACTATAAAGTAGGAGTGGACAGACGCATTGAATCAAATTATTTTACGTGTAAATATTTTAATGAAGTATTACTGTTAAAATAAACAAAATTAGTAAAACAATAAAAGTCCTAACTTCTAAAAGTAAAATATATTATTTTGGCTATGTTGTATACATACATAGAATAATCTAATCTGACTAATTACTTGGTTATAAAATAGACTTTTTTAGAAAAGTTTAATTCATAAGGCTCAGAATTTCACAACAACATGAAATGTACACAAGTAAAATGAAAATTCGTTGATAAATACAAGCAGCATAGGGTAGTTTATCGAATTTTGTCCGAAAAGCAAGTGCATATTTCAAATATTGCAGAACTGCACAACAGCAAAATCTGTTTCTTCTTTTTAAGACTAAAACCGAAAATCTAACATCAAATCTAAGCTATGATTAAGGTCATAAGATCAAAATATCAAATAATGATGCTATTGGTAAAAAGACCAGGCAATCTCACTTCAAAGACCTGGAACTACGCGGGTCATGGGATCATGGATCTGCATTAACTGACAATGAGGGCATTTATGGTAAGCAAAAATGTTGTTAACATTTGTAATATCACAGTTAGTTTCTTGGAATTTTAAAAGTGTATTGGCAAACAAATTTTTTAACTTGACATCCCCCAAAGAAGATTTGTTGGTGTTTTTGACCCGCTATTTACCACTAAGCCTGCAAGATATTGCTTGTTACAGCTTCCAACTCATGACCTTATTTTTTGGTCAACTTTCATAACACAATATTAGCTGTGGGCTCTTACGTCTATTAAGCTTTATAAAGGGAAGAATTTTCCTTCACTGATTATTCCTTATAAACCCTTTTGTTAGCACCCGAATTAAATGTTTCATAAAGTTTGCATATGTGCAAATTTATTTAAACTTTAAGCTGCAACCTAAACCAATACAGATTTTCCTGGATGAATTCATGTTCGGCGAATTAAAAGGTTCTCTCCCCGGTTAATAATACAACATTTTTAACTTGAGAAACAATATTAAGGAAGTGGACAAATATGATTTGCATACTCTTGGAAGTTATTATGTTCTAAATTTTAGTAAAAAGATTTGGTCTTTATCTATCAAAAAGTGGGGGAGAGTACGATAACTTAGGCGACAAAGTTTAATGACGGATTTGTATGGAACAGTTAAAAACAAGCATTTTTTACTATGGGAGGGGGGGTCTATCTCCCCCCGTTTAGGCGGTAGGGGCAGTTTAAAAAAATATGTACATTAAATGGAAAAAAAATAATTAAAAAATAACGGTAATACCCTCAATTAAGTGTTATACCTTTTTTTAAAGCCAACACTTTTGTCTATTAGCTTGTTTTTAAATCAAGTCAAAACTATGCATAGTTTTTGAAAAAAATTGTTTTAAAGTCAAAATTTGTGCAAAAAAAAGTTAAAAAAAAGGTTTAAAGTGTAATTTTTCAAAACTTTCAGATTATCTACTATTTTTTTTTTATAATTCATTTGTTTTTGATCAAAAACTGAAAACTAGATGACTTGAAGTCTTCTAGTTCTTGAGAAAATTGAAAATTACCAAAATAAATAATAAATAATAAATTACTTTTTCCTTGCTTAAGTATTAACGTAGTCTTATTTTGATAGTAATAATCGAATATGGATTAAGATATACCTAGGGTAAATTAATTTTTCTTAAATCCAGCTTATTTAAATGCAAAAGAAACTTCGCATGCACCCCATCTTGCACCCACCGCACCTTGCACCCTCCCCACCTTGCACACACTCCAACTTGCACCCACCCCAAATCCTATAGTGTGCCCAAGCAGGGGGGTTGCAGGGGGCAGCATGCCCCCCTTACAGATGTCACTGTTGCATACACCCAAACTCGCACCTTCCATTGTTACTATCAAAATAAGACCACTCAAGCAAAAAAAAAAAAATTAAATTAAAATAGTAGTTGTGGTTATTTTCAATTTTCTCAAAATCTAAAAGACATAAAATCATCTAGTTTTCAGTTTTTGATCAAAAACAAATAAGAGCAATAAATTCTGAAATAAAAACAATGGTAGATAATCTTGAAGTATTGAAAAAGTTACATTTTAAACCTTTTTTAACTTTTTTTACTCAAATTTTGAGTTTAAAATTAAATTTTTATTTTCAATTTTCTCAAAAACTAAAAGACATAAAATCATCTAGTTTTCAGTTTTTGATCAAAAACAAATAAGAGCAATAAATTCTGAAATAAAAACAATGGTAGATAATCTTGAAGTATTGAAAAAGTTACACTTTAAACCTTTTTTTACTCAAATTTTGCGTTTAAAATTAAATTTTTATTTTCAATTTTCTCAAAATCTAAAAGACATAAAGTCATCTAGTTTTCAGTTTTTGATCAAAAACAATTAAGAGCAATAAATTCTGAAATAAAAACAATGGTAGATAATCTTAAAGTATTGAAAAAGTTACACTTTAAACCTTTTTTTAACTTTTTTTACTCAAATTTTGAGTTTAAAATTAAATTTTTCAAAAACTACGCATAGTTTTGACTTGATTTAAAAACTGGCTAATAGAACAGAATGTTGGCTTTAAAAAAATGTATACAACTTAATTGTAAGTATCACCGTTATTTTTTAAGAATTTGTTTCCATTTTAAGTAATATTTTTTTAAATTGCCCCTCCTGCCTAAACGGGGGGAGATAGACCCCCCCTCCCATAGTAAAAAATGCTTATTTTTAACTGTTCTAAAAAATTCCGTTATAATATCTTGTCGCCTAAGTTATCGTACTCTTGCCAAAAAGTGTATAGTAATCGAAAATATTGTCAAAAAAATCCACAAAATAGATAAGCAGAAGGAAAATGTCATGCGATTTATCAATCCTAACGAATTTTTAATTTATTATTTCGAGACTAAGTTTAAATAAAATAGAAAGTTATTTCACTTCTTTCCTTAAAAGAAGAGGGTCCAAAATATTATATTTTAAAAAGAAAACAAAATTAATTTATTTTCAAAAATCATTATATATTTAAAAAAATATGACTCGGTAAAAAATATTTTTTTATTTTCTTCTTCTAGTATTTTAAATGGCTAATATGAATCAGCTAGGACTAGCCAATAGTGGGGAGAAAGTAGATCTTACACAAAAAAGTAAGATTAAGAAATAGAATTTGATTTTATGAAATTTTTAAAGTGGTCTTCTAAAATTCAAAGCTTTTTATTAGAAAACTGTACATAATGATAATTGCATAATTGTGGTAATTATAAAAGAAAAATGTGTGATAGTGTTATAAATTAAATGTCAGCTTTAAGTAGATTTCCACCAAGCTGAACCTTCTCGCCAGGTTTAAAAGCTGGCATTCCCAAATACGGACAAGTAGAACAACGGAAAGCATCACCCAAGTAACACTGCAATGAAATGTAAGAATTGAGATTTGATATAAAACCAAAATATTCATAGTGAAGAGTTCTTCCAAATTTGATTTCCTCCGAATCCACAACTAACTATTTAAAAGACTAATAAAAGTAAACTTACACTTCCACAGCTGGACTTGGCATTTTGTGTTTCAACAGCGACTTTTGATTTTTCTGCCTCCAATTCTTCAGCCAGCCCACATGAACAATTTTTGCAAGCTTTCCTCTTGCCAGTCGTGCCACAAACTAATAATGAGAACACTGTGTTTGATTTGAAAACCCAATTGTTTCGTTTCTTACCTCTCAAAGATTCCGGATTTGGTTTGGCTTTGTCCTCTTCATCTAGCAAATCATCTTCATCAATAGTTTCCCCCTCGTCGCCATCGTTTGCGTCGATTTTCCAGACAGCCGCAACATCTTTTTTGGCAAATGACAATTTCACGGCTGAGCCAACTTCATAGGCGGGTTTCTGCGAAGTTATTGAATCAGTGGACTTTTTAATATCAAGAAATCCAGAAAGTTTTAATTCTTGACAGATGATTTCTGCATTGCCTTCGTACTTCTGCAAGTGTAGTTTCCCCGAAGGCTTGAGAAGGCTTAAAAGTTTAGCAAATGCATCAGAGGAACGAGCACCTTCTACGACAATGAGGTCAAATGTTGAATTGGGATGTGAAGCTTTGATTAAAGAAGAAAATCCATTAAAAACATATATTTTCAATATAATGCAGTTGTTTAAATGTTTGTTACCAAGCGAAATTCGATCGATGTTTTCCACCAGAACTTCGCCTCCAGTTATTCCTTTTATGTCATTGATACTTTTTTCCATGGATACTTGAGTCGATGATGACCAAATAAATAAAGTTTTTTGCAATCCTTTAAAGTTTTCCATAGTTTGCTTTATTTAAATTTTTTTTTCTCGACGAATCTATGACAAACGAACGACTGTCGACTTGCGTTGCGACTTGATTTGAATTTCATTTGCTTAACCTTTGTATAATAATATATTATATTATAATCCACTCTATATACAAAGATCATACGTCAATTTTTGTTGTTGTTCCAAAAATTCACGTTCACATAAAAAGTAATGCCAAACTAACTTTTTAGAAGTACACTTGTTTACACTTGTGAGTGTAAACATTTTGAAATATATTTTTCATCAAATGAAGTTATTTTGAAAATACCGCAAAAATGAAGAACCCATAATGGCTGAAACACAAACACGCTTCAGCTTCGGCTTCGTCTGTGTTACGATGAGCCTGCTTCGAGGTTGCTTTGAATGACATTTCTATAATAACCAATGGTAATCCCTCAAAAGCAAAAGTATATTGTTGTTGTTTTTTTTGTACAGCTGTGGAGCTGTCAGACAAAGCAAATGTTCAGCAAATTTGAACTAGAGCTTCCGTTTGGAGTCATATTACGTAACATTACGTTCTTTTCCTTACGATTGTCAAACGAAACGTGAGGTCGAAGCTTCATTGTGATAGCATGCATTGAATTCCTATGGCTGAACTCGTAAACGTCAGGCGAAGCCGAAGCTGAAGTGTTTGTGATTCAGCCATAATTATTTTTGAGAGTATGTATATATGTAATGTACATGAATGCTTTTATTAGAATTTCTTCTTCTTCTTTTAGAATTATTTCATGGTCTTTATTAAGATCCCCGCTTCCCCGCGGACCCTTTGTATGTTGGCGATGTTGCAGGGATTAACATAGCACTTTTTGTTTTCTTTTCTCGTAAAATATAATAACGACAAGGAGTTTATTACATAACATAACATAACATAACATAACATAACATAACATAACATAACATAACATAACATAACATAACATAACATAACATAACATAACATAACATAACATAACATAACATAACATAACATAACATAACATAACATAACATAACATAACATAACATAACATAACATAACATAACATAACATAACATAACATAACATAACATAACATAACATAACATAACATAACATAACATAACATAACATAACATAACATAACATAACATAACATAACATAACATAACATAACATAACATAACATAACATAACATAACATAACATAACATAACATAACATAACATAACATAACATAACATAACATAACATAACATAACATAACATAACATAACATAACATAACATAACATAACATAACATAACATAACATAACATAACATAACATAACATAACATAACATAACATAACATAACATAACATAACATAACATAACATAACATAACATAACATAACATAACATAACATAACATAACATAACATAACATAACATAACATAACATAACATAACATAACATAACATAACATAACATAACATAACATAACATAACATAACATAACATAACATAACATAACATAACATAACATAACATAACATAACATAACATAACATAACATAACATAACATAACATAACATAACATAACATAACATAACATAACATAACATAACATAACATAACATAACATAACATAACATAACATAACATAACATAACATAACATAACATAACATAACATAACATAACATAACATAACATAACATAACATAACATAACATAACATAACATAACATAACATAACATAACATAACATAACATAACATAACATAACATAACATAACATAACATAACATAACATAACATAACATAACATAACATAACATAACATAACATAACATAACATAACATAACATAACATAACATAACATAACATAACATAACATAACATAACATAACATAACATAACATAACATAACATAACATAACATAACATAACATAACATAACATAACATAACATAACATAACATAACATAACATAACATAACATAACATAACATAACATAACATAACATAACATAACATAACATAACATAACATAACATAACATAACATAACATAACATAACATAACATAACATAACATAACATAACATAACATAACATAACATAACATAACATAACATAACATAACATAACATAACATAACATAACATAACATAACATAACATAACATAACATAACATAACATAACATAACATAACATAACATAACATAACATAACATAACATAACATAACATAACATAACATAACATAACATAACATAACATAACATAACATAACATAACATAACATAACATAACATAACATAACATAACATAACATAACATAACATAACATAACATAACATAACATAACATAACATAACATAACATAACATAACATAACATAACATAACATAACATAACATAACATAACATAACATAACATAACATAACATAACATAACATAACATAACATAACATAACATAACATAACATAACATAACATAACATAACATAACATAACATAACATAACATAACATAACATAACATAACATAACATAACATAACATAACATAACATAACATAACATAACATAACATAACATAACATAACATAACATAACATAACATAACATAACATAACATAACATAACATAACATAACATAACATAACATAACATAACATAACATAACATAACATAACATAACATAACATAACATAACATAACATAACATAACATAACATAACATAACATAACATAACATAACATAACATAACATAACATAACATAACATAACATAACATAACATAACATAACATAACATAACATAACATAACATAACATAACATAACATAACATAACATAACATAACATAACATAACATAACATAACATAACATAACATAACATAACATAACATAACATAACATAACATAACATAACATAACATAACATAACATAACATAACATAACATAACATAACATAACATAACATAACATAACATAACATAACATAACATAACATAACATAACATAACATAACATAACATAACATAACATAACATAACATAACATAACATAACATAACATAACATAACATAACATAACATAACATAACATAACATAACATAACATAACATAACATAACATAACATAACATAACATAACATAACATAACATAACATAACATAACATAACATAACATAACATAACATAACATAACATAACATAACATAACATAACATAACATAACATAACATAACATAACATAACATAACATAACATAACATAACATAACATAACATAACATAACATAACATAACATAACATAACATAACATAACATAACATAACATAACATAACATAACATAACATAACATAACATAACATAACATAACATAACATAACATAACATAACATAACATAACATAACATAACATAACATAACATAACATAACATAACATAACATAACATAACATAACATAACATAACATAACATAACATAACATAACATAACATAACATAACATAACATAACATAACATAACATAACATAACATAACATAACATAACATAACATAACATAACATAACATAACATAACATAACATAACATAACATAACATAACATAACATAACATAACATAACATAACATAACATAACATAACATAACATAACATAACATAACATAACATAACATAACATAACATAACATAACATAACATAACATAACATAACATAACATAACATAACATAACATAACATAACATAACATAACATAACATAACATAACATAACATAACATAACATAACATAACATAACATAACATAACATAACATAACATAACATAACATAACATAACATAACATAACATAACATAACATAACATAACATAACATAACATAACATAACATAACATAACATAACATAACATAACATAACATAACATAACATAACATAACATAACATAACATAACATAACATAACATAACATAACATAACATAACATAACATAACATAACATAACATAACATAACATAACATAACATAACATAACATAACATAACATAACATAACATAACATAACATAACATAACATAACATAACATAACATAACATAACATAACATAACATAACATAACATAACATAACATAACATAACATAACATAACATAACATAACATAACATAACATAACATAACATTTTAATTTAAGATAGGTCTTGAAACTTCAAGGGAGGTCTAAAAACTTCAAGAATTGTTTTAAAATATTAAGGAAAGACATGAAGTACCTATCCAGAAAGATCCTGAATTTTCGTGGAAGATCTAAAAATTTCATGAAAGTCTTGAAATTTTAATTGAGATATATTCTTCCAGCAGAATAAGTACTGACCCGAAAAATTTAAGATGTGCGATTTGTGGTTTTGATTTGTGAAAAAAAACTGCTGACAGTGAAATAAAACCAATTCGATTTTCACTTTGCTTTGTAATAAGACAAAATACTGAAAATTGGCCCTATTTTTGCTTGGCTTTACATAAACATAAACGTCATCTATCATGAAGATGTTATTGTTTTCGGGGATTTTTTTTTGTATTCTTCTTGTTTGGCCGAAGACCAGTCAAACATGCTACGAATCATCATATAAACTAACGTCACTCCCTTTTTTATACATAAATTATTACATCTGTTCACAAACATTTGTAGTGAATTCCTCCAAGCGTCTTTTATAAATTTATATTTTTTATAAAATGAAATGGTGTTTTTATTACAACAGAATTTGTTTATTCCTGGTATCAAGGCAACTATTCATAGTTGTTATAATGCTTTCGAGGGATATGCTTTCAATTTCAATTTATGCACCGTTGTAGATCTTTACGTTATAAGGATGTTTTATAGCAATATCACAGAACAAGCTATGGTAATAACAAAATAATGTGTACATTAATATGGTATTTCAAGTAAATTTGCCAGTTTTTTTTTAACTAAGTTACTCTAAAGATTTGTTTCAATCTAATTAAGCTACTTTATGTATAGTTATATATATATGTATATATATATTTGAAAACATGTAAATATTTAAGCCATTTACTTACATACTAAGTTGCTGCATACAATACCTTCATCTTCTTCTAATCGTTAAGTTTATTACGGTAGCAGGTTGTTATACGACCGTCATATACCTTCATGTCATCGTCCTTTCTGGATTTCTGGGACATTAAAACTTCAAAAATGTTACACTTGCTTACTTAAAGTATGCTTTTTATTCTTATATGATTTAATGAAACACTTTTTTCAAATTAATACAAAATAATTGCTTTATTCCTTTCTCTATAAGATTGTATAATTAAAATATCACTACAAATCTAAATACATAATGTACCTTAAATTATTACATTCTAACAAGAAAAAAATTTATTAAGAAACAAAATAAACGTTACATTATTAAAAACAAAAAAAAATGGGTCCTATTAGGCTTAATGTTTTATAACTTAAATATAAACTATCGCACATTTAAATTAACTAAGAAACTAACGTTAATCAAATACACTCAACGACAATTTTTATTTACCTACTCAAGTAACATTGTTTCTGTTTGCAAAAATATATGATATACATATTTAGCATACAAGCATATATGTATATTTTTTAAAACCTTGTTCTTAAACAGCCATTCAAAGAAAAATATAATAATTGTTAAACAAAGTTTGTATAATTTATTTGTTTGTATATAGAGCAGCTCTAACTTAAAAACAAGGATGATTGATTTTTCCTCTTTCTATTTGTTTTTTATTTGTCATAGATATTTTCCAACAATTGTATGAACATACACATATACATATGTATGTACATACATATGTATGTACATACATATGTACATATATGTATGTACGTACATACATACAATAATTCTTTCTTGCAGATAAATTATTAAAATGATACATATACATACATATGTATGTACATAAAGTATGCTCCGATTTTAAATATCTTTTTTGTATTAATTACATACATTATGTATGTACATCAAAAATATGGTTATTATGCAAACAATCTTGAAAGCGATACGTGTAATTAGAGAAGGGCAATCCTTCATATACTTCCGGTCAATAGTTGAAGTCGATAACAACATAGAAGATACATGTGTTGCTGGTCAAACGCAACAATTAACTACACTCTATCAAAGCTCTTTAAATAACTTTAACTTCTAAGAGCTGCTGTACAATGCTCTTAATGTAGGAAGTCTTACAGAAAATTGTTGACCCCCTATGTAAGACAGCACATAATAAAAAAGAACATCAAACATTTGATTTGAATTAAATCCATTTTGTCCTCCAAAGTTAACTGCTGGCCCGAGGTTCATGCAACCACTTATATTAAAAGTAAGCATTGGGTTAGATGTTATTAGTATAAAATATCTTAGTTGCATCAAAATATGTCTGAAATTCGATTATGTCGCTTATGAATGTTTGATAATTTAAAGGAATACATTTTTTTTAATAATTGAAAAAAAAAATAAAGATAAACTGCAAAGTATGTTTTCAATGAATATAAAACTTAAAGACTTGCTACCAACATTTTGATCTAAACTAAAAATATTTAATTATGCAATATCCAATAATGTTCAAGATGGTATTACTTTGTATTTCTAAATAAATAGCTTATTTTTTCTGATTCTACTTTCTTTCGAATACAATTTCAAATTTCGTTGTGTTTTGCAGATACTATACTTTTGTCATTTTCTTCCAAAGTGCTAAATAATTTCATTATAAACCTTGGTCTATGATGATAAAATAAAATGTTGCCTCACGTTGTCATTTTTGTCGGTATATTTTATTTCGTATACGAGCTGAGAAATACAAGATTTAAGAAGTACTTTTGATTTGATTAAATTTGTGCAAATACATACATACATATGTAGGTACATGTTTTTACATTTTATAAATATATATATGTCATATATGTATGTACATAACTATTAATACTTACAGCGATGTTATCTGTATTGTAAGACTGTTTAGCTTCTATAAAAATGTATCACTTCAAATTTAAGTTTGTTAATTCTAAGTAGGTCAAATTGAAATAAGTACAATGATGCTTGGTACACCTTAGAAGAAAATTATTTAGGTTGATGCATCAATATATCTATGTAAATGTGCTATATATACATACATACATACATACATATTTGAAACAGATTTTTTTGAAAATAAATCGAACCTAATTCTCAAACTAACAACTGAAAATTGTATTGGTATATTTGTAAAAGTAAATTTTAATTTAATTTTAAAATCACCACTTTTCCATTCTTAATTTGGTTTTGTGTCAATGAGATGTCACTAGTAGATTGATCAACTTTCTTCAATCTAAAACAAAATCTGGGGGTATTAATTTGCTCCAGAAACCAGACATTTTTTTAATGTTGGAAAATAAAATTATGAAAGTCGGTGTTTTGACATCTTTAAATCAAAAATAAATAAGTTTCTTTCAGTAATGGAAAACTTCAAAGTTGAAATTAAATATGTAGTTCAATATATTTTTCTTCAACATTTTAAAAAGAAATTTAAATAAAACTATAGGTAACTGTTTTTTGGAGTTAAAAATACTCTCCTTAGTACTTTATGTTAAAATCTTGCGCAAGCTGAAGCTATTTGCGGTGGTAGTGAAGGTAGAGAAATGGATAACCAATCTAAATTAATAGAAGCGCCTAGTTTCGTATTGTGATGGTTACCGCATATCGCTTCGATTTTCGAGTTGCCTTCCAAACATTTAACGTTAGGTTGATTTTCAAAAACCATTTTTTTTTTCAATTCACAGCATTGGAGAGGTCACAATTAAGAATATTTTAAAGAAGTATGTACCTATTACCTATCTATGTATGTATATGTATAGATAAGTATTTTAGGCTAAAAACAATTAAATGCTATTAGCAAAATGATATCTCAAAAATGTTGAGAAATTATTAACCGCTACTTATTTCATCTGGGAAATGCTATATTCAAAATTTGAACACAACGGCTGCATCTTTAAAATTTTATTTTTCTTAACATGTCAAAGACCTGAACTGAACTTGTATTATTAAAAATCAATTCCACTCTGATGATGGATTTGGTTTGCCACATTCATTTTTTGAATTTTGTTAGACAATATCGTAGGCCCAAAAGTAAAAATCACAAAGTACAGAAAAAGTTATTCTACAAAAATAATTCCAAACGTCGCGTTTTAGAAGAAATTTGTGCGGATATGGGAAAATTTGCCCGACTATAACCAGTAAAGTATGTCTCAACGTCAACATTATACAAAAAGCGACTTTTAAATTATGTATGTATAAACATACATATGTACATATGTATGTATGTACATATGTATGTATATTTAATAAAATAAATAATAAAATTATCATGCTGTGGGAAGCGCCTCCATTTTTCATTGTATATATGTACATATGTAGGTCTGTAATGAATATCAATTTTGTTTGGCTTTTAAACAGCTTATGATGTAGAATTGTAATAACATACAAACGTATATTTAACCATTGATACATGTACCTAATCTGAGCTATAAGCTTATAACATTCAAATTCAAAAATATTTTCTTATTAATTTAAGATTTTTTTGCAAATCCTACTCATTAGAATAGGATAAACAAAAGACGCCAAGGAATTTGTAAATCAGCCTAGTCTAGTGATTTTTGACTTTATCTTGCAGGATTTTAATGTTTACTTTTGATTATTTTTTGTATTTTTTAATAAGATTTAGACCTTTTATTCAAAAGGGTTATAATTTTCATTCACATCTTATTCACTTAAAAATACTTTATAGTTTCATATAAGATAACATGTTTTGTAGTGTAGTTTTAGTATTTTGTTAAAATATTTTTTTGTTGAGTTTCTTAGGCACGTGCATTGGTTGATATTTTGTTTTGTTTTATTAATTTAATAAATTTTATAATTCGCCTATATACCTACACTTTACATGCAATTGCTTATTTTAAAAAAGAGAATTAACAAACGGTTTATTGATTTTGTTTAATAACGATGCTTAGTGGACTACTCTTAATAGTTTTTTTTTATTTTTAATATATATTTTTGTATCTTACTTTGATTTTTTAAAATTATTTTTTTTTTCAAACTATTTTTTATATAGTAGGTAGGTATTTTTAACAATATTTGTCTTAAATAATATACAAATTTTCAGTGTTGCCACACTGAGCTGGTAATTACATAATATTAATAATTTCTAAATCTGAGTCGAATCTTTTTTTCCTCGAGTATTTGTTTTTTTTTTTTTTTTTTAAAGACAATTTTCTTGTGGATTTGTTTTTATTTTCTTTATCTTAAAAGTAAATTGCTTGGTAAAACGCGCGTTGTAATCAGTATTTTTTTTTTCATTTCTTTCTTCTATAATCACCTGGAATATCACAAAAATATAATAAATAAAACCGACTCACGAAAACGGTGCCGGAAGTATTAATGGATCAAAAGATTTTGTAAATTCTACAGAAGTATCTACATGGCGATAACCCCATAGTTCCATCGCTTTTGTGCAGGTTTCTTGAATATTTTCAATCTGAAATAGGGAAAAAGTAAGGTGATTCCTTGGTTTAAATTATGTTAAAAGTTGATTTATTATATGTAAATGTATCTTGCTTTATTTTCCCAAAACTATCAGATATATTTTGTATCTTATAAAATGTTAAGTTAAACGGTTAAAATTGGAACAAATTGATTTTCTCGAAAGTTAAGGAAAAAACTATGATAAGAAATTTTTGTTTAAATTACTTCTATACTTTGTATTTGTATATATATTTATCAGATTAATAAGTTATGAAAAAATACTATCAGAACATGATTAATATGATTTGAAAATTATTGAAAAATGTTGTTTGTTTTTTGTTAATTAACGGACTCTATTTTTTTTTATTTAACGGACCTAGAACGGAGAAAAATAAAAAGTAATATTTTTAAAGAAACTTTTTGCCTCGTTATTAAGGTTCCTAAAAATAAGTCCAACATAAAATATTTTAGCTGTTGAATTCATGAACACACGCTTTAAAAGTACAACACTAATGGAAAAAGATTTTTTTAAAAATCAATAGTTTTATATTCATCACGTTGAACAATTAAGCTGAAAACATTAAATTACAGAACCACCTTTATTATTTAACCTTAGTTTCTTCTATCCATGGTGGGACGGTTAGTGCGTAGCACTGTAATGCTAGAGCTCTATTCGGTTCTATCCATGTCTGTCACCCACAATTTTTTTCACGGGTACTGCCCCCTGCGAGGAATTTACAAATGCTCCAAGAGTAATAATTGTTGTCATGAAAAGTATTTTCTCGAATAAGCTCTTCTATTCCTGACTTTACTCGCACAAAGGAATGGTTGGTAGTTTGTTAGTCACTAGGTCTTAGTTCTCAACGATCTGTTACGACACCTTATTTATTTTTCTATCTATGTTTTTTAATATTTATGTAGTCCTATTAAGAATGTAATTAATCAATAGATTTTCTTAACATGCATCAACTTTAAATTTTGATTATCTTTTAATTTAATTTTTTATAGTCGCCATTTCTTACCTCTTCGATTGATAAATCATTCTTCCAATGGAATGGTGCTGACTTAGAGTCTCTAAATGTGGAACTTACACCGCCAATATTAAGTTTAGTGTGTGTATCTAAGAATTCTTCCACCATAGGATCAAACGGTAACCCAAAGTATTGTAATATCTCTAGTGTCACTTCATATGGATTTACAGATAAATCTTCGTATCTTAGAGTTCTACAAAAAAATTTACATACATTTTTAAAACACATCCTGTTTTGCGCTTGAAGCCTACAACGTCATTCATATAATACATACCTAAATCTAGACGGATATTTTTTTATGAGAACCTCTGCGGATTTGTAGTCATCTATAAGGTCATTGCACAAGTTCGAAGCTTCGTCGCAGTCGGGATTACCAGGGCACCAGAGGCGATGTTTCCTAGATTGCATTGTACCACGTGGGTCACGTACTAGCAAAAGTAATCGCACATTCAGGCTAAAAAATAAAAGAGAGAATGAAAATGAAATTTAAAAAAATTATAAAGCAAGGTGAAATTATCGACGTTTTAAATGTATGTTAGTTGAAATAATAGAGAGGTGGTGGCCATTACTTTCTTTCAACGCGTCACTCAATAAAAATAGAATGAAACACAAGCAAGTCATGAATAATTCGCCATTTGTTCAAAGCTAAAGAACCGTGTGGCGTGCGGTTACTATTAATCTCTTGACAGATTGGTTAATTAAAACAGAAGAGACGTGCTGAAAATGGTGAGAAGTTTATTCTATTGACCTAGATTTATCATGCTCTTTGAGTTTTGCAATTATACACGTATGTATGTACATATGTATGTATGTACATACATATGTTTACTTTGTTTATAATGCGAGGAATTTCTTCATTTAATTATACAAAAATTGAAGTCAGCTTAAGATGTTTGTAATGGGAAATAAGTTTGTTATATTTTATTTTCCTTCAATGAATTAAGCAAAAGCTGTGTTACATGTTCAGCCGTTTGGTTGAAACCACAGATCCTGCACATCATGGCTTTTCAATTGAGGGACGAAAAAGTCAGCTGTCACCATTGACTTCAAAGTTCTTGCCAATATCGTTTTTAAATAACTACGGAGTACGGACCGATTACTACCAACACATACCCTACAGCCAGTTTTTGTGGACGTAACGGTGTCTCTATACCTGTTAATTTACCAGAAATGTGTGGTGGGTGAAAAGATAACTAAAAACAATTGAAGCGTTCAGATGAAGAAGGGGTTAAGTGACATTAGTGAAATTTTGAGATATAAGAGTTCAAAGTTTCTTGATTAGAACTTTTTTTGGGCTTACAACTGAAACTTTCTAATAAGGAAGAAAAATAAAACACATAACAATCTTTTAAAATATAAGGACTTCATTTAATAAAAATAGCTTTAAGATACATTTTTTTGATAACATTGCTCAAAAAATGCAGTTAACTCCTTCTTCCACACATTTTTTTTTTAATTTATTTCAAAGGAATAACAAAGGGGTTAAGTGACATTTGTAGTTCTTCTTTTTTGTTTTTTTTTTTGTTTTCTGCTAAGTCTGAAGATTCTGATAGAGCTTTTTCATAGAACCATTGATGCTCAAGTGGAATAAACTGCATTGTTCTTTTAAATTTTTATTTTTTTCAACTGAGAGTGTTTTGGTTTTTTTTTTCTCTAGGAAAAAAGTCTGGAATTTGTTTTGATTTTGCCATCAAAACTTCTGTGAGTGATGCATCTTCATCATAACATTAATTGTAGGAATATGAGCCGTATTTAGTAACACGTATCCATTTGACACTGTCCCTAAAGTTGATTTTGTCGTTCAAAATGTTTTTTGTTACGTTGCGGACATTAAGCTTATCCTGCAAAGCAGCTAGCGAACGGAAATGGTTTTCCATATTAACAACAATAGTATTTTTCTTACTAACGCTTCTAATGATTTCCCTGTATTGTTCGGCGGTATAGGTATATGGTTTCGTTTTTCCTCAACTCCTTCTCAATTCTCCCAAAATCTCGATCACTATCCAAGTAAGTGTGACCAACTTCCCGAAACTTATGGTCGATGACATCGAAAGAGTCAAGTAAAATGAGAACTTGATATAGACAGATTAAAAACTCCGATGCGCAAGTGAACACAAAAATGAAAACAGTAGGTACCTGCAGCTGCAAGTCAAAAGGGTCCACAAAAATAGAAGCTATACTAGTAACGGTACTTAATTAATTCGCTTTCAACTTTAAAATCAAAACAGAAGAAGAATAGACAAAAAAGGAATGTAAGAAATGTTATTTCTAGTAGATACATTTAACTCCGTCACTCTCAAAACAAATTTTTTTTATCATAAATTATTTGCATTAAGGTGGTAAATGTGCATTTAACTCCTTCATGCCAAAAATCATTTTTTGTTTTTTATTTCTCTCAGTAGCATGAAGGGGGCATTTGTAGGTATTTAACTCCTTCATGCAAACAAAAATGTTTTCAATTTGGATTTTTCAGTGCGTAAAAGGGTTAAGTGATTTTAACTCCTTCTTCTACTAATGTCTTGCACTTTTGTGATGCATTTACCTTCTTTACACCATTTTTTGTATAGCTTTATTGGAAACTAGAGATCGTATAAAGACGCAAATCACACAGAAATGTAAGTTTTCATTTACCTTCTTCGTTGGTGAAAAAAACCAGAAAAATTCAAAAATGTCACTTACCCCCTTCTTCATTTGAACGCTTCAATTATATGTATTAAAACTGAAATCTTAAATGTCCTGTGCACGTTAGCTACTCGTACAATTTTAAAGATTGGATTTAAACGGTTGTAGTTGTTGCTTTGGGTAGGACGTTGAAAGAAAGGAATAAAACGAAAGGTTACTTAGATAGGTACTAATGGTATCCATTTTGATACCATTTGATTTGAAAAATTCAACATGGGGATTTTTGAGGGATGAAGGGTGGTGTCAGATAAGACTTCAGTTTTTTTAAATATTGGACGATTTAAAAGGTTTTCTACAAACTCTAAATTCTCAGTCAAAAATTTAAGCAAGTTACCTCTATATATTACTTTAAGACCATTGCAAAAGGAAGGAATCGCAGTTTTCATTTTTTTAGTAAATAGAAATAGAGTAGGCAGTCAAGTAGAGTAGTGTGGATAATCATAAAGGGAATTTTGTTTGAAAAAAAAAACCTTTCGTAAACATGATTAAGTGTCATAATTTCATACTTTTAAAGTTTACAGAAGTTTGTACATATTTTTATTTCAGTACAGAATTTTAAATTGATAATATTCCATCAGTCCTAACCTTTCAACTCTAAAGCTTTACAAATATGAAAATAGACCATTATATTCTTTTTAGATATTTTTTTTTAATTTTATAGTGCATATTTTATGAAATCTGTGGGGGCCTTCGGGCAAAAGCCTATAAATAAAATAAAACATATGTAGATTTCAGTCATTTTTGCTGTTGGTAGCTTGCATTTACGAGTACTAAATAAATATACCTCAAACCAAAACAATTTCATTCAAAATCTATAAATCCTTTTTTTTTAATATTAAGGCTCGTTTCACACTACACGGTTTTGACCGTACGGCAAAAATCCGGACGGCGACATTTTGTTAGAGGCGCGAAGAAGAGCATATACGCTTTTATATTATGTTGGAGTTGTCAGTGAACTTTCGTTGGGGAAGGTCCCCTCTGTGTTGTGCGTCGATCGTCCGTTGCCCGTGCGCGTCTTGTTTGAGTCTTGTGCCTAGTCGTGTTATTTGTTTTCCATAAATTTCAAATGTTTACATAAAAAAAATAAATAACAATAACAAAACGAAACAAAAAAAATAGCAAAAAAATAGCAAACAAAAAAATTATTAACAGTGATGAAAAAAACAATAAACCACGCCACACTAAAATCACTACAATAAAACAAAAACAACAAACAACCAATAACCAACAAAAAAACAATAAATCATGATAAGCCAGCTCAGCATAGCACAGTGAGTACCATCCTTCACTTTCCCCTTTTCTCTTACAGTCGCATGGCTTAGCATGTGTATCAAATTGCATTGCGTTTTATAACTGATGCAATTGATACACAGGCTACGTCATCGTTGATAACAGATTGTTGACAAAAAAAATGCATTAACAGGGCCAGATTCGATTATTGTCACTACTAAGGCATAACACTAGTAGTGGCGTGTATCGAATAGCATTCTGTGGTTCAACTCAGTAATATTTTTCTTATAGTCTTTGTCTGTTTTGGTTTTTGTTATTCTTTTATTTGCAATGGCTGGAAATTTCAGGGTAGATTATTGTAATATTCGTGGGCTTAGAGCGAATTTTCTTTCTGTGTACTCCCATACTGCTTTAAACAGGCCAGCTGTATTGGCACTAAGTGAAACCCAAGTAGGTGAGGATTCCGATCCTACTGAATTCTTTATTCAAGGGTATAACTTGGTGCCATTATTCTTTTTCCACCATGGTCTCGCCATATACATACATTAGAAATGATGTTGCTTATCAGTTTTTGCCACAATATGGTCTCTGCACCTCGCACTGAAATCGTTGTTACGGGCAATTTCAATGTACACAAATCTTCATGGCTTCAACATTCGGGCCAGACAATAACAGAAGGAGTGTGTGCTGAGATCTTCGCTGAGTTAAACCACCTAACTCAGCTGGTCAACGAGCCCACTCGAATATCGGACGTGGTAGGTCGAGCAGAAAACACTCTTGACTTGTTTCTTACCTCTGACCCTGGTAAGTACACTATTAGTGTTCTATCTCCTCTAGGCACATCTGACCATTGTGTCATATCAGCAAATTTCTCGTGTAAAAACTCTCCAGTTAAAGAAAGAGCTCCTAAGAGATCCGTTTGGCAATACGAGAAAGCCAACTGGGACGGTCTCAATAATTATTTTAGGATCTTTAACTGGTCACTATGCTTCCTCGATAGTGACGTTGACGCCAGCGCTGATATGATCACAAGTTTGATTCTCCTGGGAATGAGAACTTTTATCCCGAATAGGGTTAAAAGCATCAGACCTAAGGAAAACGCATGGTTCGATGCGAGCTGTAAAGAGGTTATTAGGGTCAAGAAGGTAAGTTTCCGTTGTTTTAAAGCCAATCCAACTGAGGAAAACCGGAATAAGTTCAAGCAAGCCAGGAAGGCCTGCAACGCCCATACTCGACGGACCAAATTTTTACATGACCAAAAATTACGGCAAAAAATACTGCAATGTCCCAAAGGCAGTAAAAATTTTTGGTCATTTGTAAAAAATATGAGGAATTCTTCCTCTTCCTCGGTTCCTACGCTCGTTGTGAATGACACTCCATTTGTTAGCTCTTTAGAGAAAGCTATCTCATTGCTAGGCAGTTCGCCGCCAATTCAACGCTGCCAGTGAGTGTTATGACTCCGCCTGTACTTGAGCGAGTTAGTGAATCTATGGGGCAAATCTTTTTTCGCACTCGTACTGTAACGAGAGTCCTAAAAGATCTTAACACACATAAATCCGCTGGTCCGGATAGTATCCCCGCTATTGTTCTGAAGAGGTGTTCTTCAACGCTGGCAAAACCACTGCGTAAGCTTTTTCATCTGTCCTACTCCTCAGGTCTCGTTCCGAGTGGATGGAAAACCGCATTTGTCCAGCCTATTCCCAAAAGAGGCGCATCTTCCTCACCGTCTAATTACCGACCGATTGCACTTACGTCCCTTCTATCCAAGGTCATGGAAACGCTGATTAATTATCAGCTCAAGAAATATCTCGAAGATCGAAAGCTTCTTAATGACCGACAATACGGCTTTCGTAGCAATAGGTCCACTGGTGATCTCATGGTTCATCTCACCGAACAGTGGAACAAATCTTTACATCGTTTTGGAGAAAGTAAGATTATTGCACTTGAAATTTCAAAAGCATTTGATAGGGTTTGGCATCAGGCTCTCTTATCGAAAATGCGTGCTTTCGTTTTCATGAATCCCTCCTTTATTGGATTAGTAATTACCTTTCGAATCGTTCAATACAAGTTGTATTGGATGGATTCAAGTCTGAAAACCACAAAATAAGTGCTGGTGTGCCCCAGGGCTCTGTTCTATCTCCAACACTCTTTCTCATTTTTATTTATGATCTCCTGTCTGCAACTTCTAATCCAATACATTGTTTCGCTGACGATAGTACTCTAAGCTTCTCATATTCGTTTTCAGATTCACATCCCTCTTCTTCGGATGTGGAACTGCAACGAGAAAATATGATAAGCTCATTAAATTCCGACCTAAACAGCATTGTACAATGGGGAATAAGAAACCGCGTGGAATTTGATGCTTCGAAAACCCAATGCTGTTTTGTATCGTTAAAGCGAGATATACCCCCACTTGCCATTTTCCATAGATGGTACTTGCATCGAGTAGACTGAACATCTCGATATTATAGGTATGTGTATCACCAATTACCTTTTGTGGTACGATCACATGCGCGATGTCGCCAAAAGTGCCGCAAGATGTTTTTCTAAGGCGATGCAAGACGTTTTTCTCCCTCTCTGATCTGGCTGTTATCTACAAGACTTATATACGTCCAAAGCTTGAGTATAACTCCCATATCTGGGCTGGTGCTCCTGCAACTTACTTAATCCTCTTGGACAGTATTGAACGTAGAGCATTTAGATTGATTGGTGATATTACCATCATAAGATCATTTACGTCGCTGGAACATCGTCGAAATGTTTCTTGTCTCACCCTCTTTTACCGTTATTTTAATGGTTTATGCTCTAGAGAAATAGCCAGTTGCATTCCTCCCCTTAAACAGTTCAACCGTAATACTCGCGCTTCTAGGAATGCTCGTCAATATACCCTGGAGCCCAACTTCGGTCGTACTGTCAAGTACAGAGATTCGTGTGGAATGCCTTGCCACACTCTGTCTTTCCCAGCCATTGCAATATTCAGGAATACAAAACTAATATGCACCGACACCTCCTTTCAACCCCTCTCTCCCTTTCCTAGTGCTCACACTGTGTCTACATAATAAGGGTAGTATTATCTCTTTGAGTGTGCGCTTATTATAAAAAAAAAAAAATACGGTCACGGCCTCTAACAAAATGTCGCCGTCCTGTTTTTTGCCGTACGGTCAAAACCGTGTAATGTGAAACGAGCCTTAAGGTCTTTAAAAAAAAATATTACAAATACAGTTGATTTGTCTTTGCATACATCAATATAAGGAATGGAACTAGATAGCTTCTTCAAATGGCAGTAATCTTTTCTTTTTGGAGTCCAATTTGAATCAATGGCACACCATGTTCAATGATTTGATCGCCAGACCTGATGAACATATCTTCAGTGAACATCTTTCAAGAGCCTCAACAACATTATCAAGAAATGTGTATAGAAACCTCAACCACCAAATAACATCACAGGCTAATTTTTTCAGTAACGCGTTTTCTTCTGAGGCTATTAGTTACATATTTAGAGCTCGAGTCGAAATACTGAATCTTAACTCTATGCCGCATCGAACTGATCTTCCACAAATCTGTAGCCTTTGTAACACCGGAGAACCAGAAGACATCACACACTTCTTTGCATCGTGTCCTATACTCCAAGAGATTCGAGGGCTGTATTTCGAACTGAGTTTTCTTCCACCAACTCGGCTCTATGAAATCCTTAATGGAGATTTTAGATGGTCAACTGTCTATAGATACTGCAAACACGCTCTGAATTACCTCAATAGTTTTCCATAACTCTACAACCAGGTATTGCAATTGAAGGTTCAAACAAAGTTTCCTAATTACTATGAACAGAAAACATGCTCTGAAAGAACATTAAACCGTACAAATTAAAAAACACCAACTGAAAGAATTTAAAGCCATTATTAAAAAGAATAGTTAAACCAGAAAACAACGAGCTCAGAAAGTTTAGGAACACAGAAATGTTTCATTTTTGCTTTGTTTACAAGCAACTTTACTTATATATCAAAATGAATTGTCCCGACATTTGGTTATTTTAAAATGTCAAAAACAATAAAACAAAAATCATTTGTGGACAGGATAAGTGAAACCCAGACTGAAAATGTGTTTTTTTTCAAAATTTCATTAAAACAGCCGTTACTCGAAAACCGTTTTAAGATGAGTCTGTACTTAAAGTACACGTAATTTTTGGGCTCATTTTAAGAAATTCAACATTTCCACAACCTTACATTTTTTTTAAATAGAAATAAAATATATGTATGTAACTACGAATTTTGTATGTAGTCATTATCAAATTTATAATAACTCGCCCTTCAGATCATCAATGTGCAGACTTTCAAAACCAATGTGCATCGGTATCTCGTTTCTAATTCTATTTTCTTTTTATAATTACTCGCACTGTGTTTAGTCATTATATGGGTATTTGTAATCCCTTAAGTGCGTGAAAATATAAGAAAAAATCACCTAAATGCAGAAATATTACTTCTGGCATTAACTTAAAACAAAATTTAATCAATACTGAAAACAAATATTAATTCTCATTTATCAAATTGGATATGCTTGTGCGCTTAAAAATAATCTTTCTCGGCTGATAATTATAAACTAAAAAATAAACAGACACGGGATCTTATAGAATACAAATTTCTTTAGCTACTGCAGTAACACTTTGTTACACAAATTACCTTGTCAGGAAGACAAGTCTCTATCTGACCAATTTATCTTCGCTTTTTGTTCTCCTTGTTATTTATTTAATCTACAATCTAGCTAATGTATTTTCCAACTTATCTGCACTCTAAGTATTATTTTATCTTCATTTTATCTTATAATATCCCTTTTTTAGGTCATATTCAATTCAATGCTGGCCACGCACTGCAACCATAGACCAGACAAACCACTGCCGGATTAGAAGATAATCACAGAGTAACTGCTGGAACACAATGCAAAATCGGAGCCGGAGTCGTAACTGGAGTCGGAAAAGTTGTCGTACGTTTCACAAAAAGTACGCACACAATGTGTCGTACGGCTTTTTGATGTTCTTTGGTATATTTGCAGTTTACAACCACATCAAATTTCTCAGAAAATATTTTTTTGTTCACTTTTATTTCTTATTTAAATATTTTTCCACTATTTGATTGAAAAACTATTTAAAAAAAAGTATAATCACCAAGTTATTCACTTCAAAAATGGAAACGTCACATGTGTCGTACGTCAAAGTTAAAAGTTGGTCAACTCTTCCGACTCTGGCTGCGTCTCCGATTCCAGTTGCGTCGCGATGTGTTCGTACATTTGCATTTGCGTACATTGAATACTTTGACAGCTATTCCAGTTACGACTCCGACACCATTGTGTTCCAGCAGTAATCCAGCACAGTTTCGTGAGAAACGTCAGATCAAGTTAGAACAGTGAGTTAAACGTCAGTTGTCAAAAAAAAAAAAAAAAAAAAAAAAAAAACAAATTGCAAATTGCAAATTGTGTGAATTTTTCGTTTCTCGCTTATTTTTTTCATTTTTTGTGTTTTTACTGTGAAAAATATTATTAAAAATTATTGAAATGGAAAATCAAGTGATTGCTAAGATAATACTAAATGAAAATGTTAGTGGTTCAGACACCGATAGTGATTTTTCGTCGAATTCCTCTTCAGATGATTGGAATGAAAGTGTGACGAATGTTATTACCTTTTCTTTGATGAAATTCAATTCAATTTGATGCATTTTTTTTCAATTTATTTTATAATTATTTAATTAAACAAATTAAACAAATTAAACAAATTGGCAAAATAACTTTATTTTAATTTTTTTACATCACGAGAAAAAAAACGCAAAGCACAGCCAAATCAAAACGTAAACAAAAAAAATGACAACTTCGATTTTGACATTTCTCACGAGTCTGTTCTAACCTGATCTGACTCAAAAGCAAGAACAGAAAATCCTGTTCTAAATTGTTCTAGGTTTGTCAATGAACAGGAAAGTAGAACAGTTCAGCACAGAAAAAACCTCAATGAACAGCAAAAAGCTGTACTTTTTTGTCTAGAACAGTCCAGCACAGCGTCACTGAACACAGTTAATGTTTTTTCTACACTTAAAAAAGATGCGCCTCATAGTTCAAGTGAGGTTAAGCCTGTGGATTATGTTTTTGAGTTAACTGCGTAAAATTTGTATAATATTTAGTACGTAATGTGAACTAATCCTCGATTTTTATATTATGTCTACCTCTAGCTGCAGTTAAAAATTAAACTTATTTTTTAACAACATCTTAACAAGATTAATATATTTTGTTTGCAATTACTAGAAAATATGAACACATAATTGTTAGGAATATTGTCTGCTTTTGTACTTTGGGCTCCAGAAGTTTCGAGCCAGCACTGATTGATGTGCTTGCGCCTATAGCACATATACATTTCTGTATGTATGTATATTAAAAAAACATTTCTCACTTTATAGCCAACGAGGTTAATGTCACACAACTTAGTATAGGTTCCATCCGTTGTCCATGTGATTGTGCATCGTTCCATGGAGATTTTAATTTCGCCTACTTCGGTCCAACATTCACAGAAATTAAAATAATTACAAAAATGTACATACGAATGAATAACAGGCAGGATGTTTGATAAATAGGTACCTAATTAAAATAATAAATATAGAGAGAATAACTGATATTTAAAAATGATTGTAAAGCATAATATATTTTCCCAAAGTTTATTAATAAAGCTCATGTGCAACTACTGTGCATACGATAAAATTGTTGATAAAATGTAAATATTTAAATAGTTTTGCTGTAATTGCAAATTGTTTGTTCTTTTTTCAACCGGAAGTAATGCGCACAATATTTTTTTCGTGATTACAGTTACAATTACAATTTGATTGTCTTGTTTGTTGTGTTCAATTTGCAAAGATGAAGAGCCTACTATGGTATTCCAAGGGTGTGTTGAATTTTAGAATTACTTTCCTACACACTTGTTTACTTCTCATTTAAATAGATAGAGGGGTTATATGACGCTAATTTTATTTAGAATTTTGTTTGTATCAAGAAATGAAAGTCAAGTTTTTAGTGGTATTGCTATTTAATTTCTGAATATATAAGCAAATCCATTGAACTGATATAACTAGACTGAAGAATATTATGTTTAAAGCTTAGTTGGCGATTTCCCAGGAGCTTTCATTGTACAAGTACGGGTGTCACCAAACAAATAAGTAATTATACCCTTAGCACTTGTGTAAGGCAAATCTAAAAAACGTTTAATGTTAATGATATATCTACATTTTTTAACCGTTTCTTAATTTTTGATCTAAAAAAGCTTTATAGGCAACATTATATAGTACATTAACGAATGAATTTTTCCAAATTATTTCACGATAACAAAAATTTTAATCACGATCATCCAAGAAAAGTAAGCATTGGTCTTATAAGCTTGGGGTTAAACGTTTCGCAAGTTATCCGACGAACAAACATTTTTAGCTCCATTCAAAATAAATTAATTTTTTTAACAACTAAAAGTAACAACTGCCCCTCCTTTACGCTTTAAAGGTATTATGGTTTATGTATAGTATACTTTGTACTTGTTTTTTTTTTGCAGTTCAACCTTCTATGAAAATTCCTAAAATTCTTAATTAAACAGCATAATAATGTTACCGTTAATATAATACAGCCTTTTCATGAAGTGTTAGCTTTACTTTTTCCGAAAAATAGTAAATAGTAAAAGTAAGAAAAGTTCATATTTTTTTTGCCACATAATGTTATACTTTTTAAAAAAAAAAATATAGGGCACAAAATGCGACCACACCTATGGATTAAATATAAATTATACATTTAATTTCACTCTTATAACGTGCAACTTATGACAAGTTATGCCCTTATATACCATGTCCAAGATACGCAATACAATCACCAAATCTCAAAGCAAATACATACCTACTATTATTCCATTTGATTAATATTGTCACCTTACATTCTACATAAATACAAATAATATAAAATTAGAAACCGTAGTCCCAAAAATATTCTTCTTTTGAAAGCGAAAACATTTGCTATAATAAACGAAAATATTACTAAACCCGTTTATCCAACGCAAGTCCTTTCAACTTCATTTAATCGAAAGTATTTGGCTCCATAAACCGGTCATTCAGACTTGATAATGCGTTTCCGTAATGGTTTCTTCTTTTTCCTGATGGTTTATCCTGTTCCATACACATTCGTCCATAATATTTTTTGCAGTATCAGTACAAATAAAATAATAATACTCCTTAAACAAACTAATGCGGACATAAATAAATAATTGAGCCAGCAAAATACCCGAATATGTCCTGCCACCCGTCCTCTCTTTGGACAGACAAAAAATCAAATCAGGAATTCCCCTGTGCAACAATAATGTTTTTGAAGATGTTTTTTGAGCCAAGTGGGTCACGCAAATGTACTCAAAGATACACATACTTTTTACGTATAAATAAAATGTGCATGGCTTAGTCGCCAGTGGCATTTCTTTGTATTATTTTAATTTACATAATAATGCCCAGACAAAAAATGATATGCAATGCGATATATACACATCACATATTATGTACATAGTTAAATACTCGTAAATATAATTTTACAGTCTTAACGTCTATCACTGTACAGTTCTGGTTTGAAACACGAAATTACTTTTTGCGTGGGACATCCCATACATAAATAAACTTTTCGAAATAGGAAATCGAGGACAGAAGAACTGCAACAACATCTGTAAACTGCAAGGCACGCACTTAAAAGTAAAAACTCTTGCTCTATTGTCGATTGTGGTTGCAGATGAAACGGTGCGAAATTAACGATGAAATTGCAAACTATTCTAGTTTTTATGATCGCTCATGACCACTAAGCACACACTCATGACACATTTTGCTACGTGAAAGCATGATGATAGAATAGAGCTAGAGGACTTTTCACTCATATATGATATTTTAAATCTAAGTATGAAGTTTAAAAACATTTCCTATCTCTGGACCTGGTTATGGAGAAGACTGCCCGACACGATGCTTAGCTTGACCATTGCATTGGATGGCAGCTGCATTCCTTAATGGTACGTGACTTTTAGAATATTTCTTACTTTTGAGTAGAAATTATTTTTGTCATCATTGACATCAAATACTCGAAAAGACTTTTTTAAAGTAAAAATTAATAATTAATAAAAATCTTTGAATGTTTTAAATTTTTGATACCAAATTTCATTCAATTTAAATAAGAGATAAAGACACTTTACGCTTTCTACGCTACTTATCCAAAATATTTTTAAAGAAGTGCATGCTGGTTTGTTTTATATTTTGTGAATCTATATATTATCAACTTGCATTTAAAAAGACAAGACTTTCAATTTGAGTTCAGAACGAACATGATAGATTCGCAAATACATTTTTCAAAATTGAATTAACAATAATAAAGCCTGCACTTTTAATGTATTATGTTTAACTATTTTTGATCAATACATTAATGATTTTTTTTTAATTTTAATTTTAATTTTAAAACAATTGCTAACTTAAAAAATAAAAGTACTATTTTTTTTTTGAAAAAAGTAATTGAGAAAATTGATACTGGTACATATTATGTTGTATCCGCAATTAAGTGATGTGCACTTTGAGAAGTTGAAGACTTACTCATCAACAGATGTTGCTATTAACTCGTTTTATTCAATATAGTCAAACCACTCCTTCTTTTTGCCATGGGTACAAAATAATATTGCATCCGACTAAATCGTGTATGGTTTCAAGGTGATTGCATCATATATTTTGTGACAAAATGCGATGAGCCGGGGATAATATGTATTCTGATGCTTTAATTTTTGATTTATTTTACCTAATATTTTTTTTGTAAGAAGAAATGCTAACTGCATACATTTATTTGTTCGAAATTTGTTGATAAGATGAAAAAAGATTTTCGATTTAGAATGTTTTCAACCTTTTATGCAATTAAAATCTTAATTATCCATCTCTGTAAGAGTATTTGATAGTACTAGAATTTCTGGTTTTTTAGTACTAAATACCGATTAGTTGTAATATCTTATAACTTTCGAGTTATTTGGATCAAGAAAATTTAGTATCTCTTGTACAGTCTGATGGATTTCGAGTGCATCAAAGTTGTTCTTTCGTTGTTGTTAAAATTTTAGATGCCATACAAATTCTGTAAAATAATTACCATTGAACGGTGATTTGGGTGCTTGACTTCTTCAAGACTTTTCATAGGGTGAATCATGAAAAATTAAGTCAACATTTTATTTTATTTTATTTTATTTTATTTTGTTTTATTTTATTTTATTTTTTTTTTTTATATTGTACGCGCACTCAAGGGGATGTGAATACCCTTATAATGATTATACACAGTGCGAGTAATTAGGAAGGAAGGATAGGATTTGAAAGGAGATACCGATGCACATTGGTTTTGAATGCCTGCACATTGTAATGAGTGGGAAATATTGAGTGGTAAAGCATTCCACATTCGTGTAGTGCGACTAAAAAAAGAATCTCTGTACTTAATAGTACGTCCGAAATTGGGCTCAAGGGTAAACTGATGGGCATTCCTAAAAGAACGAGTATTACGGTTGAATCGTTTGAGGGGAGGAATGCAGCTGGCTATTTCATTAGAGCATTGCTTATGGAAGTAGCGATACAATAATGAGAGACATGAAACCTTTTTTTGAAACCGACGGTGCTCGAGAGATGCAAAAGTTTCAGTTAGACAACGGTCACCTATCATTTTTTGAGCTCTCTTTTGAATTCTGTCCAAGAGACTCAAGTGGGTTATAGGAGCACCTGCCCAAATATGGGAATTGTACTCAAGTTTTGGACGAATATAGGCTTTATAAATTATAGCCAGATCAGAAGGGGTAAAAAACTTCTTGCATCGTCGGAGAAAACCTAAACACTTAGCAGCATTTTTGGCGATGTCAAATATGTGATCACTCCACAATAAGTGGTTTGTAATGCACATACCTAAGACTGATAGCTGTTCAGTCTCCTCAATGCAAGTACCACTCATGGATAGTGGCATTGGGGGAGGGTTACGCTTTTGTGACAGTAGACAGCATTGAGTTTTCGAAGCGTTAAATTCTACACGGTTTTTGATTCCCCATTGTACAATGCTGTCGAGATCAGAATTTAATGAGCTTATCATACGCTGCCGTTGAATTTCCACATCCGAAGGACAAGGATGAGAATCTAAAAACGAATATGAAAAGCTGAGGGTATTGTCATCCGCGAAACAATTTAGTGGGTTAGAAGTTTCAGACAAAAGATCATTTATAAAAATAAGGAACAGCGTCGGAGAAATGATTATCTGAATACAAATCGTTACATTCAGGAGCCCCCCAAGCATCAATATTTCGACCAATTGAATTTTGTTCATTCATAAATTATTTTTCTAGTGCTTTTTTAGCGGCCACTACTAGCACTACTTCTAAGAATGTACAGATACTTAAAAGAAAATGTACAGAATTGTCGCCTGATTCACTTCCACCAAATATGGTTGCGAACCTTTCCGTCGATGATTTAATGAGCAGAATGCAAACAGTTTTTTCGACCATGCTTGATGAAAAACTCAAAAATTTGCCAACAAAAGATGATTTGGAAGGGGTCAACATTCAAATAAGTACTCTTTCTTCCCAAATCAACCAACTGGCAGAGGAGAATCAGACGCTGAAATATCAGATTCAAAACCTATCAACAGAAATGGATAAAGATCGCCATACAATATCTTGGTTGGAGGATCAAATAAAAAACAAAAATAATAATATTTAATGGAATTCAAGCTCAAACCTCTGCGCCCGAAGAAGTTAAGAGAGTGTGTGAAGAAATAATTAAAATGCCTTCGGAGGTAAAAGTACGCTCAACTAAAAAAATTTACGAGAGAGATGGAAAGATGACAGTAGTCGCGGAATTTGAAAATGCCGATTTTGTAAATGAAGTCTTTAAGCGCTCAAAAAACCTTGCTGGTACTGCTATATTTCTCGAAAGGGATCTTAACTCAAAGAAACAAACACATAAGAAGGCATAGTTGATTTTGAGGAAACAAATTTTAGAAAGAAGCCGAAAACATAAAGTATGCGTGCTCAATGAGAAGATGCGTATCGGCGTTAAATGGTTCAAGTGGAATAGCCAAAATGAACTTGCATGTGGAGCCCTTAAAGGTGAAGGCGTACTCAAGGAGCTGTATAATGGAGAAATTGATAGCTTAATCTGTAATTTCAATGCATTAATCGAGAACTCACAACAAAAAAACTAAACATTGTCTGTCGTCGTAACCTTAATATGTCCCACTTTATGTCAAATCTAGAAAATAATGATTTTGTAAACATTAAAGAACTAAAACAAGCTATTAGAATAATGTCATATAACGTACACGGTTTAGAGAACAACATTTTACTCACTCACTTTTTCAGTTATGTAACATCACACGAGATTTTTGTACTTATAGAAACACATTTACAAGACGATAAAATAAATCATTTAAATAAATACTTCAAAGACTTCCATACATATTGGAGACCAGCAACGCGAAGTAGCCGTTTTGGAAGAGCAAGTGGGGGAATGGTTTATGGAATCAAAAAGAGCCTGATCAAAGATGATATACGTCATGAATTTATAAGCGGCGAAAGCGTTGACATAATTAATATAAAAATTGATGGCAAAGTTTTAACTCTTTTACCAATGTACCTAAGAACGGCAAACTGGCAAAATGATCTCGAGGCAGTTAAATCCTTTCTTAATGAAAATACTTTTGAAAATCTCATAGTTATGGGTGATATGAATGTAAGAATGGGTAATTTACAGCAAGATATCGAGGATTTTTATAAATCAAGATTTACTGCTGGACTCGAAATACGCCGTTCTAAAGATATCACTATTAATACAAAAGGGAAGGAGTTTTTGGAGTTTTGCAATGACAACGGGCTAATTATTCTTAATGGCAGAATAAAAGGAGACGAAGAAGGGAATCTAACTTACGTTAGTAATATATTAGAATCGGTGAATGATATTTGTGCGGTTTCACAGGATATGCTGATGTTTGTCGAACGGTTTAATGTAGAAAATGCTATATGGTCGGATCACTTACCAATAAAATTGAGCTTTCAGAAAAACAACACTGATAGCGGAACCTGCCCCAACAATCTTTTGCCGAAACTCAAATGGAATGAGACCAAAAAAGCAGACTACCAAATAAAGCTAAATTTAAATCTCCAGCAAGTCAAGATCGAAAAACAAACAATCGATTTAGCAGACTTAACCAACATAATAAAGTTGTCTGCACCCCTTCAAAACAACAATTCAAAAACGTTCAACCCGAAAAACAAGTGGTACAATTCCGAATGTGAAATCGCACGAAGAAAAGCTTTCAAATCCCTCAATGCATTTCGCAAATCAAAAAGTCAAGAGACTAAACTATGCTATTTGAAATCTCAACAAGTCTATAAAAAGTTTGTAAAAAAAGCAAAAAATTATACCAACAACAAATAGAATTAAAAATCAATACAGTTCGAGACAGCAGAGACTGGTGGCGCCTAGCCAAGGAGATAAAAAATCAAGACCAACATGTGATGGCTGACATAACTGCTTTGGAATTTCAAGCATATTTCAGAGACCTTTTAAATCCAAGGCAAGAAATGAGTAGCACACTTTATGTAGCGAACTACATCGAGGACTCAACATTAGATATGCCATTTTGGGTTGGTGAATTAAGGAATATGCTGAGAAACGTTAAGCTCAATAAGGCGCCAGGAGAAGATAGGATTCCATATGAGTTCATAATAAATGCTACAGATACTTTTTTGGAACAACTCGCAACGACATACAGCAAAATATTAGAAGAATGCAGGGTAGAAGAAACTTTCACTAAATCTGTAATTTTTCCAATTTTCAAAAAGGGCGACACATATGATCCAAGCAATTACAGGGGAATTTCGTTCATGAATTGTATAGCAAAAATCATGATGGGAGTCCTTAATGAAAGGTTGTATAATTGTGTGGAACAAAATAATATATTAACAGAATATCAGGCTGGCTTTAGAAAGAAATATTCTACAGTGGATAATATCTATAACTTGGCGTCCATTGTACACATTAAGCTGGCTGAAAAAAAGAAAGTCTATGCTTTTTTCGTGGACTTAAAGGCGGCTTTTGATAAAATCTCCAGACAGCTATTAATGCTCAAGTTACGTGAAATGGGAGTCTCAACTAAATTTGTAAACCTGCTAGAGTGCATATACTCTGATACTCAATCAGCAGTGAGGACAGGAAGGGAGTTATCGGAGTACTTCGAAACACTATATGGGTTGAAACAAGGATGCCTTTTATCACCTTTACTTTTTGCTTTATATATAAATTATCTACATGCAATAATTGACGGAGGTCTTAATATCGACAGTTTAAATATAAGGCTGTTGCTGTATGCTGACGACATGGTGATTTTAGCAGAGGATGTGGAGGTTTTACAACGCATGATAGAACGTTTTGAAGAGTACTGCACCAATTGGAATCTCGAAGTGAATCTCTCAAAATCAGAAATTATGGTCTTCCGAAATGGTGGCAGGCTATCAAATAGGGAAAAGTGGATTTTCAACGGAGAAGAAATTCGGATAGTACCTCAGTACACATATCTTGGTGTTTTGCTCACTCCAAAGATGAACTTTTTTAAGCATGTAGAGAAAAGAAATGCAGCAGCAAAGAACAGCATTAACGCGACATGGCATTGTTTTTTGAGTAAGCAGAATATCAACCTCAGTTCAAAATGGAAACTCTTTTTGGCAGTATGCAGAGCTATTCAAACTTATAGTGCACAAGTCTAGGGTTTTGGAACTTTTGATGAAGTGGATAAGCTACAACAATACTTTCTGAAAAGAGTTTTAAAGTTACCATCATGCACCCCAAACTATGCATTACCGATTGAAACCGCAGCTGAAGACGGGCACTATTACACACTGGACTTACACCTTAGATATGTACAAAAGATTATATTTGAATACAGTGACACTAGACTACCTAAGCAACTTACCAAAATCCTCTTAACTAAACAACTTTTTTGGGTTAAGGAGATTAATATGATCGGAAACAGGTTCGGCTTGCACTGGGATGAGAACATGACAAATGAAAGAGATTGGATTTTTAATAACTCACAAATTCTTGAGCAACTGAAATCGCATGCAAATCAAGAAGCAGAGCAGAGAGCGAGGGGAAGCAGCACAAGAAATTTTAAGATGTTGGATTATTCAATAGGACTGCAATACATAACAGATGACTTGGAGCCTTACAAAATATCATGGATTTTCAAAGCTAGATGCGATCTTATCTCACTCAACGGAAATAGGCGTGGAGGCAACGCATCAACATTATGTAGCCATGCAACAAGATATACAACATTTCCTAGGCAGGTGTCCCGTACTAAGAGAATTCAGGATAAGACATTTTGAAAAGGCAACTCTAAATGAAGCTGAAATTATTGCTGTCCTTAACGGAAATTGCAGGGCTGATTGGAACAGACTCTCGAGTTATATTAACGTGGCTATAAGGTATAGAAAACAAATCTTAACAGAGTTTATTTGATTTAGTGTGAACTATGAACGTGTACACATCACTTTAAAATTTAGGGTTTCTCTTTAAATTTATCTAAAATCAAAAATTGTATCTTTTTTATAAATGTACTTAAATGTAAAATTATTTGTATCTTTTCAATTACCCGACAGACGACTCACTCTTTATGTCATTGTCGTATGTTTTTTAAATCTTTCAACATAACTTTCTTTCAAGTTAAACTCAAAAATGTATACAAATATTAAGTTGGAAATAAAAAACACTTTATTACTACTACTAGTGCTTTTTTAAATCTGTCATTTAACCTTCGAGCAGATGATGCCGATACAATCGAAAATTACACTTTTACGTTCTTGTACTAGTTCGCACCTTTCCATAATTTTTTAAAGTCAGATGTTGCCAAAAAAAGCAAATTTCTATTATAACATTCAATTTTACTTATTCAACAGGACTCGGAATGTTATTGAGCCTGCTTTTAAATAAAACTTAAACTTTAAGCCCTTCTTTACATATCTGCGTCATAATTTATATAAACAGTTCAGCAACATTTACTATTCTATTTTCTAATTTTTTGTTCTTTAATCTCTTGCTCTACAATCTTCAACCGTTCAACCTGTTATAAAAAGTTTTCCATTAAGAAGTTTAATGTTTAAATACGTAGTGCCGGCCTTCTTGTTGAAAATAAAAGCCATCCGAGAGCTAAGTCTTTATGCAGAATAAAGTGTGATGTTGTTTCCGGAATGCATTATTCCATATATCGACAAGGAATCGACAATTTTTATTTGAAGTGCAAAATAAAGTTTAAGTTAAGTTTGAAAGTATTCATTAATATTTGCAAAATGATAATGGAAATTAAATTTTTTTTTACAAAACGTAATCTGTAAAAAGAAATGAAGCTAAACCACTCAGAGACAAATAAAAACAATTTTTATGAATAAGAATAAGTAGGTAAATTCAATTCGTAAGATCCATTCCCCAAATACAAAGCTGATTTATACTAAAACACTATACCTACGTACTTATATTTTTTATCATGAAAGGTTAGTGCGATTTGAGATATTTTTTTTGAATGTTTTATTTCATATTTTTTAATTTGTTCTACCATGTGTGGAAATAATTCTTAGTACCAAGGTCAGTCAAAAGCATAGAACACAAATCCATCTACCGCGGACTGGTGGGTTGGGGGGTTGGTGGCGACGTTGACGCGGTGGGGATTAGCGCGGTTAGGCTTAATGTGCTGGCAAATTTTGATGGAAGAGGTAAACTGTATTTAGGAAATTTGCATACAATGCAATTGAATAACTTAATGGTTATGATGAGTACTGTTTGTGCTTGTTTCTCGGTGGAAATTCCGGTTGTTCTTTTGTTTGCTCGTAAGTCATAAGCTCTAATAAAAATTAAATGAATTAATAAAACAAACGCCAAAGAAATTAGTCAGTTTATGGGTTTTCAGCTTTAAGAGTTTGCTTAGTGTTAAAGTCAGTTCAAAGCGCATTTATTGAGCTTGCTGTTTTGCAATAACCTCTTTATTGGGTTGGTGCCCAATTAATGAATTGTTAAAAATATAATTATTTAATGATGGAATAAAAGCTCATTTGTCATAATTTATCTAACTATTTAAACATATAAACAATATTAAAACTTCTAACCTTCTCAAACTTACTTGAATGGTATACATCACGATATTACTGAATATAAGACCCTATATAAAAAAATGTATGATTGTAATCGACGCAGAGTAAATTAAATCCACACTTTTGCCCCTTGAATCAGCAGCGCCTTTTTAAAATCCATGGTTAAATATTTTGTTTCCAAAACTGAACAGCAATACAAACATACAAAATACATACACATGTATGTATGTGTACAAAAGCTATAAGCACAAACCCGTAAGAAAACTCTTTTTTCGTTGACAAATTGACCTCGTTTTCATGTTTAAATACCAAAGTTACGAAAAATTGCATCATTGACGTTGCTGACGTCATTATCGTCACTGTCAACATTTCAAGCATCATGTTATACCAATACAAAGGTGTTCATTTCCTTCTACTGTAAGGGTGCTGTCTAATAACGATAAAATTCTTAAAATTACATTTTAAAACGAAAAAGAAGCATGATATGGAAAAATCACTACTAGACATAGTCTTTTTTTTGACGAAAGGATATGATGATGTGTGATGGTAAGGCAACATCAGTCTTTTTGTATTACAATATATGAATATAATTAAAAGTAAAGTACAATACAATGATGTGATGAATTTCGGATTGTTTTTTGATGAATTCAGCCTCCGAGTTAATTAATGTTTCAAAAAGATTGTACTTATACAGGGTGGTACTTAAAAAAAGAAAACGAACGCAATTGCAGAGAATAACAATCAACTTCTCAAAATGAAAATTATGTCGATAATTTAGCACTGCAATAAGAAAGAATAAATGTAATAAAATAATAAAAAAACGAAGTCGAGATTTATAAAAGTGCACTTATAAAACCAGCTACATAAAATATAAGGCCACTGGCTTGCAGAAATTACGACAGAAATTTTCTTTGGAAAAACGACTGATATTTTTTTCGGGTTTAAAGTTTTACATTTTAAAAAATAAGCCACACATGGCGCAAATTGTGCTAAATAGAAATGGAAAGAAGCTAGGAGCAAAATTGAAGCTAGGCCAGAAAATCAAATAATAAAGGTACTACATACATATGCATGTACATAATATATCCTGGCCTTATTTCCAAATCTCTAGGAAACAACTTTAATAAACCAAACTTTAAAATGCATAAAGTGAAAAAAGAGAGCAACGTGTGGGGAGCCATGCTGCTCTCGAACATCAAAAACACGTTTTTGTGGACAATACACCTTTCGACATTTTTTTTTAATTTCAATTTTTGGAAATTATGAAAAAATAAATTAAACATTATTTTTATAATACAAATGGAAATAAAGTCGATTTGAACTTTGTGTTATGTCTAGAAAAAAAAAAAAAAAAACATTGTACTAAATCTCAAGCATATCGGTCCAACCGTTAAGCCCAAGCTCAAATTATAGAGAATGGGCAGGCATTTAAAACGATAGAGGAACGGTGTCCTTAGCCTCAAGAATTGATTTATTAATATACGAATCAAAACCTCACTTTTTGCCTTTTTTGAAAGGCAATAGCTTTATTAAGTTTAATAATGTAAGTAGTTTGTACTTAATAAGAAAAATTGTTAGCAATCAAATTTAGCTCGTCAGATTGGTAGAAGGTAGCCCAGGGCCACCAGAATGGGACTCATCTAAGTGGCAGAAGTTAAGTATTATGATTCCAATATATGCTATTTTATTCATAAAAAAAATCTTCTTGAAGCCGGTATAAAGGCGGACCATAAATGCAAAACAAACAAAATCATAATATAGTAGAAATTGCAATATTTTTTTTATTAATACAAAATTTGCAACTGACTGAACTCATATTATTAATTGAACCAACACAATAAAACTAAAAACTCAAGCACCTTCACAGTTTATCAAAAAATTTGATTGCAGACAAAAACAATAGCAATGTGTCAATTTCCTTAAATAAATGTCAATATAAATAAATTAGGTGGCGTAACAGACCGTTGAGAATTAGGGTCTAGGTATTATTATAAGTATAACTCTCAACCATTCCTGTGTGCGAGTAATGTTGTCAGGGATAGAAGGGATCTTTAGTTTAAGGCCGAATCCGAACGGCTAATTTGAGAAAGCACTTTTCATGACAAGAATTACTTTTCGATGAATTGTCAATTCCTCGCAAAAGGCAGTACCCGTGAAAAAAACTTTATATGGCACAGGCAGGGATCGAAACCACATTTTTTAAAACCGTTGACAATTACCATTCAAAGACATTCTAGCAGTGGGTTTGCTGCATGTTACAATATATAAATTCCAGAGAATATTGCTCTCAAAGAGTGTGTTCCGTTACATGTGTATGAATTTTAGCATGAAGAACAAACATTTCACAATGTGTTTCATTTGTGGGCTTTGTTTGACAGGTTTAAGCCAAGGGGAGTACATATATGTATACATACGTTCTATTTTGTATAAGTCCCCTGGCCGTATTCCTCGACATTTCTCATAAGCAAGCAATGTTCTCCCCATAGAAAAGCAAACATTTTAGAATATTTGTAAATGTTTGTGTTGTGCTTCTGCCTCTGTAAAGTTGTGTCTTCTGTACAGCACACTTTAATTAGAATAATTGCAGCTGCAGAAATATTATTTAGAATTGCCTTTTACGAGTTTTAATTAAAATATATAGAAAAGGCAACGAGAACATGAATGCAGAAAGCGTAGGAAGAGAAGATCTACTGCAAACATTTGGAGTAAAAGTGAAATTTATGTCGAGCATGTTGACAGGTAATAATACATACATTAGCTTGCTTTTAATTTATGTACGTATTTTGACAATCCTACATACACATTTTATGAGCATAGCAATTTATATTTTTTGTTTACTTAATTTTAAATTCGTGTTCTCTAGGCACACAATTTTTTTTGGCCAATATACATAGTTTTTGGGTTGCTTTCTTTGATTGATTAACATTTAACAACTTGGAGTGAAGAACATTGGGTATCAGCAAATGCGCAATTTATAGTCAGTGATGTTGCTTATCATGGTCAGACTAAGTATTTAAAGTAGATGTGTCATGAGTACAGAAAAGATGAAACTCATTTTCGCAATACATTTCCATGATAAAATGTCGAACACGTTTTTGGTAAAAATGTAATACATTACTGCACTTTATTTGTATAAATATAACGCTTTACTCAACTATGCTTTCTATGGAAGTTTACATACATATGTTGTCTGCACTAAAAAAAATGCTTACGCAGTATGCAGGAAATATAATCAACGCGACGCACAAACTGTATCCAGGGTGTCCCGTAAAGGATGGTCCAGACTGAATATGGTTATAGGCCAGGTATTGACTTTTCAAAAATTATTAACTTGTTTCGAGTAACAGCTGTTTTAATGAAATTAGTTAATATGTACTAAGCGATTTCAATTAAACTCATTTTTGCGTTTCAGTCTTTAAAATAGAATGCTGATGTTGGTTTTTATTTATTTGTATAACATATGTTTATAAAAATATAAAAATAAATAAATTAGGTGGCGCAACAGTCCGTTGAGAACTAGGGCCTATTGACTTACAACTAACTCTCAAAGATTTTCATGTACGAGTAATGTTTTCAGGGATGGAGTAATACACTGCGATCCCATTGATTGGACATTGTTTTAGTTAAAAGTAATTTTCAGTTTAAATCCTAGACCAGCAAATCGTTTGAACCGAAATGTAGTGGAATTTGAATATTTATTGACGCCAAATATTCCTATGACCAGAAATTTATCGGTTTTGAAACCCTTGTTTACTTTTAATCTGTGGACAAAATATTTCTCCGAGAATTTTTCAAGATCGTTTAAAATTGTGGCCTTAAGGGGGAACGGTGCATTTTTTTATTTATATTTGTATCTAAAATCATTTAAACTTTTCGAGCTCTACTGTATAAAAAAAACACAAAGGATGCAGCAATGTTCACTTTCATACTTTTTCAGGATATTCTGAAGTAAAGTTAGAGCTAAGAAGTAAAGTAAAGTAAAGTAAAGTAAAGTAAAGTAAAGTAAAGTAAAGTAAAGTAAAGTAAAGTAAAGTAAAGTAAAGTAAAGTAAAGTAAAGTAAAGTAAAGTAAAGTAAAGTAAAGTAAAGTAAAGTAAAGTAAAGTAAAGTAAAGTAAAGTAAAGTAAAGTAAAGTAAAGTAAAGTAAAGTAAAGTAAAGTAAAGTAAAGTAAAGTAAAGTAAAGTAAAGTAAAGTAAAGTAAAGTAAAGTAAAGTAAAGTAAAGTAAAGTAAAGTAAAGTAAAGTAAAGTAAAGTAAAGTAAAGTAAAGTAAAGTAAAGTAAAGTAAAGTAAAGTAAAGTAAAGTAAAGTAAAGTAAAGTAAAGTAAAGTAAAGTAAAGTAAAGTAAAGTAAAGTAAAGTAAAGTAAAGTAAAGTAAAGTAAAGTAAAGTAAAGTAAAGTAAAGTAAAGTAAAGTAAAGTAAAGTAAAGTAAAGTAAAGTAAAGTAAAGTAAAGTAAAGTAAAGTAAAGTAAAGTAAAGTAAAGTAAAGTAAAGTAAAGTAAAGTAAAGTAAAGTAAAGTAAAGTAAAGTAAAGTAAAGTAAAGTAAAGTAAAGTAAAGTAAAGTAAAGTAAAGTAAAGTAAAGTAAAGTAAAGTAAAGTAAAGTAAAGTAAAGTAAAGTAAAGTAAAGTAAAGTAAAGTAAAGTAAAGTAAAGTAAAGTAAAGTAAAGTAAAGTAAAGTAAAGTAAAGTAAAGTAAAGTAAAGTAAAGTAAAGTAAAGTAAAGTAAAGTAAAGTAAAGTAAAGTAAAGTAAAGTAAAGTAAAGTAAAGTAAAGTAAAGTAAAGTAAAGTAAAGTAAAGTAAAGTAAAGTAAAGTAAAGTAAAGTAAAGTAAAGTAAAGTAAAGTAAAGTAAAGTAAAGTAAAGTAAAGTAAAGTAAAGTAAAGTAAAGTAAGTAAAGTAAAGTAAAGTAAAGTAAAGTAAAGTAAAGTAAAGTAAAGTAAAGTAAAGTAAAGTAAAGTAAAGTAAAGTAAAGTAAAGTAAGGTAAAGTAAAGTAAAGTAAAGTAAAGTAAAGTAAAGTAAAGTAAAGTAAAGTAAAGTAAAGTAAAGTAAAGTAAAGTAAAGTAAAGTAAAGTAAAGTAAAGTAAAGTAAAGTAAAGTAAAGTAAAGTAAAGTAAAGTAAAGTAAAGTAAAGTAAAGTAAAGTAAAGTAAAGTAAAGTAAAGTAAAGTAAAGTAAAGTAAAGTAAAGTAAAGTAAAGTAAAGTAAAGTAAAGTAAAGTAAAGTAAAGTAAAGTAAAGTAAAGTAAAGTAAAGTAAAGTAAAGTAAAGTAAAGTAAAGTAAAGTAAAGTAAAGTAAAGTAAAGTAAAGTAAAGTAAAGTAAAGTAAAGTAAAGTAAGTAAAGTAAAGTAAAGTAAAGTAAAGTAAAGTAAAGTAAAGTAAAGTAAAGTAAAGTAAAGTAAAGTAAAGTAAAGTAAAGTAAAGTAAAGTAAAGTAAAGTAAAGTAAAGTAAAGTAAAGTAAAGTAAAGTAAAGTAAAGTAAAGTAAAGTAAAGTAAAGTAAAGTAAAGTAAAGTAAGTAAAGTAAAGTAAAGTAAAGTAAAGTAAAGTAAAGTAAAGTAAAGTAAAGTAAAGTAAAGTAAAGTAAAGTAAAGTAAAGTAAAGTAAAGTAAAGTAAAGTAAAGTAAAGTAAAGTAAAGTAAAGTAAAGTAAAGTAAAGTAAAGTAAGTAAGTAAAGTAAAGTAAAGTAAAGTAAAGTAAAGTAAAGTAAAGTAAAGTAAAGTAAAGTAAAGTAAAGTAAAGTAAAGTAAAGTAAAGTAAAGTAAAGTAAAGTAAAGTAAAGTAAAGTAAAGTAAAGTAAAGTAAAGTAAAGTAAAGTAAAGTAAAGTAAAGTAAAGTAAAGTAAAGTAAAGTAAAGTAAAGTAAAGTAAAGTAAAGTAAAGTAAAGTAAAGTAAAGTAAAGTAAAGTAAAGTAAAGTAAAGTAAAGTAAAGTAAAGTAAAGTAAAGTAAAGTAAAGTAAAGTAAAGTAAAGTAAAGTAAAGTAAAGTAAGTAAAGTAAAGTAAAGTAAAGTAAAGTAAAGTAAAGTAAAGTAAAGTAAAGTAAAGTAAAGTAAAGTAAAGTAAAGTAAAGTAAAGTAAAGTAAAGTAAAGTAAAGTAAAGTAAAGTAAGTAAAGTAAAGTAAAGTAAAGTAAAGTAAAGTAAAGTAAAGTAAAGTAAAGTAAAGTAAAGTAAAGTAAAGTAAAGTAAAGTAAAGTAAAGTAAAGTAAAGTAAAGTAAAGTAAGTAAGTAAAGTAAAGTAAAGTAAAGTAAAGTAAAGTAAAGTAAAGTAAAGTAAAGTAAAGTAAAGTAAAGTAAAGTAAAGTAAAGTAAAGTAAGTAAAGTAAAGTAAAGTAAAGTAAAGTAAAGTAAAGTAAAGTAAAGTAAAGTAAAGTAAAGTAAAGTAAAGTAAAGTAAAGTAAAGTAAAGTAAAGTAAAGTAAAGTAAAGTAAAGTAAAGTAAAGTAAAGTAAAGTAAAGTAAAGTAAAGTAAAGTAAAGTAAAGTAAAGTAAAGTTAGTAAAGTAAAGTAAAGTAAAGTAAAGTAAAGTAAAGTAAAGTAAAGTAAAGTAAAGTAAAGTAAAGTAAAGTAAAGTAAAGTAAAGTAAAGTAAAGTAAAGTAAAGTAAAGTAAAGTAAAGTAAAGTAAAGTAAAGTAAAGTAAAGTAAAGTAAAGTAAAGTAAAGTAAGTAAAGTAAAGTAAAGTAAAGTAAAGTAAAGTAAAGTAAAGTAAAGTAAAGTAAAGTAAAGTAAAGTAAAGTAAAGTAAAGTAAAGTAAAGTAAAGTAAAGTAAAGTAAAGTAAAGTAAAGTAAAGTAAAGTAAAGTAAAGTAAAGTAAGTAAAGTAAAGTAAAGTAAGTAAAGTAAAGTAAAGTAAAGTAAAGTAAAGTAAAGTAAAGTAAAGTAACGGTAAAGTAAAGTAAAGTAAAGTAAAGTAAAGTAAAGTAAAGTAAAGTAAAGTAAAGTAAAGTAAAGTAAAGTAAAGTAAAGTAAAGTAAAGTAAAGTAAAGTAAAGTAAAGTAAAGTAAAGTAAAGTAAAGTAAAGTAAAGTAAAGTAAAGTAAAGTAAAGTAAAGTAAAGTAAAGTAAAGTAAAGTAAAGTAAAGTAAAGTAAAGTAAAGTAAAGTAAGTAAAGTAAGTAAAGTAAAGTAAAGTAAAGTAAAGTAAGTAAAGTAAAGTAAAGTAAAGTAAAGTAAAGTAAAGTAAAGTAAAGTAAAGTAAAGTAAAGTAAAGTAAAGTAAAGTAAAGTAAAGTAAAGTAAAGTAAAGTAAAGTAAAGTAAAGTAAAGTAAAGTAAAGTAAAGTAAGTAAAGTAAAAGTATAAGTAAAGTAAAGTAAAGTAAAGTAAAGTAAAGTAAAGTAAAGTAAAGTAAAGTAAAGTAAAGTAAAGTAAAGTAAAGTAAAGTAAAGTAAAGTAAAGTAAAGTAAAGTAAAGTAAAGTAAAGTAAAGTAAAGTAAAGTAAAGTAAAGTAAAGTAAAGTAAAGTAAAGTAAAGTAAAGTAAAGTAAAGTAAAGTAAAGTAAAGTAAAGTAAAGTAAAGTAAAGTAAAGTAAAGTAAAGTAAAGTAAAGTAAAGTAAAGTAAAGTAAAGTAAAGTAAAGTAAAGTAAAGTAAAGTAAAGTAAAGTAAAGTAAAGTAAAGTAAAGTAAAGTAAAGAGTAAAGTAAAGTAAAGTAAAGTAAAGTAAAGTAAAGTAAAGTAAAGTAAAGTAAAGTAAAGTAAGTAAAGTAAAGTAAAGTAAAGTAAAGTAAAGTAAAGTAAAGTAAAGTAAAGTAAAGTAAAGTAAAGTAAAGTAAAGTAAAGTAAAGTAAAGTAAAGTAAAGTAAAGTAAAGTAAAGTAAAGTAAAGTAAAGTAAAGTAAAGTAAAGTAAAGTAAAGTAAAGTAAAGTAAAGTAAAGTAAAGTAAAGTAAAGTAAAGTAAAGTAAAGTAAGTAAAGTAAAGTAAGTAAAGTAAAGTAAAGTAAAGTAAAGTAAAGTAAAGTAAAGTAAAGTAAAGTAAAGTAAAGTAAAGTAAGTAAAGTAAAGTAAGTAAAGTAAAGTAAAGTAAAGTAAAGTAAAGTAAAGTAAAGTAAAGTAAAGTAAGTAAAGTAAAGTAAAGTAAAGTAAAGTAAAGTAAAGTAAAGTAAAGTAAAGTAAAGTAAAGTAAGTAAAGTAAAGTAAAGTAAGTAAAGTAAAGTAAAGTAAAGTAAAGTAAAGTAAAGTAAAGTAAAGTAAAGTAAAGTAAAGTAAAGTAAAGTAAAGTAAAGTAAAGTAAAGTAAAGTAAGTAAAGTAAAGTAAAGTAAAGTAAAGTAAAGTAAAGTAAAGTAAAGTAAAGTAAAGTAAAGTAAAGTAAAGTAAAGTAAAGTAAAGTAAAGTAAAGTAAAGTAAAGTAAAGTAAAGTAAAGTAAAGTAAAGTAAAGTAAAGTAAAGTAAAGTAAAGTAAAGTAAAGTAAAGTAAAGTAAAGTAAAGTAAAGTAAAGTAAAGTAAAGTAAAGTAAAGTAAAGTAAAGTAAAGTAAAGTAAAGTAAAGTAAAGTAAAGTAAAGTAAAGTAAAGTAAAGTAAAGTAAAGTAAGTAAAGTAAAGTAAAGTAAAGTAAAGTAAAGTAAAGTAAAGTAAAGTAAAGTAAAGTAAAGTAAAGTAAAGTAAAGTAAAGTAAAGTAAAGTAAAGTAAAGTAAAGTAAAGTAAAGTAAAGTAAAGTAAAGTAAAGTAAAGTAAAGTAAAGTAAAGTAAAGTAAAGTAAAGTAAAGTAAAGTAAAGTAAAGTAAAGTAAAGTAAAGTAAAGTAAAGTAAAGTAAAGTAAAGTAAAGTAAAGTAAAGTAAAGTAAAGTAAAGTAAAGTAAAGTAAAGTAAAGTAAAGTAAAGTAAAGTAAAGTAAAGTAAAGTAAAGTAAAGTAAAGTAAAGTAAAGTAAAGTAAAGTAAAGTAAAGTAAAGTAAAGTAAATAAAGTAAAGTAAAGTAAAGTAAAGTAAAGTAAAGTAAAGTAAAGTAAAGTAAAGTAAGTAAAGTAAAGTTAAGTTAAGTTAAGTAAAGTAAAGTAAAGTAAAGTAAAGTAAAGTAAAGTAAAGTAAAGTAAAGTAAAGTAAAGTAAAGTAAAGTAAAGTAAAGTAAAGTAAAGTAAAGTAAAGTAAAGTAAAGTAAAGTAAAGTAAAGTAAAGTAAGTAAAGTAAAGTAAAGTAAAGTAAAGTAAAGTAAAGTAAAGTAAAGTAAAGTAAGTAAAGTAAAGTAAAGTAAAGTAAAGTAAAGTAAAGTAAAGTAAAGTAAAGTAAAGTAAAGTAAAAGTAAAGTAAAGTAAAGTAAAGTAAAGTAAAGTAAAGTAAAGTAAAGTAAGTAAGTAAAGTAAAGTAAAGTAAGTAAGTAAAGTAAAGTAAAGTAAAGTAAAGTAAAGTAAGTAAAGTAAAGTAAAGTAAAGTAAAGTAAAGTAAAGTAAAGTAAGTAAAGTAAAGTAAAGTAAAGTAAAGTAAAGTAAAGTAAAGTAAAGTAAAGTAAAGTAAAGTAAAGTAAAGTAAAGTAAAGTAAGTAAAGTAAAGTAAAGTAAAGTAAAGTAAAGTAAAGTAAAGTAAAGTAAAGTAAAGTAAAGTAAAGTAAAGTAAAGTAAAGTAAAGTAAAGTAAAGTAAAGTAAAGTAAAGTAAAGTAAAGTAAAGTAAAGTAAAGTAAAGTAAAGTAAAGTAAAGTAAAGTAAAGTAAAGTAAAGTAAAGTAAAGTAAAGTAAAGTAAAGTAAAGTAAAGTAAAGTAAAGTAAAGTAAAGTAAAGTAAAGTAAAGTAAAGTAAAGTAAAGTAAAGTAAAGTAAAGTAAAGTAAAGTAAAGTAAAGTAAAGTAAAGTAAAGTAAAGTAAAGTAAAGTAAAGTAAAGTAAAGTAAAGTAAAGTAAAGTAAAGTAAAGTAAAGTAAAGTAAAGTAAAGTAAAGTAAAGTAAAGTAAAGTAAAGTAAAGTAAAGTAAAGTAAAGTAAAGTAAAGTAAAGTAAAGTAAAGTAAAGTAAAGTAAAGTAAAGTAAAGTAAAGTAAAGTAAGTAAAGTAAAGTAAAGTAAAGTAAAGTAAAGTAAAGTAAAGTAAAGTAAAGTAAAGTAAAGTAAAGTAAAGTAAAGTAAAGTAAAGTAAAGTAAAGTAAAGTAAAGTAAAGTAAAGTAAAGTAAAGTAAAGTAAAGTAAAGTAAAGTAAAGTAAAGTAAAGTAAAGTAAAGTAAAGTAAAGTAAAGTAAAGTAAAGTAAAGTAAAGTAAAGTAAAGTAAAGTAAAGTAAAGTAAAGTAAAGTAAAGTAAAGTAAAGTAAAGTAAAGTAAAGTAAAGTAAAGTAAAGTAAAGTAAAGTAAAGTAAAGTAAAGTAAAGTAAAGTAAAGTAAAGTAAAGTAAAGTAAAGTAAAGTAAAGTAAAGTAAAGTAAAGTAAAGTAAAGTAAAGTAAAGTAAAGTAAAGTAAAGTAAAGTAAAGTAAAGTAAAGTAAAGTAAAGTAAAGTAAAGTAAAGTAAAGTAAAGTAAGTAAAGTAAAGTAAAGTAAAGTAAAGTAAAGTAAAGTAAAGTAAAGTAAAGTAAAGTAAAGTAAAGTAAAGTAAAGTAAAGTAAAGTAAAGTAAAGTAAAGTAAAGTAAAGTAAAGTAAAGTAAAGTAAAGTAAAGTAAAGTAAAGTAAAGTAAAGTAAAGTAAAGTAAAGTAAAGTAAGTAAAGTAAAGTAAAGTAAAGTAAAGTAAAGTAAAGTAAAGTAAAGTAAAGTAAAGTAAAGTAAAGTAAAGTAAAGTAAAGTAAAGTAAAGTAAGTAAAGTAAAGTAAAGTAAAGTAAAGTAAAGTAAAGTAAAGTAAAGTAAAGTAAAGTAAAGTAAAGTAAAGTAAAGTAAAGTAAAGTAAAGTAAAGTAAAGTAAAGTAAAGTAAAGTAAAGTAAAGTAAAGTAAAGTAAAGTAAAGTAAAGTAAAGTAAAGTAAAGTAAAGTAAAGTAAAGTAAAGTAAAGTAAAGTAAAGTAAAGTAAAGTAAAGTAAAGTAAAGTAAGTAAAGTAAAGTAAAGTAAAGTAAAAGTAAAGTAAAGTAAAGTAAGTAAAGTAAAGTAAGTAAAGTAAAGTAAAGTAAAGTAAAGTAAAGTAAAGTAAAGTAAAGTAAAGTAAAGTAAAGTAAAGTAAAGTAAAGTAAAGTAAAGTAAAGTAAAGTAAAGTAAAGTAAAGTAAAGTAAAGTAAAGTAAAGTAAAGTAAAGTAAAGTAAAGTAAAGTAAGTAAAGTAAAGTAAAGTAAAGTAAAGTAAAGTAAAGTAAAGTAAAGTAAGTAAGTAAAGTAAAGTAAAGTAAAGTAAAGTAAAGTAAAGTAAAGTAAAGTAAAGTAAAGTAAAGTAAAGTAAAGTAAAGTAAAGTAAAGTAAAGTAAAGTAAAGTAAAGTAAAGTAAAGTAAAGTAAAGTAAAGTAAGTAAAGTAAAGTAAAGTAAAGTAAAGTAAAGTAAAGTAAAGTAAAGTAAAGTAAAGTAAAGTAAAGTAAAGTAAAGTAAGTAAAGTAAAGTAAAGTAAGTAAGTAAAGTAAGTAAAGTAAAGTAAAGTAAAGTAAAGTAAAGTAAGTAAAGTAAAGTAAAGTAAAGTAAAGTAAAGTAAAGTAAAGTAAAGTAAAGTAAAGTAAAGTAAAGTAAAGTAAAGTAAAGTAAAGTAAAGTAAAGTAAAGTAAAGTAAAGTAAAGTAAAGTAAAGTAAGTAAAGTAAGTAAAGTAAAGTAAAGTAAAGTAAAGTAAAGTAAAGTAAAGTAAAGTAAAGTAAAGTAAAGTAAAGTAAAGTAAAGTAAAGTAAAGTAAAGTAAAGTAAAGTAAAGTAAAGTAAAGTAAAGTAAAGTAAAGTAAAGTAAAGTAAAGTAAAGTAAAGTAAAGTAAAGTAAGTAAAGTAAAGTAAAGTAAAGTAAAGTAAAGTAAAGTAAAGTAAAGTAAAGTAAAGTAAAGTAAAGTAAAGTAAAGTAAAGTAAAGTAAAGTAAAGTAAAGTAAAGTAAAGTAAAGTAAAGTAAAGTAAAGTAAAGTAAAGTAAAGTAAAGTAAAGTAAAGTAAAGTAAAGTAAAGTAAAGTAAAGTAAAGTAAAGTAAAGTAAAGTAAAGTAAAGTAAAGTAAAGTAAAGTAAAGTAAAGTAAAGTAAAGTAAGTAAAGTAAAGTAAAGTAAAGTAAAGTAAAGTAAAGTAAAGTAAAGTAAAGTAAAGTAAAGTAAAGTAAAGTAAAGTAAAGTAAAGTAAAGTAAAGTAAAGTAAAGTAAAGTAAAGTAAAGTAAAGTAAAGTAAAGTAAAGTAAAGTAAAGTAAAGTAAAGTAAAGTAAAGTAAAGTAAAGTAAAGTAAAGTAAAGTAAAGTAAAGTAAAGTAAAGTAAAGTAAAGTAAAGTAAAGTAAAGTAAAGTAAAGTAAAGTAAAGTAAAAGTAAAGTAAAGTAAAGTAAAGTAAGTAAAGTAAAGTAAAGTAAAGTAAAGTAAAGTAAAGTAAAGTAAAGTAAAGTAAAGTAAAGTAAGTAAAGTAAAGTAAAGTAAAAGTAAAGTAAAGTAAAGTAAAGTAAAGTAAAGTAAAGTAAAGTAAAGTAAAGTAAAGTAAAGTAAGTAAAGTAAAGTAAAGTAAGTAAAGGTAAAGTAAAGTAAAGTAAAGTAAAGTAAAGTAAAGTAAAGTAAAGTAAAGTAAAGTAAAGTAAAGTAAAGTAAAGTAAAGTAAAGTAAAGTAAAGTAAGTAAGTAAAGTAAAGTAAAGTAAGTAAAGTAAAGTAAGTAAAGTAAAGTAAAGTAAAGTAAAGTAAAGTAAAGTAAAGTAAAGTAAAGTAAAGTAAAGT
>OV049924.1:162430026-162740026 GCA_920104205.1 Eupeodes latifasciatus
CCTATGCCATCTAAAGTTTTTTTCACGGGTACTGCCTCTTGCGAGGAATTGACAAATTCTCCAAGAGTAATTCTTGTCATGAAAAGTGCTTTCTCAAAATTGCCTGAAATGAGGATACAGTAAATCAAGTAAAATGCAGACATAATTTTTAATTAAAAAAAATACGATAAAAATAAAAAACTAAACTCTTACACAATGCTTTAGATAACGGCAGCGGTGTTGGTTGAGGTTAATTGACTTTTTGAAAATATATTATACACCTTATTAATTGTAAACACATACATGAAATGTGTTAAGTATAAAGCAAAAATTATTTTACACGAAATATTTCGTGATATTACAACCACTTTCTTTCTCCAAACCTCACTATCTTTATATGCATTTCGCTACATTAAATAATATTGTTTGTTATAATTAAAGACATTTTCCATCTTTAACCTTTTTCGAATAAAGCTACCAACTCGGTCACCAAAGACAATAACTAACATAGAACTGTAGATAATGTACCTATTCCTTTTTTTAATTATAAGTACTTGGGGCCTATGAGTGACACTAAAAAAACATTAAACAAATACAATTAAATGCATTTTTCTCTTTTTGTAATCACAATTTATTAAGAACTTGAGTTTGCAATGAAATCATATTTGAAAATAACAAAAACAATAACAACAAACTTTTTGATATGAGTTCAATGCTAATTACCTAGTGATGACCCTCAATTTCATAGGACATTTTTTTTGCAATCATGATTTATGTTTCGTATGTAGGTAGCTATGCGTTTTTTTTTGGAAGAAATAGTGTTTTGTTTGCTTCATCAAAACTGCTAGTAAAATTAAAAAAAATTAAACAAAAGTTTAAAAAACACAACATTGTTATTCAATAAGCTATCGAAAAGATAAAACAGTTTTTACCAGAATGAGTTCTGAATTTCCAAGATTTTACAAAAACTAACTAACAAGATGTACGACATTTGTACAACAATTTTTTCGTCTAGAATGCACACTGCCACGTGATCTCGAAATAACTAAATGACCTTAACAAAATTAAGAAAGAATTAATGTTATTCTTTACTAGGCACTCAAAGCATTTAACCTAATTAAAAATCTTCTTTTTTCCTTCTTCCTTTAAGAAAAATCAAAACTTCAATTTCATTCAATATTAAATTTATTATTTTTTTTTCTTTTAAATTTCGTATTGAATTATTTTCATAATATTTTAAGTAAATTTACAGATGTATCTTATAATCTTTTTTGCATTATTTGATATCTAAATTTTTTTAAACTTTCGCTAACTCGTAAGCTATTATTGTGAAATTTTATGCTGTTAAATAAATAAATAAATAAATAAATATGTTTTAAGGAGGTACTCCAAAATAGTTTATCCCGAGACTTTTGAACCCCAAAATAATGTGCTTCTCTGCAGATTTTCTAGAAATTCAAAAATATTTTTGGTGTTTAAACGTTCCAATAGTTAAGTAAGCTGAACAAGGTTTAAAAACCCACCTATAGAACTGTAGGTAGTAGGATAAGTTCACATTTTATTTTGAATTAGTTACAAATTTTAAACAAAAATACGAACAAATTTACTGTAGGTTACTAGACTATTAGGACTAGCGTTAATTTCTGACATACATATGTATATGTTTCAGTTCTCCAAGTTTCCTATGTAACTTAAAAAATTGTGTATCGATATAAGTTAAAATTAATTTTACTTTATATAATACAATTATAAAAGTAAACTGTATATACCATAAAACTGCTTCTTTACAAACAAATATGGAGTTCCTCAAATATTTTAGCATTAAAAAATAAGAGTTGATTGCTCTTATATTTGGGATGTATTATGAAACATTGGCTTTAATATTTTCACTTTTAGTTTCCTAATAAAAGCATATCAAATATACATGTTAGGTTAGTATTGAGTTTTTGATCCGTTTATATAAAATAATAAATTTTTGTAAGTGTTAATTATTTCTTGCATGCCATTTGAATAGGTTTTACTTTAGTATATGGTAAAAACAAATACATATATGCACCAGATATTTAATATTTTAGCTCTGCTATTCAGGTAAAATAATTCGTTCCTAAAAATAAATAAGGTGGCGTAACTGTGCGTTAAGAACTAGGACCTAGTGACTTACAACTCTCAACCATCCCTGAGGAGGGGACGAGTCCGAACAAATAAATTAAGAAAATACTTTTTACTTTTTTTATTAATTACTAGCGGCCCGGTACGTGCTTCGCTACGTATAAGGCATAGTTATAAAAAAAAATTATTATTAAGTTCATTTATTCAAACAAAACAATATTTTAAATTGCTAGCTATTTAAAAGTCCAATTGACATATTGTTTATATTATATTTATCAGCAAAGAGTAAAAACTAAAAAATAAAAAAGAATTGGGTACTCTTACTATGGTGGGTCTATAAGGGTTAGTCTAAAACAGTTGGATAAACAATTTTTTTTTGTTTTTCCATTTTGAGCATGAATAAATAAACAGTTGGGGGACCGACTCTGGAACAGGCCACATAAAGTTGGCCATGTGAAAAACATGAATCCTCCAAATTGACACCACAAACGTGAAGTGTTTGCCTTGGGCCTTATTTATCCCTCATCTTGATTCATAACACTGTCAATTGATTTATGTGTCGTGACTACACCTGGCAGTTTCGCTGGAATTTGAAAATTAATGGCATTAATATGAATGTTCTTCGGTGCTAAGATGGCGCGTTGTCTCAACCAATCATGATTTCTGTAATTCTGAAGAATATTCGGAAAAACACATTCAATCAACTCATCTATAGATTGCGCAATTGTACAAAAATTGTTCCGTAAAGTGATCAATCCGTTGGTATTGTCGATTGGTATTTTGCCATCACGAATTTCTAACAATTGTTTTGAAAACTCATGGGCAGTTGCATCATTATGTAGGTGAATACGCATATTAATGTTCAGTGTCAATTTTTGTACATATCTCCAAAGAACTGATGCCTTCAAACAGGCGTTTATTTCATCTGCAGGAGTTGATCGAGGAATGACACTCAATGTTTGACGAAAGTCCCCTGACAGCAATATCAGAGCACCAACAAAAAGCTGTTGATTACCGCGTAAATCTTGCATTGTTCGATTAAATGCTTCTATTGATTTTTTATTCGCCATTGTGCACTCATCCCATAAAATAATTGACGTTAGTCGCAGAACTTTTGCCATAGCAGAATTTCCCGAAATATTGCAAGTTGGAGTTTCAATCACCTGTACTGTACATGCAATGACAATTTTAATGCAGAGTGTGCGGTCCGACCACCTTCTAATAATGTAGCAGCAATTCCCGAAGATGCAAGTGCCAATGCAATTTTCTGTTCCGATCGAATATTCGCTAAAATCAATGGTACAACGAAAGTTTTGCCTGTACCAACAGGTGCACCCAAGAAATATAATCCACCTGCGTTATTGGAAACGGCTTGCATGATTGTGTCATATACATGTTTTTGTCGAATTTGGAATCTCAAATAATTTAAGTAGCACCAAAAGAAGTCATTTGAAAAGCCGAATTGTATTGTTGAATATTACTCAAAAACTGCTTAGACGTTTGAGATGTTCCAAAAATAAATGAATACAATGGTTCGGGCGGAGTTTCTAATGTTGGCAATATCACATTAGCACATTAGCACAACACATGCCGGGCTTTCACCTTGAAAGTTAGCCGCATCACAATGTGGACATATTGCGTCCATCATTCCATACATACTATAATCAATCTGATGTAATTAAAAGCAGCACGCAGCATTTCATCCAAAACAGCACGATGTATTCGTGATCGCCGTGCAAGAACAACTACAGGTACAGGGTCAACAGATCTATTCTGTACAGTACGTTCACGCTGCGATGCATTAGCTTGTGGGCGTCTGTAGTCTGAGATCGTCTAAATAATGCCACTTGATTTGCATTACGCGTTCGCCGGTCTATATGTTTGGTCGTCTTGCTCGTGCCATTTTACCTTCACTCAACAACTCAACAATATTTTGGAAAATATAAACACAAAGCAATAACTCAGCAATATTTTGGAAAATATAAACACAACAAAGCAATAATTATCGCTGATAAAATGAAATGACATATACATATGATGACACTAAATTTGTTTGACAGAACTAACGTCACTTTTTTTATCTTCTATTGTTTTGCCAAAGGTTCAAATTGGCTTTTAAGTATTAGTACAAATTGTTTGTATATGGGAGTATAGAAAGATGTTGATTTAACACCTTTTCAAGATTTGTTTTCAAATTTTCTCTACGTACAAACCTTCTCTGGACTTCCACGAATAATTCAAGACCAAAATTATCCAAATCGGTAAAGGCATTGTTAAGTTATAACATTACAACGAAAAGTGGCATTGATTTTTATATATATAGATTAAATCAAAACGATTATTTTGAATAACACAAAAAAGACAAAAAGACCTTGTTGCTGTGGGGCTTTGAAATAGATGAAAAGAGCATATTCAAAATATATGTAATTAAAAAATATTAAAAAACGTTGAATGTGATACCAATTTATCCAAAACAAGTATTAACACATTTCCGTTTTACCAACAATATCAGTTTTATGTTCTCAACACAAATGTGTCTTATTCATACTTTAAAAATGTTTCCTTAATATGAAAATTCGCAAAAATAACTTATCTAATCTTTTAAGCAAATTGACAAAATTAAAAAACATTCTTTAATATTCCTAACATTGCAACATAAAAATCTCTTTGAACGTGATAAGAATGATGATAATGTGTAAAAAGAACATACCTAACCAAAAAAAATGACTTAACCTTTATCTTATATTCAGCGACACCCTGACAAATATTTGCGACAAATTGCCTAATTAGTTATGAAGTTCCACATACCTACCTACTTTAAAAAAAAAAAAACAAAGGGATGGGTCATCACTCATCCTCATTAGACATCATCACACGTCAGTAATAATTAAACGTTGAACTTTGGTATTTCCATTTTTTTTGCCATTTACTTTTGTTCGGAAAGATGATTTCATTTTAAAGATACGGATTAGACATATAAATTGCACTTAATATTTTTTAAGTATACCTATCTATTTATTATGACTGTTTTTCGATTTTGAATAATTTATAATGAAGCATTTTATCTTTTGTGTATCTTCTATTACCATTGTCACACATACATACATATTTGCAGCCTGTTGAAAGAAATGATAGCTTAGATGATGAGATTAGCCGAATCGAAATACCAACATAGATGTTGAAAGAATATTATAAGTATATCTGTGAGTTAAAGAATCTAAATATTAAAAAATATACTTTTTCGATTGTTGGTTTGCAAGGTAAACAAATAACACAATAAAACTGAAATTTTCACTTGCTTTCAATTTTAATCTCTAAAAAACTTTTTTTTTATAATGACCTTGAATCTGTTGTCATGTTTTGGATTTAGTCTAAAGGTAATGATAACAAATTAACTACTCGACTAAAATTTTTAAGCCAATGCAATTTGTCTGTCTTCTATGAAAAAACTGAATTTCTAATGTTAGACTATAAAAATGTCTCTAAAGAATAAAACTTCATTGTAAATGTAAGACAATTTCAGACATCCTGTAAATAAATCACTAACTAAATTTATCTACAATGTCACTTTGTGGATAATGTTGTAGTTTTTAATTTCTTCATTTGAAATGCGTAAATAATGTGAATAAAATTTGCGAATTATTGCTGCATCTCTTATTCATGTATTCATTGATATTAAATTACAGCTTCACTACCACCTTACTCAATTTTATTTAATATTCCATTCAAATCAAAATAGAACTATAACCTAAATATTTATATATTTTTTCCTTATTCATTTTCAAAAAGTTTGCAATAAATTTTCATAAAATCACTTGCTAAATCTATCAAACACTTAAGAATTTCCTGACGTCAGAAACACTCTTCCACCAATAAGCGCTTAGAATATACACGCATAGTTGGTATTGGTACCTATGTATATTATAAGCATATTTAAATGAAAAATAAAAAAAACTGATTTCAATTGGTTAGTGACACTAATTGAACAGTAATTGTGTTTTTAAATGATTATAGAGCAATTTTTTCGTAAATTTTAAATTAAAATGGTATGATATGCCCAAAACAATCTATCGTTAACGGGCGTACAGCCGAGCCGCACAGTAACAGTATTTGCAAAACCAAATTGATCTTATATCTTTTATTTTTTTTCTTCATTATTTTTTGCTTTCACTCCAATTTGTTACATATAAAAAAGAAGAACCCAATCAATAAGACAAATAAGATACGTTTTTTATAAACACACGTAGAATTTAATTTAGGGAAAGTATAAAAGCTTTCTAGTCCAAAAAAAAAATAGGAAAAAAAAAATAAACTAGTATGAAGTATTGGCAATGGAATTTGAAACACAAATCCCATTTTTTGGTTGATTGATAAATTTGGGGCTTAATTATGTTTAACATTATCATTGTTTTTGCTCAGTTGTAAATTCTTTAATTGAAAATCTGATTTCAAAAAAAATATCAATGATTTGACTTCTAAATGAACACCATCATTTCGCCTTAAGCATGGGCTGCTATCATAAATTTTAAAATGTATATCAATTTATTCTCTGGGAAATAGTGCTGTTAAATAAGAAGAGATACAAAATTAAATTTTATATTGCAAAGTTTTGCAGAACTGTACATGTACTTCACTTGTGTTTATTTTTCTTAAATATTTTCAACGAAAATATTAAATTCGAAAATTTTGCGACTGTTGTTAAATTGTTGTGATATCGTTGAATTCATAAAGTCTTATGCACACATTTCAGTTCGTACTCTTTTTCCGTGAGAAAAATGTTGGATTTCAAAGTTGTCCAATACTTCCTTTTTTTGGAGACTTAAAGGTTTTAAGACCATTCAAAAAGCGTGTACCAAAGAAATAGATTTGAGTTAAAACTCATTAAAAGGATCCAGTTGATTTCCGTTGAAGCTTTTGGTCTGACTTTAGAACATAAGTATAAGTGTAAATACTTTTTCTCAATATGTATTACCAACATGAAATATGTCAACTATGGTTATTTAATAACTTTAATTTAATATTATTATTTGATATTAAAAAAGGAGCACGTTGAAAAACTCAACATATTTTTGTGTTTGCTAAACTAAAAGCCCTTTTATACTATTTTATAGTTTTGTGTTGAATAAACTAAAAGTCCTGATTATAAACGTTTCTTTGATTTGTATATACACAAAGTTTCTGTTTGGCTAAAATAAGAGTCACAGGTTGTTGAATATCCTTGGTAAATATTTAAAAAAAAACACACTCATTAAATTAGAACTAATTCGTTAAATCATACTTCCTCATGGCATATTACCATACTTTAAAATAATTTCTTAATATATGTTATTTTAGAATGTGAATTAAAAACTAGAGAAAGAATTGAATTGATTGCAATGACGACCCTTTAAAGTTTAAAAAAGAAAATCAAAACATTAGGAGTTATGATTATCACCCAACTCCTATAATTTTTGTACACCTTAACCTAAAAAAATTGTTTTTGGATTTTGATATTTGTATTTGGTTATTTTTCACACGCAAAAACAAAGCCTTAAAACATTTTAACAAAATAAATAAATAAACAATACAAAAACCAAACCACAACATCTAATCCATTGAAATTGAAATTAATACCATAAGTTGAAGGTGATCTTCCAAATTATACAATTGTCTCGAATTAATTGGGAACCCAAACAACATGATCATCTTACATGATCAATAAATTTAGGAACATAAAAAAAGATCGTAAAATATGTTCGTGAATTAATCATAATAATTTGAATCAACTGCAGAAGTAACCTCCAAACGACGAGAAACCGACTTACACACTCAATTACAACAAGCCAGACGTAAGTTGCTGATTGTGCCTCAATTTACTAAATCGTACTCATATCGATCCATCATCATGACCATCAAATTTTATCAAATACAAATTAAGCAAACCTAGCACTATCTAAAAAAAAGTCTTCATATCCGAATACGAGTATTAAAAGCACTTAAGGTAGCTTTAAGCGAATTTGTCATTTTAATTTTCTTTATTTGGTTAGAATTTGATGTTTCACATCCCATGTGATTGCCACGCACCGGTTGATCTTAAAAAATGTACACGTAATTTGCATGCGAATAGCCTGAGTGGTTTATGATTGTTGCGTTTCCATAGGAATGTAAGCTATTAGCCAAATTTGATGCACCCATTTGTTTTGATTTTAGATCAATATGATCGTAAAACTACCAATTTGATTGCCAAAGTGAAATCTTGAACCAGAGGAATTATCATTATTATCATTAGCGCTTTGGATATAAACAATACCTTTTTAACGATAATTTTGCTTTTGTCAATAAAGAAATAAAAAAAAGATTAGCTGTAGCGTCAAAGTGTCGTCGTCGGCACAGTTAAATTTGCTTAATTATTCAAAACTAACGAGAACGCACCACCTAAACCATTTTTATATCGACAGTTCATAAAATGCCAGAAACGTCAAATCATTGATAGTGAATTGAGATGAAAGGAGGTGCTGCCAAGGGCGGATCCAGATTTTTAATCGGGGGGGGGGGGGGGGGGGTCACACCTCATACACTAAACACAAAGATAAGTTTTTGAACACCGCTTAAAAATGTTCTTTACTTTTCTTTAAATAACATAATGTGAATCTTAACCTTACATTTACATATTTCAAGGGGTAAAGAGACAACTTTAGTTATTAGATTATTTTAGAACACTGTTGTCCAGCAAGATATGGTGTAACTATTTAATTTGGACGACTCTCTAGATATGAAAGTATTCCAAGATTCCAACAGGATTCTAAATATGTCATATTTAATTACAATAATTTAGAGCGTTATTGGTGCATTTCACAAATGTTAGAAATTGTGTTGAAACGTAGCTTTTCTCCAAAAATAATATTATATAATCGTTCTCGTCAGCATTTCTATAAATGCGAAGAACGCTACAAAAATATAAATGCAGAACCCAGACAATGAGAATGTTCACTAGATAATCTGATCTTTTTTCGTAGAAAAATAAAACAGAATATGTTAGGAAGAATTTGTTGGCTTTTTTGACGTATTTTTTTCAGATTCAATTTTCGGGAGTCAAATATTATTATCGTTATCAGTCTCCTTACTCGTAGATTAAAGCTGATTCTAGAAGACAAATTCTAAACAAATAACTGTTGTTGTGTGAACCTTTTGAAAATATTTTGGCCTTAAAGGAGTCAAGAAATCTTAGAGAGAAAAATGTTTGATTCTTGAATTTAAGGAAATAGGTGCATTGCAGTACATAGTTTCTCTAAAAATTAAATAAAAACAAATTAAGGTAAACAAATCAGTTGGGAAGAAACTTTAGTGTGCCACTCACAAACTACACGTTGCAGAATCTCTTTTCACTTCAGTTCTCGAGAGATTCAAAGGTTTCATATCAAACTGATACCTAGATATGAAACGTTCATTGTTTTTTAATTAGCCATTAACGAAAGTGTCACTTTTGCTGTGTTTGGGACATTTATATTCTTGAAATTCGTGTTTAAATCTCAGTTCTAGAGCATAAAAAGCAAAAAGTAGATTTCCTTAATTTTTTAAAATCTTAAAAGTTTTTGTATTTTATAGAAAATAAATTTTCAAAGAAAAAACACTTTAAGAAAGCTTAACATTATTTATGAGAGTCAACAAAAAATAAGAAAGAATTGAAGACCAGTTTCATGAATTTAAAAACAATTTAGTACCGAATTGGCTATCTTTTATTACTTCTTAGGAACCTGAATATTTGCTTTTTCTCTAAGAAAAGAGCTTATAAAAATAATTTAAAGCATAACTAAATTGTGTGAAAACAAAGATTTTAGTTATTTTTGACAGCAAACTGCTTTTTGGTGAATATCGTTAAATTACTAACAAATCGATGAAATCTTCACTTATAGAACTAAACTGTATGAGCTTTATGGGTCATTGGACCCCCCCCCCTGGAGCTGAGCGATTGCAATAGTGCTGGATTTCCGATTCTTGGTCCAGTCCTTAATTAAAAGTAGTATTTAAAGGAACAAATTTTAAAGTCATATCCATTAACACAATACGATTGCAAGGGAAAATTCAAACAAAATAATAAACAAAAAGGGGGTCATGACCCCTATGAACAACCCCCCCCCCCCTGGGATCCCCCGTTTAGTGCTGCTGTATGTAATTATTGTTTGAATTGAAGAATAATTTCCAATACAAATTCCGATTTTTAGCGTTTAATTTTTAAGACTTTATCGATTATTTTTTAACGACCATAAAAAAAAGTACTTATTACTGTTGCTAGCTCACTGCCACGATGTTGATAATGTGCTTGAGCTTGTTATGTTTGTTCAAAAGATCAGATTTTTGTATGATTTGTTTATTCAGTTTTATGACGGCAATATAATCTCTTAAGATTTCTCGGGTGCTTGCGACTCGGGAAGCTTGGAAGCACTTAATGATTGTTTGTTTTTTTTCCTTATAACAAAATCGATTGAGTAAATATATGATCGAATTTATGGATGATACTTTTCAGGTTTTTTCTCATAAAATAGTGCCAATGGTATTTATTTACAAAATAAAATAAAAATGTTATAGTTGAGTTAATGTTAATGTCTTAATGTTCTAAACAAAATAGTTGTATTCGACAAGAACTTATTTTGAAAATTGGAGTATTATAATATCATCGGTGGTAAGTCACATTTTTTTTTTATAGTAACCCATCAGGTTGCTCACAAGCAATGGTAGAGATTTGTCCTCTAGGTGCATAATCGAACGGGATCTAATTTTGTTGAATTTGGGTCACTTGGCCGTAGCACAGGTTTCGAGGCTTTTCATCTTTCATTAGTTTCTTGAAGTATCCTATTATTATTACAAATGACCTGTTTTAGCTCAAAGGATCGGGTGGTTATACGCGAGTCTATACGGGATTGGTTCATTGTTGTACTCACCCTCATCAGCTCTTTCATTGCCAAGCACATTACCGTGACCTGGTTCTGAGCAGTGTACATCCACAGTATTATTTTAGGATTTGGTCCCCAGTTTCTACTAAAGATCATAATGCGTACGATCTGAGTTTTGTTGGCTCTTACGAATGTATTCGGACCTCAGTTCAGCTATATATCTGGGATTATTCCTAGGTATTCAACTGGATTTGATAATTTGAGTGGGTTTCCATCTATAGGGATTGTATAATCTGATATTTTTCTCTTATTTGTAAAGAGTACTAGGTCTGTTTTAAAGGGTTGATCGTCAAGCCACAGTTTTTTCCCAAGTACAAATTCTGGATAAGGCTTTGACACCACTATACTCGAGTTTGGAAGGACAGCGTTCATGACCACAATCAAAAAAAGTGATGAGAGGCCACCTCCTTCCGTACCTTTGGACGTTGATACTTTAATCTCTGTACCACCTAGTTCGATAATGGTTTATCTTTTTTTTTAACACACACATGATTTAGTTTATAATAGACTATTCTATTTCTAGACCCATGAGGGCTTTTTTGACTGTACTATTTTGTACGTTGTTGAAAGCCCCTTCGATGTCTAAAAACGCGATGTCTAGTTCTCACCACGCAGACTGTTTGCTTGTTTCTACACTTTGTCCTTAGAATAGGCGTGTTTTGAAGGAGATAAGACTTCAGGCCCGAGGTTGCTGCGGATGTGAATATCTAGAAGTCTCTCTAATATTTTAAGAATAAACGATGTGAGTCCAATTGGTGTGTAGGCCTTAGCAGGAGTGTGGCTGGGCGTATCAACTTTAGGTATGAAAAGCACTGTGACCTCGCTCCACAACCTTGGAACATATCCCCATCTGAGGAAAGATGCCATTGAGACCTGGCGATTTGAATGGTAAAAACGAGCTTATGGCCAATTTTGTCTTATCCACTGTTATCAAACCGGTTGGGTCTATATACAGAGTAGCTCCGATCACGTGATTGCAGCCCGGGAAGTGGGTACATAGCACAAGTTCTAAACTTTCCCAAAAAGATTCTGTCCATTGACCAGCGGGTTTTTTCGTAATCCCATTGGCGTAGGTTCTTTACCTAGAATTTTCCGAAATCTAGCTGAATTTTTTCCAAGCGATTCTTTTGGCTCGTTGTGATTGTGCTTTGAAACTCCTTTGAGCCCCAGTCTTCTTGTTTCTTTCCCTATGTTGCCAAGCTCATTAGTATACCAAGGGGTTTGTATGCCCTCCCTAGGAGGCGGTAAAGTTACATCATAGTCTAAATGATGAATAGTAACACCCCGTTTTATTAAAATATTTAAAATGAACATACAATTTCAAATGCAAACTGAAAATAATTTATGTGTTTAAGATCAAATTGTACAAAGGTGTCCACTTTTTCAAAGTCATGATTGAACACAAAATTGAAAGGAAGAAGTAATTTCTCTTCAGGCTCATATTCGTAGATCAATTTAGTATTTGATTAATACAAATTATTTATCTTTACGGGTTTTTAGTTTAGAACCATAATTTTTAATATTTAATATACTGTAGAAATGCAATTGACCATTAAAAAAAAAAAACAAATTGCAATAATACAATTAAATTTGATGTTTATAACTTATTGGTGGACATAGAGAGCATCAGCTGGTAACGGCAAATCAACTTTAGTGCAATGAAACTTTGTATGCACACAAACGAGCACTCCACCTAATTTCTTATAATTAAGAATATCACAACTGCGGTTTGAATTAAAAACAGCATATTTATTTATCATTAAATATGTCGTCATTGTGGTGATAATCATTAATCAGGTTTCATGTAATAATGTTTATTACTTTTTGTATATTGTCCGTGCACTCGAGGGGTTATGAATATTGAATACCCTTAAAATGATTAAAAACAGTGCGAGTACCGAGGAAGGCAAACCTGGATTAGAAAGGAGATACCGGTACACATTAGTTTTAAATGTCTGAACATTGTTATGAGTGGGAAATATTGAGCCTGGTAAAGCGTTCGGCATTCGTGTAGTGCGGCTAAAGAAAGTATCCCTTTGCTTAACAGTACGATTAAATTTGGACTTAAGGGTAAATTATTTGAAAGGAGGAATACAACTGGATATTTCACTAGAGCATTGTTTGTGAAAATATATGAGACCTTGCGGCGGTGTTTGAGAGTAGCAACGAAGTTGGTGCATATTTGAAGTTTCTGATTACGATCTTCGACTGAAAGAGAAATTAATTGTTTGCAATTAAAGATCTTTACTTGTTTTACAAAATTGACAAGAAACTTTCTTAGAATTACTTCTTTTCGTCTGGCTTTATCGCCTCCAGAGCTGCACTCCACAAATTCAAGTTGCTGCGTTAGATTTGGACTGTTTTTTTGGTGATTGTAGGGATTCTTCGAATAAGATTCTGGTATCCTTGTCCAATCTGTCCAGTAATAGATGGACGACTACTAGATCCCATTCACTAGTGTCAAACCCGGAATATTGATAGCTTGTATGACTTCCTTTGTAGTATCATGAAGACTTTTAAGTCTTTTGACGTTGTCGACTATGATGTTGTGTAGAAACAATCGATTCAACTGTGCACTTAGCAACAATCTCTTATTATTTGATTTACATTTTTCTTTTGCTTTTTGAATTGTTTGCTTATTTATTTATTATTATTGTTACTTATTTACTCATTACTTTTTATTTATATATTTTCTATTTATTTATTTTCTTATTTTCTATTTGTTTATTCATATCTTTATTTACTTCTTCATTAACTGTTTATTTAATTGTTTTCATACATCCTTATACTTACGTTATGTTTGTTAGCATACAAATGTTTTGAATTAATTTCTCCTTAAAATCCTGTGATATTAGTTATAATTAATTATAAGCATTATATTCCTCAAACTATTGTTATTATTGAAAATTTAGAATGAAACAACAACAACTTGTGTGTGCTACCACCAAGTTTTTATAGGCTGGAGTTATAGCTATTTCACGGGGGCCAACCCGATCATCAGACTCCTTTAGTGGTGCTTAATCGCTTTATGTTCAATTTAATTTTTTGAAGAACTTTTGCCCGAGCTGGGCTTGAACAAGCGACCTAGCGTGTGAGGAGCTAGTGCACTACGCACTACGCCACCGCACCCACATGAAAGTTGTAAGCCAATTACAGGTTTTTTCGTTCTATCGAACTATACTGAACCGATTAGCATTTTTTCTAAGTACACACAAGTAATTGTTGTTGTTTTATTCAGGTTCTTTCTATTATCTTGTTATTATTACTATTATTATTATTTTTTTGTTTTTCTCTATTCTTACATGAAGGTTTTTGTTTATAGTTTTCCTTCAATTAAACAAATTTTGTTTACTTATCATGTCTATCCATTTTCAATAATATTTTTCAGTAGTAAGATAAATAAATTATCGTATCTCTGTTCAAGCTGTGCTAGAAACACAATATTTATGTAAACAAAATTGTATTATCTATGAAATAAAAATATCTATCTATCTAACAACAATCTCTTATTGTTGAACTTGTCAACTAGTGTGTTCCATTCCATGTCAACTCATAATTACTATACTTGGCAGAAAATGTTAAATCAGGTTATGGGCATCGAATTCAAAAAAATATCTAACTTCATAACAAATCTTAAAAAATGCACAAAACAAAATTTAAATACATATGTAATTTTCTTGTTTACTCTATTTTAACATATTATGTATGCTTGCATTAAATTCAGAAAAAAAAGTATTTTTAAAAGCAATGATCTCTGCTACTCATAATTTTGTTCGTTTCTTTGTGTACCTTGAAATCTCATCAAGAAACGATAGTGCTAAATTTCAAGACCATTGTATTAAAAGTTTTATATAAGAGCGAAAAGATTAACACATTCTCTAATTACTTTTGTTCTTTATTATCCGAAAGGTTAATTTTCCATCTGATGTTATTGTTCTCAACATAACATCATCCATGGTTAGGTTAGGTTAGGTTATAGTGGCTGTCCAAGATGGAAACGGACACACTTAGGCCAGTTTAATGGCCCATTGTGATACCACATGAATCTTGAGGCTTCCTCCTAAGCTCAATGGAACCAGTTTGAGTCCCTTACGAAACGTGAGAGGCTGATTATGCTGATATGATTTAGATCGTTTAGATCGTTAAAGAAGAATTCTCCTAGGTAATTCTTGCGTTTTCGAGCCAGAGCAGGGCATGTGCAGAGAAGATGAAGAACTATTTCTTCCTCTTCCTCGTCCATACAGCTTCTGCAAAAGTCATTTGAGAATACGCCTAATCTCGTGGCGTGCTTTCCTATTAGACAGTGTCCGGTTATGACACCTATTATCGAGCTTATATGCGATCTGCTAAGAGAGAGCAAGCACCTTGAACGTTTTAAATCCAGTGTTGGCCAGATGTTTTTTGTGACTTGACACGTGGTGATGTTGTTCCACCTGGTACCTGCCCTCCTCACAGCGTCTTGCATTAGAAACAGTTTACAAGTAGCGATTGGTATGCCAGTACGTGCCAAACGTGGTAGGATGGGCTGTACTGTGCCGTTCCTGGCGAGTTCATCTGCCTTACAGTTACCTGGAATGTCTCTATGGCCCGGCACCCAGCAAAGGTGAATATTAAACTGTTGTGCCATCTCCATTAGAGATGATCGACAGTTATGGACTGTTATAGAGTTTGCAGAGACAGAATCCAGAGATTTGATAGCGGCTTGACTATCTGAGAAAATACGGATATCATATGTTGATATCACGTTTTCTTTAAGCCAGGACAAGACTTCTTTTATCGCCAAAAGTTCCGCCTGGAACACGCTACAATGATTGGGAAGGCGGAATGAGAGACTTAATTTCAGTCGTTCAGAGTACACACCTCCACCAACCCCTTCTTTTGTTTTTGACCCATCTGTATAGAAATGGATTGACTCATCTTCCAGGAATGTCCTATCCTCCCAAAAAGATCTGGGAGGTATAGAAATCTGGAAATTTCTGTCGAATTGCAGTTGGGGGATGGTGTAGTCTGTGTGCTTTGGAATTGATTCTAAATACCTAAGAATTACGGAGTGGCCAATGTTGTTGTTAGTCCACTGCGACGAAGCTTTGAGGCGAATAGCAGAGCTTGCAGCTATTTGTTTGCTAAAAATGTCAAGAGGTGTTAGGTAGAGTAAGGTGTCCAGTGCCGCAGATGGGGTCGTGCGAAGCGATCCGCTTATACATAGGCAAGCTTAACGTTGGACTTTATTTAATTTATCCCGGTTTATACCTTTCTCTAGAGCAGTCCACCATACTGCCACACCGTACATTAAAATCGGTCTGATTACCGATGTGTATAGCCAATGCGTGATTCTGGGTTGTAAGCCCCATTTATTCCCGATGGCTTTTTTGCAAGAAAAGAGAGCTACAGTAGCTTTTTTGACTATTTCCTGTACGTTGCGTTTCCAATTTAGTTTTGTATCTAAGACAAGACCCAGGTATTTAGCCTCGTCTGAGAATTTTAATTGGATTCCTTTAATATGGGGAGGGTTGACAAATGGAATTTTGTATCTCCTCGAAAATAAGACTAAATCAGTTTTGTGTGGGTTAACGCCCAGTCCACACCGATCAGCCGAAAGTATTAGTCTGTCTAAGACATTTTTTAAGAGTTCTTTTAACGTGTTAAGATGCTTTCCTGAAACTGCTATAGCACCGTCGCGTCGTCCGCATAGGCTATCGTTCTGAAACCCTCCGCATCCAGACTAGTTAGGATTTCATTCACCACTAGGTTCCAGAGGAGAGGGCATCGAACACCACCTTGCGGTGTCCCTCTACTAACGAATCGTCTGCCAGAAGAAGTTTTGAGTTAATTATTCTGCTAGTAAGCATTAAATGAATTAACTCCTGAAGCGAACTCTCTACATTTACAGATGTTAGTGCAGATGTGATTGCAGATGTGTCCACTTTGTTAAAGGCGCCTTCGATGTCAAGGAAAGCAACCATAGTGAACTCTTTATGATGGAGGGAATATTCGACGGTGCGTACTAAGGTGTGTAACGCTGTTTCCACCGATTTACCTTTACAGTAGGCATGTTGAGACGAAGACAGAAGTCTTGCATCAATACTTGCCCTTAAATGGATATCAATCAATCTTTCCAAGGTCTTACGAAGGAATGATGATAGACTTATAGATCGTAGATCTTTAGGATTGACTTGCGAGCATTTACCTGCCTTGGGTATAAAAACAACTTTAACTTCTCGCCATGCCGAGGGAACATGGGCCAGGTAAAGACAGCTGGTAAAAATTGCCTCAAGGATTGGTGCAATTATGTCAGAAGTCTTTTGTAGCTCGGCTGGTATTATTCCATCTGGTCCTGCAGATTTAAATGGTTTGAAGCTGTTGAGAGCCCATTGTAGCTTGTCCCTTGTGATCAGACCTTGTGGATATGTTGTATTGGGACTTGAACGTATATAACCGTTGCAAGTCTCGGTAAGAGAACTTCCAGGAAAATGAGTATCCAGTAGTAAGTTCAGCGATTCATTACTTGAATTTGTCCAGGAGCCGTCTGCATTTTTCAAGCAGCTTGGCATCGCTGGATTAGTTGAAAGAATTTTCCGTAACCTAGAGGCTTCAGAAGTTTCTTCTATCGTGCCACAGAAGGATCTCCAAGAAGATCGTTTAGATTTCCTTAGTGCCTTCTTGTAAATTCTTAGGGATTCTTTGTAAGAATCCCAGTGAGAGGCTAGTCTTGCGGCTTTGGCTCGGTTGAAAAGTTTCCTGCATTCTTTCCTGAGTGAGTCAAGCTCTGAGGCCCACCATTGTGGTTTCCTCTTTCCTCTTATGTGTATAAGTGGACAAGCAATTTCTAGCGATCTGTTCATAGCTGAGGTAAGGTCATAGACTTTGTTTTCAAGTTCATTAGCGTTAGAGGAAGGACTAGATAGTCCAGGTTTTAGTAAACCCTGTAATGAGTTCCTGTATGAAGCCCAATCAGTTTTCCGATAATTTCGAAAAGTCAATGGACTCGGGTTATCATCCACATTGATATTGAACTGGATATATCTATGATCAGAGAACGAGTGTTCTTTGGATACTTTCCAGTCCAAGATCATATGGTGTATAGTATCTGAGACAAGAGTTATGTCTAGGACTTCTTGTCGAGTTTTAGTGATGAAGGTTGGTTCATTTCCAACATTACTTACTAAGAGGTTAGTACCAAGAATATAACGGATCCCAAAATCCATGGCTCTTGGATCAGGACAATGTCTTCCCCGTTTCTTGCCAGCCGGAGAAGAAGTGAGGCCTAACCAATGCTAGTACCTTACCAATGACACCAATTCTTTGAAGATTGTAATTCTTCAAATTTATGCTCTTTCATTGTCATTGTTTAATCAATTGTTCTTTTCTTAGTCGGTGCCCAAGATTGTTTGCCACGCGTTGTTTGATCTGCATGAAAGAATTGTTAGATGTCAGCTCAAGGGTTTTCTGAAAGCATTTTTGTTAACCATAACGATACGTCCAATTTATCATAAATTATCTGATAAATAAATCATTGCAAATTCCTAAAATGTTTATTAAAAAAAACACATTATATTTTTCAAAGAACACCGCTCTTACAGCTATTGTGTAGAAGAACCATTGCAAAACAAGGTCGGTTTTTAGATGGTGTTGTTTATGAATTTCGATTTTCCAACTATGTATTCAAAAATTGCTCAAATGGAATGCAATTTACCTAATTTATCCATTGATTCAATTTTTTCAAAAACTTTTGCGTGTATCAAAACCGAAACCACTTAAAATGCACACGACGTCCACGTACTTATTTACACCCCAGTCTTATTTGCATTGTTTTATTTATTACGCATTCGATTTGCATATCAAATTTCACGTTTTCTTAAGCGTCATTCATCAACCGGAAAGCCGCCGCCGCTGCCGTTGCCAAAAGCTGAATTAAGTAGCTTAGCGCCGCGTACCCCCGCGCCGCTCGCCGCCGCGGGCCACCGCTGTCGCCGGCCAACCGTGCTGAGCGTTGCACTGCGCACCAAGTCAAACGTTTATCGCGTATATATACATGTATTTCAAATGCTGGCTGAGCTGCGGCTGAAAAATATGCCACTGATTTATTTATTGACCCTTCTGTTAATGGGGTGCTGAAAGCTAGCGGAGTGTGCGCTCAGTTTAATGTTACACACCGTCTTCTATCAACGCAACATTGGCAGGTGTAACGAGGTACAAGCTGTAAGTGTACTGTACATGTACCTTGCAATTTAATTTGCTGCTACTCTGCCAGTAAAATATAATTCACGTTGACGGATGCTACCGTTGATGTTGTATGTGGAAAACAATGCGAAGGCCGAAGGGGTTTCTTCCGACCGCCATCGCCAATGAGATTAAAAGCCGTTTGACAGATAAAATGATTTTGCAGATAGAATTTCATACAAAATAATAAATGAAAAACATTGCAACGTGCTGCAATTGTAATTATACCATTATATTGTATGATTTCGAGTTATTGCTTGAAAGAGGGGCGTCTAGCGAGCAGCTACAGCTACTGAGAAAATACGTGATCGGTGTCGGTGGTGATGGTGACATATGGAATGGCTGTCCGCCGCTGTATTTCGTTGAGCAGATAGTGGCCCAGTTTTAACGAAGAGAGTGAAAAGCACATTTTAGCGGCAAACCAACGTCAACGCGATGTGCAATTTACATAAAATCCTCTGCATCTGAGTTTTTTATTTGCACTTAGCTGAAGGAGGAGGGATGAGTTATATCTGCACCACTGAAATGTTTTGGATGCATTAGTTGTTTTTAGTTTCGCTTTCCTTTATGGTCGGTGTGCGTTTATTGATTTAATGTTTGCTTTTATAGAATTTGAACTATTGTAGCCACCAGTAAAGTGAATCGGTTACACAAATTGTTTTCGCTTTTCGAAGTTTCTAATGCTTACATAATAGAAGACAAAGTCGTAAGACTGTTTCACAGAAGACATCGAAATCGTATGTGTGTGTAGGTAGACTGTGGAATGATCTTTGGTTTTGGTTTCAATTTATCGGATCGTAATGTTTTTTTTTTTTACTACACTTGAACAAGTTTGTTTTAATTTTCTTCGATGGGGTTAGCTTTGGGCCAATTACATTAATATTTTCCAAAAGAGGCGAATTTTTTGCGAAAAAGAATCTAAAAATTCAATTTGTTTGTATTCAAACCCTTTTGCTTTTAAAGTAAGCTCAAAGAAATTAGTCATCTATTATGTAAGTATTTTCAACTTTGATGCAGAAGCAGGGCCGGACAAAGCATATGTGCAAGATGTGCAAATGCACAGGGCGCAGAATTCTGGGGGCGCATTGCCAGGAGCAAGAAAATGTAATCTGATCTTGCAAACAAATATGTACTACTACATATTTGCCATTCTTTAACCACAAACATTCTTAAAATAATCTCAAAAAAACATCCATCACAACTGTCCTAAGTTATCTCTTGCGCACTAACTAACATCACTTTCATTGTTGCATTCAATGAAAATTTAACTCAAGATATCGCAGAACTAAAAATTCTACCTACCTCATTTCCAAATATTTCACCCTGTTCGTACAAGAGAAAAAAAGAAAAAAATCTCAACACAAAAAAATTCCATGCAAGAGAAAAGAAGAAAAAATCTCAACACAAAAAAGTTCCATGCCACCTCATATGTGCAAGATATATTTTATGCACACCGAGTCCCAAAATTAACATAGAAGTATGACGAAGCAAAATACTTATTCATATTGAATCGTATGGGCTAGAACGTGCAGGTTTTGTATCACGCACAGTACCCTGTATGTGAGACTCACATGAGACATTGTGAGTTCTCATCTACAAAGAAAACAACAAAAAAAATATATGCTGTTTGCTGTTTCTTTGATTTGTAGTAGAAGGTAGCACAGAATACAGAAACCTACCTGCTCTCTTTTTTCAGAGACATTTTTTTGTTGTTTTCTTTGTAGATGAGAACTCACAATGTCTCATGTGAGTCTCACATACAGGGTACTGTGCGTGATACAAAACCTGCACGTTCTAGCCCATACGATTCAATATGAATAAGTATTTTGCTTCGTCATACTTCTATGTTAATTTTGGGACTCGGTGTGCATAAAATATATCTTGCACATATGAGGTGGCATGGAACTTTTTTGTGTTGAGATTTTTTCTCTTGTATGAACAGGGTGATATATTTGGAAATTAGGTAGGTAGGTGTCTTTGCTACAAATAATGGTGAATGGATGTGCAAGCTTTCTTTTTTGCACACTGAGTATCGAAACTAACATGGGAGATATTTAAAAAAAAAAACTTATTTATACGGAATCATATGGATCAGAGCGTGCAGGTTTTCTTATTGCACACTGTGTAAGAGTTAAGTGCCTGATTACAGGAGATGAAATTTTTAATAGAATGGAAAAGGAGCATAGATTCTATTTGGAGTCGAATTGTTCTTGCGCAGGCAGTTTGTTTTATTTTTTGTTTGAAAGTTAATGACTATTGTAACGGCTACTTTTAATGTATATCTAGTCTGGTGCAGAATGCAGATTGTTTCAATTGTTTTTTCGCTTTGTTGGTTAATTAATATTAAATAAATAGCTACCAGTTTTTAATAGAAGTGACGTATTTTGAAGACAAGACAAGCCAAAGTTATGATAATGGTTCGAATATGAATATGAAAGGAAAAGGAGCGGGTGTTCAGAATCGAATTCGAACCCTGGAACCAAGAGCATTTTTGGTTCCATGTTGCCCGCATTCCTTAAATTTAGTGGTTAATGATGCTGCTCGGTTCTCATTTTATGCAGTTAAAATTTTCGATACAATTCAATGTTTGTTTAACTTTTTTTCAATTCAAGAAATATATGAAGCCCTATAGAATTAAGAAATCTAGAGGCAAAAAACATTGCAGAATCGTTAGGAAATAAAATTTTTGATTTTACATTTATTTGCTGCCTGCTAATTTGGTTTGATATTTTAGAAAATATAAATTAAACTAGTAAATATTTGCAAAGTTCGTCCGTTAATCTGTCAACTGGCATAACAGTTTTAGAAAATGCAAAAAACAGTTTGATTTTAATGCGTTCCGATGAAAAATTTAATGAGTAGGTATGTTCAATTAACCGAGCGTATTGCTAGTTCCCTAGAAATACCAAATATGTTTCTTGTAGCTTCATCATTGCGATCTCAACGGAGAAAAATACTTTATGCTGATGAATGTCCTGAAACTATATTAGCCGAAACAAAGATTCAAAGTTGAATTTTTTTTTCAAATACTTGAAAGGTTTGATACGTATAGTATCAATTTTACATTTTTGAGTAACATAAGCGAATGTTTAAAAAATAAAAATGTACGTGCTTCATGCCTTAATTTGCAGAATGTTTTAACATAAAGTAGTTTTAAATATTTAGATGGAGAAGAATTGTTTCAAGAGTTAACCGTAATATCCCAGCTTGTTACGCCACAAAGCTCAAGTTTAGATATGTTAAATTTTATTTTTAGTTCAAACCTTGAAGATTTTGCTCCGAATTTAGTAACTGCTCTCCAAATCCTTAATACAATCCCGGTCACGGTAGCTTCAGGAGAACGTAGTTTTTCTAAACTTAAAATTATTAAAAATTATCTTAGGACAACCATGACTCAAGAGAGATTGGTAGGTTTATCTATAATGTCCATTGAAAAGAAATTATTAAATTCTTTAGACTTTGATGATCTCATTTCTGAATTTGCAAAATGTAAGGCCAGAAAAGTAAGTTTCCAAGTTTAAAAGTTTCCCCTCTGCTCATTTCTTCGCTGCGTTTTAGTTTAATGGTTTAGGCCTCCTGGGGATACCTCAATAAAAAAAACGCATTGAAAGTCTACCTCCTGGGTAATGTGGGAAAGGCTTATGCTTGTGTATCAGTTTATGTGTAAAAAAAATATAAAAAAGGGGCGCTTTCTACAAATCTTGCACAGGGCGCAAGTTTGGCTTGGGCCGGCCCTGTGCAGAAGCCTTTACAAAGATTAATTATTTACCTACATTGAAGTAATTCTATTTTATGCTTATCTTGACTAAGTGAGAAGTTAAATTGGTATCAATGGCCGCTCAATGAAGGTGAATTTTTAACCTTTAAAATTAGGCATTCAAATATGTAAATCATGATGTAGTTTCGAAATTTCGATATATTTTCAAAGTCAGTTAGGATACTCCACAAAATCCGGGAATGCCAAAATCCCAAAATTATGTATACAAATGTATGAGACTATTTTTGTTATGAATGATGGGATTCGGTTTTGCGGAATTCTGTCCTAACCCTCCAAATAAAGCTTTCAAAAACGTGCAGTTATATAAGTGGGTGCTTTAAAAAATTCTAGGATACCAGAATATAGGGACTCTTAAAACATCATAAAAAACGAATTTCTTAAGAGAGGGATTGAAATATTAAAATACTTCTTAAAAAATATAACCACATACCTACGATAAAAGAATCAATGAGTTGGTATAATATATTTCGAATTATCCTTTATTTCAAACTTATGCAGTAATATTCTCATCATATTTGCTACCAAAATAGTATTCAGTGGGTTTTTGAATTGACGCGGGTAGATTTTGGCGGTCTGTGAGGCCGTTTTTGTCACATCTTTTGAATTTTGTGTGTAATAGCCAAATCATCATACCAAATTACACGACTAATGCTTTGTAGTTTGTTGGATGATTGGGATGTTCTAATCGTTTGCAAGATGACCCCAATTTTGTCAAACAAATTATCTCTATCAAACGAAGCACATTTTTGAATGAATGGCTGTATCTGTGTTCACATTTTATACATAAGGTTCGCAAGGTGATAATAAGAGACGGCTTACCCAATAACCATCTTAAGGAGCTAGTAGTTATAGCTATCATTGGTTTTCATCATTGAAAATTTGTGTCTGAAACACAAAACTGATGAAGCTTTAGAATTTGTTATGTTTGGTATAAAATGTTATAAGATACATTTGTATACTTAAAAAAACATATTTTATATAGCCCTAAAGTTTTCTTAACCAATTTTTATTTTTTAAGTAGTGAAAACAATTTTAAAGGACAGCTTATTTCTGATATTATAGTTCAAATTAAGTTCCATTTCTGTATTCAATAAATTTCTCAGTGGTCACTTTAACCGACTTGGCAAAAAGGTACAGTCTTTAGTTTAAATCATAAAAATCAATTATTGATAATTATAGATTGACTTCTAAGAATCTTTTGCTCTTTTGCTCAAAGCACTGCTTTTTGTTTTAAATAAAATTCATATCATGTAATACACATAAAATCAATCATTTATCAGTTGTTTGAAGCCTATTTTTGTAAGACTTATAATTTTGGCAGAAAAAATAGAACTAGAAAGTGTATAAAATCTATGCATTAATGACATTTATATGCAACTTACATAGGTGACGCTCTGTTGAATAGTGTATACTTGAAAATTGTTAGAAGGGAAAATTTGCAATTTTGTAGTCATTTACGTAATGATTTCAGCATAAAAATAACCACAGCTGCCTGTGTGTGTGTTTTAGTACGTTCGTTCGGTCGAACGTTCGTTATACCCTGACCTCGAAATCTTAAGTATCAGCAGAAACAATAAATTTTGTCTTACAGACAGTAATATCAAAATATAGATAAAAGAACACACACAGTAGTTATAGCTATCATTGGTTTTCATCATTGAAAATTTGTGTCTGAAACACAAAACTGATGAAGCTTTAGAATTTGTTATGTTTGGTATAAAATGTATCTTATAAGTTGTATACTTAAAAAAACATATTTTATATAGCCCTAAAGTTTTCTTAACCAATTTTTATTTTTTAAGTAGTGAAAACAATTTTAAAGGACAGCTTATTTCTGATATTATAGTTCAAATTAAGTTCCATTTCTGTATTCAATAAATTTCTCAGTGGTCACTTTAACCGACTTGGCAAAAAGGTACAGTCTTTAGTTTAAATCATAGAAATCAATGATTGATAATTATAGATTGACTTCTAAGAATCTTTTGCTCTTTTGCTCAAAGCACTGCTTTTTGTTTTAAATAAAATTCATATCATGTAATACACATAAAATCAATCATTTATCAGTTGTTTGAAGCCTATTTTTGTAAGACTTATAATTTTGGCAGAAAAAATAGAACTAGAAAGTGTATAAAATCTATGCATTAATGACATTTATATGCAACTTACATAGGTGACGCTCTGTTGAATAGTGTATACTTGAAAATTGTTAGAAGGGAAAATTTGCAATTTTGTAGTCATTTACGTAATGATTTCAGCATAAAAATAACCACAGCTGCCTGTGTGTGTGTTTTAGTACGTTCGTTCGGTCGAACGTTCGTTATACCCTGACCTCGAAATCTTAAGTATCAGCAGAAACAATAAATTTTGTCTTACAGACAGTAATATCAAAATATAGATAAAAGAACACACACAGTAGTTATAGCTATCATTGGTTTTCATCATTGAAAATTTGTGTCTGAAACACAAAACTGATGAAGCTTTAGAATTTGTTATGTTTGGTATAAAATGTATCTTATAAGTTGTATACTTAAAAAAACATATTTTATATAGCCCTAAAGTTTTCTTAACCAATTTTTATTTTTTAAGTAGTGAAAACAATTTTAAAGGACAGCTTATTTCTGATATTATAGTTCAAATTAAGTTCCATTTCTGTATTCAATAAATTTCTCAGTGGTCACTTTAACCGACTTGGCAAAAAGGTACAGTCTTTAGTTTAAATCATAGAAATCAATTATTGATAATTATAGATTGACTTCTAAGAATCTTTTGCTCTTTTGCTCAAAGCACTGCTTTTTGTTTTAAATAAAATTCATATCATGTAATACACATAAAATCAATCATTTATCAGTTGTTTGAAGCCTATTTTTGTAAGACTTATAATTTTGGCAGAAAAAATAGAACTAGAAAGTGTATAAAATCTATGCATTAATGACATTTATATGCAACTTACATAGGTGACGCTCTGTTGAATAGTGTATACTTGAAAATTGTTAGAAGGGAAAATTTGCAATTTTGTAGTCATTTACGTAATGATTTCAGCATAAAAATAACCACAGCTGCCTGTGTGTGTGTTTTAGTACGTTCGTTCGGTCGAACGTTCGTTATACCCTGACCTCGAAATCTTAAGTATCAGCAGAAACAATAAATTTTGTCTTACAGACAGTAATATCAAAATATAGATAAAAGAACACTTTGGCTGTTCTCAAATATCTTGCAAACAAATTATAGCGTTATAAAGAAACGCTATAAACAATAAATCGACAGATCTTTTATTCCAAAAAATATCGAACATAATTGAAAAATCTAGGTGCATTTCTGTTTTCAACAAAAATGTAAACATAATATCTCTTGTACTCTGAGTTAAGGGTTGTCGAAATTAAATAGATTGCTTGGGTGACATTAAAACCTTTAATTATAATGGGTATTTTGAAACGTAAGATTGACGGCATCGATTCCGTAGATAATCCCTTGACAAAAAAACTTGCTACAAACTCTACTCAACCAGAATCCTCATTTTTATCGACTCAGCCAACTGAATCCGTACAACAGCCAACATCCGAAGAAACAGTGTTGATACACCCTTCACCAACCTCTCAACAACCTATGGCAACACCGACTGAATCTCCTTTAACAGACGCTCTTACATCATCGCGATCATCAGCCCTCCTCTTCCTTTCACTACGCCATTAATACAAATGGACAGGGAGTTCGAAATATATCTCCTATATCTAGTGGTTTAAAAGTAGTCGAAGGTCACCGTACTTTATTCATATCAAAACTCGACCCTTCAACTAATGCTCTTGACATTAAGAATTATATTCAAAAAAAGTTTGGTTTTTCGACAACCATGAAAGTAGAGAAATTGATCCACCGCAACTATTCGAAATATGCATATTTCAAACTAAGAATTCCCGACTCTATCTTTGGACTTCTCAACTCCGTTTCTATGTGGCCTAGTGGTATAAAAGTCCACGAATTTAAAAATAAGCAAATCAGCAGAAGAATATCGTCTTCTAACCATTTTTGCAATATCCAGACAATTCCACATCATCAAAGAAGCAGCTTCTATTATCAAAATGTCAACGGACTACGGACAAAGATCAATAAGGTCTACAAAAATATAACCATTCTACCACACGACATAATCATTTTGACTGAAACTTGGCTAAACAATACATTCTTGGATACGGAACTCTTCGATTCGAATTATAAAGGGTACCAGACGTGATAGACACTGCTTAAATGACATCAGCACTGTAGGAGGTGGACTTTTGCTTGCCGTACAAAATTGCTTGGTATGCACTTTGGTTGACGACTTTCATCAACCTGATGTTGAAATAATTTGCATAAAAGTTAAAACTGCGACAGGACTGCTATACATTATCGCCACATATATACCTCAAAGCTCTCCTAACAAGGTTTATGAAAACTTAATTAATTGCATAGACAAAATAAACGATCAAATTGAGCCACAAGACGAGTTACTAGTCTTAGGAGATTTCAATCTTCCAAACTTGATCTGGACTAAACAGACGCATGAGAACTATCTATCTCCTATTAACATGTCCTCTACCAACGAATTCTTGACAATTGACGGTCTTTCCTCATGTGGACTAAGCCAATTTAATGGGATTGCCAACAACTTCAACAAAATATTGGACCTTATATTCTTCTCGGACACACTCCAGCCAGTCGAAGAAGACCGACATGACCCAACATTAGACCTATCTTTTAATTTAAATGTATGTAATGTTCCTAATTGCTCCAAAGAAAATCTTAAATTTAACTTTAAAAATGCAGACTTAATGAACTTTTCAACCTGTTATGTAATGTTAACTGGAATAATTTGTTTGAGAACTGTGACATTAATGCTATGTGCTCTAAATTCTACTGTGTTCTCTTTAACTTTTTTTTATGAGACCACACCATTGAGAAAACCGCGCAATATTTCTAAATCTCCTCCATGGTTTCACTCTTGCCTAGAAAACTTAAAAAATTAAAGAAACAAGGTCTGGATTAAATATAATAAAACAAAAGCTGATAATGACATGGTAATATACAATGAGCTAAGAAATATGTTTATTGACTATTGAGATATTCTTTATAATGACTTTATTTTAAATACTGAAACCGACATAAAAAAACAACCCAAAAAACTTTTGGAGCTATGTTAATATTAAGAGAAATACTGACGGGTATCCAAACTGCATGTCTTTCAACAACGAACTTAAGCATGACTCTGAAAAAATTTCAAATATGTAGTATGTTTGCAAATTTTTTCAAAGATGCTTTCGAAGTAGCGAACTCCTGTCAAACGCCTGAGTTATTGGCCCTCTCACAAAATTTCCCTCATTTGAATTCAATTAGTCTTTGGATCTCTGAAGATGAAATCGTTCGCAAAGCTTCAGAACTTGACGTTTGTTATAGCCCTGGTCCAGATGGTGTACCTTCTTATATTTTGAAAAAATGCGCATCCTATTTATCCTATCCTCTTCATATTCTTTTTAATGAATCGCTCAAATCTTCAACTTTTCCTGAAATTTGGAAGAGTTCGTACATAACACCGATACATAAAAAGGGTAGTAAAAATGAAACAAAAAATTATCGTCCCATTGCAAAACTGTCCGCCATCCCTAAGTTATTTGAGTCCATTATTTGTAAAGTCATATCGTTTAATTGTAATTTGTAAGTCTATAATTTGTGACAGTCAACATGGTTTTGTTCAAAATAAGTCAACAGTTACTAATCTCTTTCATTTCAGTTCTTTTTGTTTAGATTCGTTTGAAAAACGGAAACAAGTTGACTGTGTCTTCACAGACTTCAGTAAGGCCTTTGATAAAGTGTGCCATAAAACATTAACTTCCAAACTTAAATCCCAAAGCTTTAACGATAAATTTGTTAGTTGGGTTTCGTCGTACTTATATAATAGATCATACAGCGTAGTTTTTAGGAATGAGCGGTCATCATATTTGTATACCAACTCTGGCGTACCACAAGGTAGCCACTTAGGACCTTTACTGTTTATTTTGTACATTAACGACTTACCTTCTACTATAAAACACTCATCTGTTTTAATTTACGCTGATGAAATTAAAATTTTCAAACGTATTGACTTACTTGACGACTGTTTACACCTGCAAGATGATCTGAAAAGTTTTCGCGAATGGTGTTTTATAAATAAGCTTTTACTAAACATAGACAAATGTAAATCAATGTGTTTTACACGCAAACAAAATGTTTTGACTTTCAATTATCAATTAGACTCTTCTTATTTGACTAAACTCTCTACTTTCTCTGACCTAGGTATTATTCTTTACTCAAAATTAACTTTTACAAATCATTATGACTATATTATTAAAAAAGCAAATAAGACACTCGGATTTATAAAACGGTTTTCACATGATTTTCGCGACCCTTATATTCTTAAACTTCTTTATATATCATTTGTAAGAACAATATTGGAATATGGCTGCATAATATGGGCTATCTTTTATTCAGTCCATATAAACAGAATAGAAGGAGTACAAAGAAGATTCATGCGCTTTTACCTCCGTTTCTTCCCATGGTCCAATAGGCTCGAACTTCCACCGTACATAAATCTCCCATCGCTTTCTAAACACAGAGAGTACATTCAGCTGTGCTTTATTATAAAATTAATCAATGGGTCAGCCATATCACCATCAATTTTGGAACAATTAAACTTTATTTATAGGCGTACAAGTATTAGAAGACAAGTTCCTTTACGTCCTATATCAAGCAGATCGAACTATGGTAAAAACAGTCCCCTCAACCAATTGATTTCAGTTTACAACAAGTATTACTTTTTGGTATATTCCGTAAGCGATGATTTTAAAAGTAAAACATTTAAAGTAAATTTTTTCAATACTTCAGTTTAGCTTTTTTTTGCAAATTGCTTAAAGCATTGTAAATCTATAAATCTAAGAATAAATGTAATAGTAGTCTTAAGTTCTAACGTTAGTTTGTTTAACGAATTCAATAAAATCAAAAATCAAAATCAAACTTTTAGTGCAATGCATTTCGACAATGAACAGGACAGTTAGATGCTGTTGTACCTTTATGAGATAAAATCTTAAGTCGATGACTATCGACACAATATAAAATTAAATTATATGATTTTCTATGTAAATTTGTTTGAATTCAAGCACCTAGTGAGTTAATGTTTTGCCTGAGTCTGGCCCAAGAAATTTAACCTCAAGAGCTTTGACTCTGTCGGCAAATTGATTTTCAATTAAAGATTATTTTAATATTATTAACTAAGAAACAAATTTTCAGCTTAAAGCAACCTTCCTTTATCTGTAATCTTCTTCGTCTAACGCGCCCATGTAGCTACACAACCATTGAACCTAAACTAAAACACAGTCTTAGAGGTAAACAAAAATATATCTATGGTATGTATCTACTATACATTACTTATGTTAAATCAAACAACAAGTCATAAATCCATCTCTTCAAACTTTGTCTTGAGTTTTTTCTATAATCTCGAAACTGTAATCGTGGAGTTGAATTCTTAAGCGCGCATCTCACACACCGTTTTTTCATTTTCCAACCTGTAACATACTCTGTTTATCTAATCTCTAAAAAAATCTATAATTTTAAACTGCGGTAGCTTTTTAATGCATATCCGCGAGGTAAATACCATAGTTATAGGTAAATATCCAGAATTTTATATGTTATATTACTTAAACCACCCTGATGTCTATATTGTTGCCACTAGGTGGAAAGTATTTATAACTAAAAATAAATAGGTCGCTTCATTTTGAAAAGAATAATCCTAATTCCTAACAAAAAAAAGTTCGAAAAACACAAATTTCCGAAAACATAAAACTTAGTTAGAATTTTTAAATTATTTTCTTAATTTAAATAAGCTTTTATTTTTGTTGTGGAGGCTGAGATTTTTCTTAGGTATGCAAGATTTTTGGTTTTTGGAGATTGAATTTACGAAACACGAAATACGTATGTATATTTCAGTTTTTGATTTTTTAAATTACCAGTTATCGCTATTTAATAATTAATTTTTTTTAACTTTTTATCAAATTTGTGTTTCTGTGTTTACTAGTTATTGAAAATTTTATAAAATTAAAAATTAGCATTGTTCATTTTTGGAGTTTTTTTTTATAAATATTTTTCTCATGTGTTACCAAAAAATGTAGTTAGGTAGTTATTTAAAAAAAATTAAATAGATTCAACGTGGCAACCGAGATTCTAAGGAAAAACAGGTAAATTATGCCTAGGAATCATGATGCCGCGTAAGTGAGAACTAACATTAACATTTATGTTTTGACTTAATCTCGACATGTTTATCTCTGATGTGAATATGTTTTATTTTTTTCCTTTTCGAGTTAAAGATACTTCTTGGCAATTGAGGTATCTACTTCTGGTACAGAGTTGCCTCCTTATAAATGGTGTAATGTGTATGTTTTCTTCAGCTTTCAGTGCCGCGCAGTATCCGTAAAATATATGGAAAAATGTGTGTGTTGTTTCATGGATCTTTTCCCTGTCAAGTTGTTACAATTACAACGTATGCAGTATACTGTTATCGCCAAACCGTATGAATCAAGATATTGTTTTAAATGTTTGTCTGCACGGGTATTAGTAGATTATATGTGTTAACTCAAGGTTAAGGGTTCTTTACTTAATACGCGTAGATTCTTTTGATTCTAGATTTGACTTCAATCGGAATTAAAAAAAACTCTACCCATAGACTCCAATATCGACCAAGAACAACATACATGAAAAAGAGAAGAGCCTTAGCTCCAAAAAATAATGTTTTATTCGTCCATTGAAGACAAATATTGATTTAAAGTTCTATGGATTTTTCGAAAACAATGATTGTATTAAAATTAAATCGATTTATTTTTGTGCTGCTGGTAAGTTCATCGTTGAGGGTCAAAAAAAGATTTATTATTTTTCAATATGAGTAGTTAAATTTTAAATTCTTTTAAATCACCCGCATTTTTTTCAGGCAATTCAAAGCAGTGGTGTCATAACTGGACTATCAGCCAATAGTGGCACTGTGAGCTGTGGGGGTTTAATTTGTCGATCTATAACTGGAATTTTCACCCGAAATCCATTGCCAGAAGATGCTTATGTTCACGTTGCAACAATTCCAGCAGGAGCTTCAAATATTTCTATTACTGAATTGAAAAATAGCATAAATTTGTTAGGTGAAGTTTTTTACAATAAATAGAAAAGAATGAGATTGGTCTAAGTTTCGTTTTTAGTGCTAAGGACTACAAGTACAGAGCAGAAGTACCTTTTTAATGGAGATAATACGGAATCTTCAAATGGAGCTTATGATGCAGCTGGAGCAGTGTTTGACTATCGAAGAATCGATGGTCTTCAAGACGGTGAGGGAGTAACAGAATGGATAACTTGCACGGGACCCATAAGGGAAATGTTAGAACTGATGGTGAGCTCTATTAAAGATGGATGCCTGTTCAATATTTCAATTAAATCAAATCCTTTTATTTCCCCAGGTCTATTCTAGAGATGTAAATCCTGGAATCAAGTACGAATACCTTTTGCCAATAGGCTCCGAATCCGAAGAAAATGAGGTTTCTGTGGAAAGCGATATGAATATGAAATCTGGCAACGAAGCAGACGCTGTACCCGGCCGTCCAACACGAAAGCGTAAATTTAATTGGAAAGTTGTGGGTTTCAGTCCATGTAGTAAGTCTTGTGGCGGTGGAACTCAAACACCTGTCATTCGATGCGTTCGCGAGAATCCAACTAGATATTTCTCACAACGTCGTTGTAGTCATTCAGAAAAGCCGGTTTTGAACGAAAATCTCCTCCGATGTAACACCCAGCCCTGTCCGGCGTTTTGGAGATTGGAAGAATGGGGTGATTGCAAATGCCAACAGGGTGAAGGTATTCGAGAACGTGAAATAGGTTGTGTTCAAGAATTGGCGACCGGTATAGTGATTCAAGTGAATAATGTTGCCTGTTTGGAGGAAGAACCACAAACTAAAAAACCTTGTGACTGTCCGAAAATGGGTCGACGAAGAAATCACCATCGGCACAGGCTATACAACGGTCGTCTTCAGAATCCATTATTGGGAAATTTGACGGTGCCAAATAACCAAAAAGTGATAGTTGCCGATAAGGACAAGGCCGGAATTTGGTTGTTCTCAGATTGGAATAATCATTGTTCGGCATCGTGTGGACCAGGAATTGAATACCGCTCAATCTATTGTGATCGCTCAAAATCGAATACTGAGAGATGTGACTTCAGATTTACACCTGATACAACTAGGCCTTGTGAAAACGAAATTGAATGCGTGATGGGGGAATGGTTTGCCGGACCCTGGTCAAATTGCACTGGTAGCTGTTTCAATTTAACGAAATCTAGACAAGTGCTTTGTATACAAAATCAGCTCATAGTTGATAATGAGGATTGTAAGGCGGAGCTTAAGCCAGAATCAACGCAGAAGTGCAGTCTTGGTGATGTTGAGTATTGTTCGGCCAAGTGGCACTATTCAGAGTGGAGTGAGGTATGTTTTCAATTTTAGGGTAGTTTGGTTAAAAAAGTATTTTTAAATGTTTACTTAATTTTTCTTATTTAAAAAATACATAAAGTGGGTTACATTTGACACATTTGGTTTGAGAAAATAATTTCAATAATTAGTGCATCAAAACAAAAAACAAAACATGCACATATGTATGTATATTAATTAATATAGCTCTTGAAAAAAGAAGTCAAATGGTACCCAGTCCACCCTATTTGTTTACCTTACTTATTTTTACCCTAGAAACTGTGATATTAAATTTACTAAACCAAAATTTCATATATTTCAGTGTACAAAAACTTGCGATGGTGGAACTCAAAGACGCAGTGTGAAATGCCTTGAAGTGAACGAGACCGAAAATACCCTTACAGAATCCATTAAATGTCGTTACTCTAAAAGGGAGCCAATATATCGCAGTTGTAATACATTTGCATGCAGTGGTGAGATCGTCTTTTCAATTAAAACTTAATTTAAATTACATCACATACAATTTCTAATGAGCCGAGAATTATTTCAGAGCCTCGAGTAGATCTCATACAAAATGACATTGCTCCAACGTGTATTGATGAATTCAATGACTGCCATCTGGCGGTAAAGGCGAAACTGTGCAGCTACGAATATTATCAACAAAATTGTTGTTATTCATGTGGAGCAGTACCAGCATAATTGGCAAGAAGAAAACGATTCGAGGCAATAGGACTTTTTTATAATTCTTATTTTTAATTTAATTTGAAATTAATGATTATATTATGTATTATTGATACAACTTATCACAGGCGACATGAAAAAAAAACATATTTATCACAGAAAAAAATAAAACGAAAAGCACCTACTTGTGTAAAATCCTTGAAATGATAAGAAAATAAAACGACAAAGTACCTTTATTTTAAATCCAAAACTTGAAAAGTGTAAATTTGCTTGTTTAAACTTAAAATTTGGAAGTATCCAATAACAACAACCACTACTAATAAGTTGTATCCTGCTTAGGTAAATTAATGAAGAAAATAATAAGAATAATACTTTATTAAAATATATTTATTTAATTTGCACTTTAAGCTAAAATTTTAAATGTAAACAATAATTTATATTTTAAGTACGATAAGCAAAAGAAAGAAAGAGAAAATGTGTTATAAATGTATCCATAGTTGTTACATGTATTTTTCTATAGATTTTTTTTTTTTTTATTTTTAGCTCATAAATATCAGCCTTATAACGAATTCCATCGTATTCGGAAACTATTCCGAATCCCAAAAATAATATTTGCGAAATACGTTTGCAGTGGAAAATCTCATACAATTTTGCATTACCACCGGATTTCTAGATACGGTTTTTAGGAATTTGTAAGAGTTTCCGATCACTATGGAAATCGTGATAGGCCTGAATCACTTAGAAAAAAAAAACAACGTTTCCATTTAAAATGTATTATTGTATTATTGCACTTTAACTTGCTTTTAAGCTTAACTATAAAAACTTACTTCATTAAAACAAAAAAATAAATAGTCAATTAAATCCAACACCATATACGACAATGCGTGAGAGTTCACTTGAAATATTATGGTTTGTATAAAAAGCTCCAAATTTTCCAAGTAACGAATTTCGGGTTGAAAATGTTATAATTTAACTTTGAAAAATGTTATTAATAAACAATTTACATTTTTTTTATAAAATTCAAATTGTTTTATTTCATTTTATTTTCGTATCAGTTAGATATCCTTGAAAACTTTGAGTTGCACCCTTGTTCTTTGTTTGAGTGTTAAAGGGCGTTCCATATTTACCCAAAGTCATTAGTGAATATTTTATTTCGAGCCTATAAAAAGCCATCCTCTTGAATAAAACAAGTCAAAATCAACATGGCCTTCTGGGGGACAGGAAAAACATCAAAAGTCACTCCGATTCTGAATCCAAATCAAAAACAGTTCCTGGAGGACGAACAACGCTACCGAGAGAAGTTGGATGTTCTGGGAAAGAAGGATGGCAGCCTCTCAGAGATGTACGTCCGAAAAGAACAAATCACAGACGACCCTAAGCTGCTGGACACACACGACTCTTTCTATCACACAACCAAGAGTCTTTTGGTTCTGTTTCAAATCATGGGTGTAATGCCGATTCATCGAAACCCCCCCATTGACAATATGCCTAGAACTGGCTATTCATGGACTTCGAAGCAATTTTTCTGGGCTCTATTCATCTATTCGATGGAAACTGTGATTGTGGTAATGGTGTTGAAGGCCAGAGTTAATCAATTTGTTACGAATTCCGATAAGCGTTTCGATGAGGCTATTTATAATGTGATATTTATTAGTTTACTTTTCACGCATTTCCTGCTGCCAGTGGCTTCGTGGCGACATGGATCTCAGGTGGCCATATTCAAAAACATGTGGACAAATTATCAGTTGAAGTTTTTGAAAGTCACCGGGACGGCAATAGTGTTTCCCAATTTGTATCCATTGACATGGGGCCTGTGCATATTTTCGTGGACTCTGAGTATTGGAGTGAATTTGTCTCAGTATTATTTGCAACCCGACTTTGAATTATGGTACACCGTGGCTTATTATCCGATAATTGCCATGTTAAATGGATTTTGTAGTTTGTGGTGAGTTAAATACGTTTCTATTTTATATTTCTGCTTTTTCATAGTGTGTATGAGAATCATTCACAACACTTGTTTTTTCAAATTCGCTTAAACATTATAACATTTCGAACGTAATATTCAACCAGATATTCATAAAATGTAGAAAGTGTTCTAATTGGCACAATCTCGTATTATTGCCTCCCAAGCAAATATTATATTCATTCAAATTTCCGCTGTACACGTGTGACACTCCATTAAAAATTAAGGTGAGAGTAGTTTTAGGTCACATTCCTTTGCAATAAATTTCTTGCCAGTGCAGAACATTTTGAAAATTTGTTTCTAAACTCAGAACATTCTATAGAAAAAAGAAAATTGTGGAAGATTTGCATTGTATGTACATACGTTCAGGAGAAAAAATGCCCATAGCTGTTGGTGTTTGAAGATCTCTTACTAAAATTTCTGAGTGCCTAGCAGGTCGATGAGTTTTTGATTGATACATCATACAAATTGTGTAAAGGTTTGGAAGTGCTGAAAACATCTTTGAGGGATGAAATATTGGAATCTTTTCAGTAAATAAGTTTTAATAAAAAACAAAACTCCATTTCAGAATTTAATGCAATTTTTTATTAAATTATTTTCAAATAAGAATATATAATATAAATTGTTTTTGTGTAATTTATTGAACAATTTGATTGTAAGAAAATCCTTTTTTTACCAGTATGCGATATACCTGATGGGGAGCCATTTTTTAATTTTTGAAGCGATAATCGACAAAACGATTATCATTAACGTTATCGTCAAAAATGTGCTTCATCACTATCGTCTTGTCAATCCAAGGGCGGATCCAGACTTTTAATCAGAGGCGTGGTGGGTTCACACCCTGAACATATAGGCGAGTTTTGATCACCGCTTAAAAATGTTCTGTAAAGGAGGCTGAAAAAATTAAAACAACTTATATATGATGTATATAATAAATGCGAAAAACGCTACAAAAATATATGGGTAAAAGCCAGAAAATGGGAAAATTTGCAAAAAAATGTATCTTTTTTCCTAAGAAAACAAAACAGAATATAATATGAAGAATTTTCTGGCTTTTTTGGCGTATTTTCTTCTGACACATTTCCCGAGAGTCTATTATTACTTCCATTTCAGTCTGCTTACTCATAAAATGGATCTTGCAAATATTTTGATCAGAAAGGAGTCAAACTTTGAAATTGGAGAGAGAAGAATGTTTGTTTCTTGGATTTAACAAAATAGGTACCTTTAGGTACATAATTTCTCTAAAAATTTAAAACAAGCAAACTAACTCACAAAATACATTTGGCAGAATCTATTCTCACTTCAATTCTCGAGAGATTCTAAGATTTTATATTAAATAAATAGATTTGAAACGTTTATTATGTTTTTCAATTAGCCATTTTCGTTTAACAAAAGTGTCGCTGTTGTCTGCTGCTGAGCCATTTACGAGTATATTCTTGAAATGTTTGTTTTTTCGTTTAACAAAAGTGTCGCTGTTGTCTGCTGCTGAGACATTTACGAGTATATTCTATATCTCAGTTGTAGAGCATCCAAAGCAAATACACCTCAAAAAGTTGTTTCAATTTCTGTATTAAACAAAGCCTAGTACTCTTTATGTGCGTCAAAAATATATGCCATTTAAGATGCGTTTCAGGAATTTAAAGGCAACTTTAGTTTGTGTTGAAAACAATTTTTTTTTTCTCAGAATGTAATATTTAAGTGGCAATGTCTTATTTAAGGTATCTTCTTATTAAATCTGAATATTTGCTCTTTCTCTTAGAACAGATGTTATTAAAATAATTTAAAGCATTACTAAAGTTTGTACCCTTAATATTATTACAAATATTTTAGTTGTTTTTGACAGGCAAACCTCATTTTTTTAAATTAAAATTACGAAAAATTCTGTTTATTAAACTGAATGAGCTTTATGGCTCATATGACCCCCATGGATCATCCATTATGGTCAAATGTTGATGAATTTGTATGGCGCGATTGGAATAGACATGGATTTTCGATTCGTAGCCACAAAGTGGAAAGCACTAAAATACAAATTTTATATATGTATGTACATTGTACATACTCGCCTACGACCAACTTTCCATTTTTCCTTTTAACAAAACTAAATTGCGGGGAAAAATTTTGACTTCAATTTTATAATTAACAATTGAAAAATAATGACAGCCTATACCTTTTTAGCTATCGTGCAAACGCTATCCTTTTGACGATATCATTTTACGGAATAACCACCATGTCCAGCATATTTTATTCCATATAATAAGAAAATCTTAAAATTTAAATACAGTTTTTTTTTCTTTTAATTTATTGTAATCGTTAATATGCCTGTATCAACTAAAGTTTTTCTTACGAGTCTTGGTTTTTAGAGCAATTGACAAATACTCACAGAGTAATTCTTGTCATGAAAAGTGCCAAATAGGCCCTCTAAATCCGTAAGTTACTAGGCCCTAGTTTTAAACAGATTGTTGCGGCACCTAATTTACTATTTATTTAATTATTAACATTCCTTTATGGATAAGAAAAGTGGCACAAAACATTGGAGATAAAGGTATCCTCCGAACTTTGAAACCTCCAAGCCGAGTCCATATTGTACACCTTGTAAATTGCTTTCCATACTATATGGAAGTTAGTGCATGTACTGACAATTGGAGATGATGTTTTTTCGATTTGTCGTGTAATGTATTTCCCATTAGATAAAAGTATAAGCGCTCGCAAAACATTAATTTTACTAAAAAATGTTATATAAGTCAGGAGGATAACATTCCAAAGTCTGAGATGGCTGGGTCACGTAGAGCGCTCCGCCCTGAAGAGTCTTCAAATCCACCCCTACAAGGCTGCGGACCAGGTGATACACACAAGCGGAAAGTCACCTCACTCAACTTGGAGTGTGCAACTATACAATCTAGCTAGGGGCCGAGCTAAATGGAGAAGCTTGTTGGGTAAGACCCTATTTAGCACAGGAGTGCAGTGCCTTCTTCAGTAAACAAGTTATATCCAACATAAGCCCACGTCTTATTCAAATTCGCTGCATGAAAAAAGCTGCACATCCGTTGTACCCATATACAAACTCTGCTAATTTTGGATAGTGACTTAGAATTCAACTGAGATGTAGGAGCCGTAGGACATAGACAAAGACGGGTAAAAAGTACCTAAATTCGCTCCATGAACCTGAAAATCAAGCTGCAACTGGAAGTTTCCGCTCATTAAAATAAATGTTTGAAAAATTGAATCGTATTTTCGGTAAATTTTAAAGTGTTATCAAAACAAACAATCAATTTTTTGCTTAAAACTAAGATCTTCAGGATATAGGAGTATAATCTTAAAATATTATTAAGATTAAGCCATATCATCTCACTATCCAGTATATTATTATCAAACTTATTTCAGGTATATCAATTGCAATGCATTTGGCACTGCCAGCAAGGCTTTGGCTGGATTTCTCCAAGAAACCTTACAACGAGAAAAACCTGCACAGAAACTCACAGAGTATAGACACCTTTGGATGGACTTGAGCCACATGATGCAGCAACTTGGTACATCCATTTTTATAATATATTTTCTATTCCAAATAAGATGGTTTTTATCTTTGTTTTACAATGTTCAAAATCTATAGGTCGTGCTTATTCGAACATGTATGGAATTTATTGCTTAGTTATATTTTTTACAACTATCATTGCAACTTATGGATCGCTAAGTGAAATTATTGATCATGGTGCGACCTACAAAGAAGTTGGTCTTTTCGTTATAGTTTTCTATTGTATGGGATTGTTGTACATAATTTGCAATGAAGCTCATCATGCCTCACTCAGAGTTGGCCTTGATTTTCAAACAAAACTTTTGAATGTGAATTTGACAGCTGTCGACGGAGCAACCCAGAAAGAAGTCGAAATGTTCTTGGTGGCCATATCAAAGAATCCGCCAATAATGAATTTAGACGGATATGCAAATATTAATCGGGAGTTAATTACATCGGTATTTCGATATATTTACATATGTATATACATATATTTAAAATTTAGACAAGATTTTCAATTGGATTGAAACCACATTCGATTTTTAACTTAAATTGCTAAAAAGTAATCTATATGTAGATACATATTATGTGCACGTTTCAATCTATTTCTATTTCAATCCAATTCACAACAAACTTAAAAGTCACTTCCAAACTTTTTTTCTTTTTAGAATGTTTCATTTATGGCAACTTATTTGGTAGTACTTCTACAATTCAAAATAACTGAACAACGAGGTTTGAAAGTCCAGCAGGGGTAGATTGCTGAGAATCTATTATTTTGTGAATGGATTAAAGCGACATCTTACGTGTTTTTTATTTTTAAAGGAAAGAAGTCGGTCTCTGTATAAAATAATAGCATTATAGCATTGAATAATTACAAATAGAAGGGACACCGGGCAAATCCTGATCTAGATGGCGACACTTATTTCTCAAATACCCATAAGTCGCTAGTATCGCACGGCGAGTTATTGTATCAGTCTATCAAATACAACACCCAATTTTAAAGATTTGGTCCTTATGGGAAATTTACTTACAATTTGTTATTGTCGAGAAAGATAACGGAATATTGTTATTTAGAATAAAAAACAATAATAACAACTGTGTATGTACATAATGTGTTAAAGTGTGGCATTCAAGGCCAAATCACGTTCGCTGCAGAAAATGTATTTTGAAGGTTTTTTTTTTTTTTTTTTAAATATCGTTCTCATTCAAAAAATGAAAATGATGTTGGTGCTTGCATGTAATTCGACATGTTGATGATTTGTGAGTTTCGGTGAATTTTTCTTCAATTTCGTTATTAGTTTGATATGGGTTGGGATAGGTTTATTTTTAAATTTCTTTTTTTTCTGAAAATAGGGATAGTGGACGAATCATACTTTACTACAAAGTGTAGGTAAATTGCAAATGTACATACAATATACATAAGCATAGGTAGATATATTGTTTAGGCTAATGTTAGGTAGGTAATTAGTAATTACTTATATGTAGGTACTAGGTAGGTATTCATATGCACAAATGGAGGTTGGTAGGTTAATATGAATATAGGTACAAATATGTATATATATACACATATGTATAACATAATTTGGGGGCGTACCTACCTGTTAGATTTTTCAACTATTTTAGTAGGTACCGAGTATTTTTGGCAGATTTCTTTGCTTTAAACAAAACTGTCGACTGAAGAAAAAAAGACACCTATAATCAAAGTGGAGTAAAAAGGATCTTAAATCCTACTGTTAAGATTTACCAGTGCACTGCGCGTACACAAATAACATACAATTTCTACTCGAGTTGTTGAAGTTTTTTATATACATTTTGTGGTAGGTGTATGTAGCTTTAAGAATTATTTTCTTACTTTGTTTTTGCTTTTACGTATTTTTTTTTTGAGATATTGTTTTGCTTTAGGTTGCCGGTGGCATAGAAGTAGTTTTGACGTTTAGCAGTTTTTGTAGTCGCTTTAACTTTAACTTCCCATAGGAAGTTATTGGTCCGATTGTCGAATTGAAAAATTTGACATTTCTCGATGTTTCAAGATTTCTAGAGTCGTAATAAATGATTTTTAGAGAGATGTCTGTGCGTGCGTGTGTACTTACTAGTCCGTACGTTCGCTAAGTTTTTTTTGTCGTCCATACCTCAAGAAGGAGTAGAGATATCGACTTCAAATAAATTTTGTTATACAGACAAAAATGCAGAAAGATGTAGAAAAGACTAAACAAAATTGGGTGGGTGTTTTTTTTTACCATAGCAATTAAAAAAAAAAAAAATGAAAATGTTGTTAACCCAAAATATTTCACGAACCAATAACGCTAGATACTTAAATTGAATTTTATATTGTAACGTGATACCAAACAAGTATATTTTTGAAAAAAATCTGGTTAACGGTTTTTTTATATGTAAATAAAAAAACTGTAAACAAATATTTGTCACCTCGAATATTTTATCTCCAAAATAATTTTGTACAAAGAAGAATAACGTTTTTGCCACGAGAAAAAAATGACTATAAGTTCGGAAAAATTGATTTTCGACTGTGAAATCAAAATTTTTCATTATATGCAAAATATTGTTGGAAATTTTTTAATTTTTAAGAATAATTCAACTGACAACTTTTTTAACAAAACACGAAAACGTGGGTCGCATCCCAGCCTCTTTTTATAATAATGTGTTGCGCCAACCTTGAACAAGACATAATTATATTTATCGACGTGTTGTTTTAATTTAATGAAATTGACAAAGGTATATCTATGAAAGTTATGAAAGTTAACCTACTTTCGGAAAAATATTTACCTACATACCTATAATTTTCAAGGCAGTAACTGAGTATAATTCTATCTGTACCTTACAGAGGTACATCTACCTTTAAACAAATTTTGAACACACATATTGAGGGAGGTATACCTTCTTTGTAGATTCATATCACAATATATCTACTTTTAAATACCAGTTAAATAGATGAAGGTTATCAGTAGGTAAGGTAAGTAGGTAGGGTCAAAGGAGGTAATTGTAAACGATTTTGCATTTTTTTAATTTGTTTAACTTGTAATGTTTGTAACAGCTTAACCATGCAATGTCGAAAATTTTTGTTTATGCTACTTAAGTTTGGATTGTATTATCTATCAAAGAGTAGTAATCTTGGTGGCGTTTGTTTATTAGTTTTCATAAAATTTGATGTTTACATTTACCCCCCTAGTTTTTTAAGTAAACGAGAAAAATGGGGTAAATGAAAACGGTACCAGTCGTCCTACCATTGTGGAAAGGGGTAACCAAGTTCTCTGTCCTTATATATGTAGGTACCTACTAGACCAAGGAGATCATCCTTATCGCAAGGGTAATCAGTACGAGATCTGAAATAAGGCACCTTGCTATAGTGTCCTCCATGTCTGACGAAAGTGCTGGTTTTCTGCCTCTAGATATAATGACAGTAGGATTTTTCCCTTCACCGATCCTCTGACGTGTATGATGGAGCTGTGGCTTTTGGTTGATATATACGTGGCATCTTTTTAATATAAAATATTGTTAGATCAACACCAAAGCCATTGAAAATGAATGTTTACAATTACCCCAAATTGTTCACGTTTACCCCATTTCGGTGTTTACATTTACCCATGATATGAACATATTGGGGTAGTTGTAAACAGCCAATAACTTTTAAATTTTGTTATACAGACAAATAAAAACATATAGGTAGCATTCATTTATACTCATATTTCACTTTCTTAAAGATAAAATTTAACTTACTTCGATCGCCTTTGTTTGTTTTGCAACAATTTTAATTAGCACTAAGAAACTTAAAAACGCAGAAAAACGAGACTCATGGAAACGAACAAAACATAAATAACACTTTGACAGATAAGGCCTTCCACGCGTCAATATGATTTAAATATAATGTCTTTTCAAATAATTTCATGGCATGCTTCAAATTATAAACGGTTTTGAGAGAATTAAGTGTGTTTACAATTACCCCTGTTTACAATTACCCCCTTGACCATAGGTAGGTTCATTAGATTTCAATTTGACAAGTGCAAAATTTGGTTTGGTCTTTGAAACACAAAAATAGTATTTACCGACATATGTATGTACATATGTATATCTAGGTCCTAGTTAATACCTATGTATGCAATTTACATAAGGTACATATATATTATGGTGTTATATTATGTTATATTTAAAACATACAGTTTTGAGTTTTTTCTTGAGTTAGGTAAGTAATGTACTAACATATACCTAAGGTATCTTGTTGAACCTTCGCCGATTTAAGTTGTTTATCAATGTTTTGATTAACTTCAAATAGGTACTTTGTAGGTAAAGCAGAAGATTTTAAGTAATTTTTGTTTTGCTTGAAAAAAAAACTGTAAATTGAACCATAAACCACATCAAATTATAGTTGCAACACTTTACCAAAACTCTTAAATAAAATAAAAACAGCGTTAAAAAGATAATGTACATCAATATATTATTAATAAGATCAGATAGGTATACTGGTACATACAATGAAAAAACACTTCCTTTAAAATTTAACCTCGATTGAGTTAAATTAAGTATGAAACTAAGATTAAAACTAAATGATCAAGACCAAGCTACGTTATGAAAAACTGCTGCTAGAGAATTTTGATTGATATAAGATTTTTGTTGTTCATCATTTAATTTTAACATAAATTTTATTTTCATAATTAAGTGCTGTTGTGGTTGAATTCTGAGAAAAGTGTACTTTTGAAGCACTCTTCTACAAAACATTGCACAGTAGTTTTTACATGACTTACGAATTCTCTTGTGGGAATTGACAAGCCTCCATTAATATTATTTTCGAATTGACGAAATACCTATGTTAAGGACATTTTATTGTCATTTTCATTTATTTCATTCCAATTATTTTCAACGTCTCCTTAACAAAATTAAGACAAAATAATTTATTTGATTTAAGTTAGACATCGCAAATTGTAAAAAAAAGTTTCAAGAAATACTAATGCATTATTTATGTGCATATACATATAAGTACTATTAAATAAATTATACATATGTGTTTCAGTTTATTTAAAAAAGTTTAAAAACCTTCAAATGGCTTTACTGAAGAAATTTATTTTTAGAGTTAATATACAACATGCACTTGGCCATACCGTACTAACATTCACAAAACTATGTATTCGTAAAATGGTATATCTGCCAGTACCGATACAAAAATTCATGAAAAAGTAGGTAGTTGCTTTGTATATGGTTTTCATATACAAAGCTTCTATTTGTAATTATTCAATGATTATAGTTCTTTAAAAAGCAAGTACAAGAACCATACACGAACTTACATTTTATTTCGAATCGGTTTTTTTTAAAGCTTTGGGCCCTTTCTCACCAAACGAATCCGAATCAATCAGAATCACTCCGAATCAAGTTGAATCTGATTGACCAAGATTCGGCTTCGAGCGCTCCGTTTAAATGTGAAGGGATTCTTTTCCCGCCTTCAGACCGGACGAATCTGGTTCAATCAGGTTTGATTCGAGGTCGCACTTGATTCAACCTGTCAGATTCCTCGTCCGGTCAGTCTTGAATCAACAACCATACGAGATGGACGTGGAGTTATTAATTTTAAAAGTTAAAGAAAATAGTGCGATTTATGACGCCAGTGAAACAAAAACAAGATGAAAGGATTTTTATAGATTCAGGTTGATTCAGCTGGTGTGAAAGAGTGGAGATGACGAATCAGATTCAACTTGATTCGGAGTGATTCTGATTGATTCGGATTCGTTTGTTGTGAAAGGGCCCTTTGGTGGACAGAAATATGAACATGTCTCATGCAACTTAAAATTAACTAAAACATAAAAGTTGCTTGCCGTTTGGTTTTTAATTTACAGCAAAAAAAAACACTTGATTTAGAATTTTTCAATTTCTTTTCATCTTCCAAGTATTTATGATGGGAAAGAAATTAAAAGGGTGTAAGTACTTTCTTCCAAAATAAGAAATGATAATTAACTAGATGACTTAATTGAATTAAATAACAATTTGTTTACGTTCTCAGATACACTTGTATTAAACAAAAAATTGAGCAACAAGGAAATATACATCTACTTGTAGGTAACCATTTAAAATTAAGTCAAAAATTGTCAACATTCTCTGCTATTTATTAAAGGGAAAAGCTTAAATTTTCTGTTCCAAACACAAAATAAACGTGCGAATTTGCATTGGTTCCATAACAATAATAAATTGATCATCATCATCCGTTAAATCGATCTTATTTATCTCAACAAGTTGCTTCATACTTGCTAACCTCTCCGATCGAAGTTTATTCAATTGAACTCTTTCAGTACCACGATGAATCCTATTTGATATTGGCACATATTCATCCATATATTTAGTCGACATCATTGGTCGCTTGGCAGATTGAAGACGAACATAACCTTGGGATTTTCCGTATTGAGGGAAGGTATCCGTATCATATTCTGTTGTTTCAGGATCTATTTGGAATTGCATTCGACGACTTTCTGCCAACCATTGGTTTCCATCTAAGGTAGTCTCTTGAATGTTCACTATATCGAGTTGCCGGAGGATATCTTTAAGGTAGAATGTCACTGGTTTAGAATATTCAGGATCTTCGTCTTTTTCGAGAATATGCTCGAAACGAATGAGAATTTCATTTTGATGCCATGGCTCAAAGGTCATAAGATTGATGTTTTGTGGGAGTGACAGAGTAAGCCCAGAGAACTGTAAAAACGGAAGAGTTAGTTTTTAAGAACTTAAAGGACAAGCCATTGTCTGTTTTACTTACAATATTTGTGTAATTCATCCTCCACTGATTGTAGGGGAACTTTTCAGCGTCGTTGAAAAATTTACAGGTGGGTAACAACTTCTGCATTTGCGTGAATCTCTCCCGAGCCTTACTTGTTGGTGAGTCCTTGTTTTGCGAGGACCCAACAAACAAATAATGATGACCACGAGCAACAGTACCATTTCCATACGAAGTTTCGTTTAGAGCTTCCAAGACTCCAAAATCATCATCATGAAGTAGCCTACGATGGATCATAAGCTCTAGAGAGCCATCTAACAAACTAGCTCCACCTTGAGCCCTATCCACAAGAATAGCCATACGAGCTTCGTCGTCTTCGAGGGCAATCTTCGTAGTTATGGGATAGTAATTTCCAGCTTGTTTTTCAAGAAGCTTTAAATTCCATGTATCCCGATGGTCACGCTTTCTCTTTATCATCTCTCGACCGTTTGAATCGGTATAGAATATTCCATCAGACTTTATGTCCGAATCGAATCGGCTTATTACTTCCTTGCCAATTCCGTCACTAACAGGAATAGGACCAACTAGCCATTCGAACTCGGCAAAGTTCTCGTTAGCATACACTCGAACCACTTGAGTTATCCATTCATTGAAGATCTGATGGACCTCCTCGACTAGTGCCCCTCGGAAAATTTTTATTTCTGGGCTTTCTGTTACCACACGAACCGTACTATTTGGGCGGAAGATATATGCTCCCGACGAACGATTACGGTATTCTAAATTGTTTCCAACTGCAGCCTCATAGTACAGGAACTCCTGAGACAGTTTACGATTAACTCCATCCGACTCCACAGCAGTAAGAAAGCCATTGGTGTCGAAAGTCAGTTTTATATTATCGTTACCAATTGAGTTAAGGGCTGCCCGTTTCACCATTTTCACTTCTGGTGCAAAACGACCAGAGTCCTTTACCTTTGTAATGTAATAAGACTTGTAACCAAGTGGAGGTAATTCACTTGCCAGGAATACGAGTTCAAACCTTGCATTTGAATGCCTAAACTTCAATGATTTAATGGCATCAGCGATGGGGACAACTTGGGATTCAATTGATACTTCTGTGGAGAAAAAGACCAATACAAATCAAACCTTATGAATTCGATGACATCTTACCTCTATAGTCTTTTACTTCATAGTTATGTTCAGGCACAGGAACTCTGATATATTCAAAGGTAGAGTGTGACAGTGGATTATACAAGGTAAGAATGAAGCCTTCACTTTGCTCGGAAACGTAACAGCTGCTTATGTTCAAAAGGTCACATTTGTGGAACTCGAATTTATAGTCTCCTCTGGCCGGAACATCTTCTCCAGTAGCAATTTTGTTCAAGGCCACTTTAGTGTTCACCTCACAGGCTCTAATTCCAACACTAAGCCTCTTAGCGTAGTCATTGGCAACTTTTTGTTTCTCGGTTCCAGTGACTGCATCATGGTGCTGCATAATTCCCATAGTTTCCCTCATGAACGCCAGGTGACCCTCCATCTCCGCTCTTTTGCTTGATGTTGAAGACAGAACAGATAAAGCGGTCAACTGTTTACAGACTTGAACGAAATGGTTTCCCACTCGTTCGTAGCGCTTCAAAGTTGGCCTGGATGTGTAGTAACCGGTCCAATAGGCATGTGGATCCGAAGCGTATGGGAGAAAGTCATCATCTTTGGTGGGCCAAGTAATTCCGGCGTTATGAAGCGACTTCAAATAGCACGAAGGCGTGGAGTAAATTAGATTGATATCGGATCCATTAGCTTGGCGTGAATTTCCGTATCTGATATAGAAAGTATTAAATAGTTAAAGACTTTTTGAAAAAAAAAGAGGTGAAACATTTAATCAGGATAAAGGGCTGCATGCAAGATATAAGACGTATGGGTTATGGGTTGTCTTTTAAGACTCACTTAATAAGTTTATCAAGATTTTTATACCAAGAATTGGCATTCTGGTAATGGAAATCTTCTCCCATAGTTATCAAGACATTATTGGTCCGATAACCTTCTGCCATATGTTGGACATACTCAAAAAACTCATCGACCTAAAACGGAGAAAGAATTGTTGGTTAAGATCACTAGTTTTTTAACATGCATCCCCTTAAAACTGATAGGCGTTTCGCTTTTTTATGTTCTCTTCCTAAATTGAGCGCACCTTATCAGCTTATCCAAGTTTTTGAAGTAAACATTTGCATCTTGAAATGTAAAATCCCCTCCCATAGTAAGCATTATATTTTTAGTCCGATAGAATTTTCGTTGATCGTTGATAAAGTCGAAGTACTCATCGACCTATGTCGAGCACAAACATAAAGAATTTCAAAAAGAAAACGTTCAATACTTACCCGGCGATTGACGTTGTTGTCTGGACTATGTTTACCGTCGATTATCGGTTCATCAGCGCAGAGGATATCGAAGCAAAAGCCAGGTGGAGGTTGATATTGATTATAAAGTGCGCCGGTAAACAAGTTGGATGATTCACCTGAAACAGAAAGAAGAATGAAGGTTTGAAATATTCTTGCTTTTGTCGATGCTTTAGGTCTCCTACCTAAATTTGCACTTGCTCGCCAGACCATTTCAGCTTTTTGTTCGATCAAACGTTCAGTTTTATCTTGGTAGTCAAGACGACCGAAGAACAGACCATCATAGCCCATCTGAGCGAAAATCGAAGCCATTTCACGAGAATGTCCAAAGGGATCGATTTGCCAACCGATCTTGGGCCGCCCGCATTCACCAAAAGTGTCGTTAAGTAGTCTTTCAATTAAAATAAGTTTCAGTAGTCTTAACTACGAGTTGAAATTAATGTGTAATCACCTTAATCCCCATGAGAATTGATCAATTATGCTTTGATAATGAGTTGTAGCTTCATCATTCATACTCCAAGCTCCACCGATAAATTCTAAACGACCCTCACCAACAAGTTGCTTAACTTGTTCTTGAAGCTCAGGACTTTGCTCTTTCCACCATTTGAAGAAGAAAGCTGATTCCACGTAGATAAACCTGCCAAAAGAATAAATAAATACATTTGAATTTAGATTAATGAATAAAGAAATATAACCTCTTCTCGGGATCTCGCAAAAGCTCTTGAACAACAGAATCGATGATGTATTGTACTCCAGCCTTTTGAATGAGTGTTTGACTGCCGTAATAATATTGATCAACGGTCTTTAGCCATCCTACATCATCGTGGGTGTGAGCTACTATATGAACATTGAGCATATTTGGTTTTGTTGGATGGCAACTCTGAAATATGTATGTATATTGAAAATTTTGTTAAAAATTGTAGTAGGAATAAAAGATTTTTTGTTTTAAAAATCCAAGAAAAAAGTCTGATATTTCAACAAAAAAAACTTTAATTTATCAAACATACTCGTACTTAATTTTGTTCCAAAATTTCGAAGATGAGAAATCAAATCTTATATAATGATTAATATCGATGATTTGGGCAATCAAAACCAGCCTTTTTTTCGTATACTCTCTCTCACCGTGACATCTTTTCTTAGATTTGTTCGTAGGGCATGAAAAGTGTGTTTTTTTGTTTTAGCTATTAGTTTGTGAGTTGGGAATGTCAAACGGTGTTGTCATTTCTGTTCAATAAAGTTTGGAAGTTCATTATGAATCCGCATCATAAAATCGTCAAGTCAAAAACGAATCACCATTACATTAAACTTGTTTGAAGACGCCACCTTAGGCATCACTCTGAGTGAGGAAGACCTACTTCACTCCTCCTCAGACGATGAAAACACCAATAAAACAGTGGTGGAGGTTAATCTGACCAATAGTAGCAATGCTGCGATTAGTACAGATTAATCTCCATCACGCCATCATGGCCACAATTAACCTAACACTCCGACTGCACACAAACAAGGATGACATCGTCTTGATACAGGAGCCGTGGGTCTCAAATTCCATCATCAGAGGCCTCAGGACTCCTGGTTACAAGCTACTGTATGCATCGGAGAAAGGTGAACCAAGGTCATGTATGTTAGTAAAAAATGACTTAAATGTATTTTTACTCCCCAATTACAGCGACAAGGACACAACCGCCGCTGTCTTAACAACGGACAAAGCCACCTACTGGCTCATATCCTCCTACCTAGGCCACGACAGCCCAATTCCAGGTGACACCTTGAGGAAGGCAATTGCGGACGCGCAATCAAGAAAAGTTGGTCTCCTGATTGGTTCGGACGCTAACGCCCATCACACGGTATGGGGTAGCTTTGACATAAATGAGAGAGGTGAGTCCTTATTTGATTACTTACTAAGCACTAACCTACTCATAAGTAATATTGGTAATGAACCCACTTTTGTAACCAAGAATAGGAAAGAGGTACTTGATATTACACTTACCTCTGACTCGATCCACAATCCGATTTCAAACTGGCATGTCTCAAAAGAGAATTCCTTCTCTGGCCACAAGTACATTCAGTTTGAGCTCAGAGATGTGGCAAACATATCTACGGGTTTTCGCAATCACCGGAATACAAACTGGGAACGATATAGGGAGGTACTAACACAATTACTTGATTACAACCTTCTTAAAAGCTCCTCCAGTAAAGATGAACTAGACCTTTCTGTGAATCATCTCACTGAAGCCTTCAATGAATCAATGAGAATTTCATGCCCTGTAACCATTTTAAAGGGAAAAAAGAAACCTCATTGGTGGCGTAAAGAACTAGAACCATTCAGAAAGAGTTGTCGCAAACTCTTCAATAGATCTAAGTACACTAGATCTCCTTCTGACTGGGACTTATACAAACAAGCTCTAAATCAATATAAATAAAATGCACGACTGGGTCGCACGAACTTGCTCCTGTATGCAAAGAGTCTGTTTAAAAAAGCACCTATATAAGATTTAAAATTATACCTTTAAAACAAGTTTGCCTTCAAAGATTCAAATGCTATTCGATTTGTCAAAAAAACCGCGCGATTCATCCCAAGACACAACTCATCCTAGGACAACTCATCCCGGAAATGAATTGGTATTTACAATAGTTATAGTTATAAACAATACATACATATGTACCAAATGCATTATCTAATTTGGATAAAAGATAGTAATCAGCCCTATCATGAATTCCATCGTAGTCGGAATTTTTACGAATCCCGAAAAACTGTATCATGAAATCCGTTCGTAATGCAAAATTGTATGAGATTTTCCACTACGAACGGATTTCATGATACAGTTTTTCGGGATTCGTAAAAATTTCCGATTACGATGGAATTCATGATAGGGCTGAATATAATAAAAGTTTTGTCAATGTAATGCGCTCTTTCGGGCTCACGCACAGGATTTGATCTGGTGAGATGGGAGGGGATTACATTTAATGCAGTTAAAATAATTTAAAAAAAAAACTATTTTAAGATTCAAAACTTTACCTGAAAAATAAGTTTGTCTTCAAAAATTTAGATGCCATTTTATAAATCAAAAAACCCTTGATTTTTCAAAATTTTTTTTTGAAAATCGTTAGAGCGGTTTTTTTTTAAATTAATTTTTTATATATAAAATTTTTAAATTTTGTTCTAAAAATATTTTTGGTATGCAGTTGTTTAGTGATTGTAAATATACGCTCTACATTTGAATTTCGTAAAAAAATGTTGACCCGTTTTTGAGATATAGAATTTTGAAAAAAAAAATTCAATATTTTTTTAAAAATCCAAACAATAAAAAATTTCACTTTTGATAATCAAATATTGTTAAGGCAATATAAGAACTTATTCAGAAAAAAAATTATTGAAATCGGTTGATAAGTTGCTGAGAAAATTAAGAAACAAAATAACGGTTCTATGAGCGGTACCTTTCCTGAGCAATACAAAAATATGTTTTTCTTATGAAAAGAAGCCAAGTTTAAAAATAAAATTTTAAAGAAAATTTAAAAAAAACCTATCGGTTTGTTTTTGAGAAAATTCGAATTTTCGTTTTTTGACCAAAAAAATTGTATGGGGGCCACTGTTAGTTTTGGTCTTAAAAAAAAAATGAAAAAAACGCCTAACGCGAATCTGCTGAAAACCTTAACTTCCAAGTTTGAACTCAATCGACCCAATGGTTTAGGCTGTAGGAGCGTGGACAGACAGACAAAACAGACCGGACGGAATCGCGGGACCCACTTTTTTCGATTTCTCTACCATCGTAATATCATGTTTGATTAAAATCTCGAGTTCGAAATTTTGCACGAATGCAAAACTTGCCATATAGTTCCTATATGTCGCAAGTAAAAAGAATTAAGGAAGAGTAAGAGGTCTTCTTGGAGAAACTTCTGTGGCAAAATAGAAAATACTTCAGAAGCCTCAAGACTCAGGAAAATTCTCTCAAAAAGTCCAACAATACCCAGTGCTTTAAAGACAGGTGCAGGCACATGGACTATCACAGATGAAGAATCTCTTAATCTGCTATTAGACACCCACTTTCCAGGTAGCTCTAACATACTTAACGACTTAACATCAGAGTCTCAAGCTTCTACAAGCGATTTAGTTGATCTAATAACGCGGGAAAAACTGCAATGGGCCATATATAGCTTTGATCCATATAAATCTCCAGGACCAGACGGAATCATTCCGGCCGAACTACAAAAATGCTCAGACATGATCATTCCACCATTGGAAATCATTCTGACAAGCTGTTTAAGGCTGAGATATATTCCCAAAGCCTGGAGAATGGCAAAAGTAGTCTTCATTCCTAAAGCAGGGAAACCCTCCCACGTTAACCCTAAAGATCTACGACCAATCAGCCTATCATCCTTCCTTCTTAAAACCTTGGAAAGATTGATTGAAATTTACATCAGACATAACCTAAAACCATGTCTCATTTCCACAGCTCAACATGCTTACTCTAAGGGAAAATCAGTAGAAACAGCATTTCATTCGCTGGTACGCAGTATTGAATATTCCCTCGAATACAAAGAATATAACCTAGTAGCTTTCCTAGATATTGAAGGAGCTTTCAACAACGTCAGTTACCAAGCGATCACGACAGCAATGGAAAAGCTGCAATTAAAGAAACCACTCATAGATTTTATTAGTCTCATGCTCAAAAGCAGGACAATAACTTCAAGCATGAGAAGTTTTGCTACCACCAGATCGGTGAATCGAGGTACCCCACAAGGAGGGGTCCTTTCGCCTCTCTTATGGAACATGGTAGTAAACGACCTTCTAACATCATTAGAAGCAGAGGGTTTCAGGGTGATTGCCTATGCTGACGATGTTGCAATATCTGTATCTGGAAAACACTCCCAAGTGCTCTCGAAACTCCTATAAAATGCCTTGAATAGGCTAACAAAATGGGCTAAGCAATGTGGCCTGGACGTCAATCCACATAAAACAGAACTAGTACTCTTTTCAAGAAGGTACAAAATTCCTCAGCTCAGCCCACCTAAGATTAAAGGAATACCATTAAGGTTTTCCGACCAAGCTAAATATTTAGGCCTCATTTTAGACAAAAAACTAAATTGGAAGGCAAATATCGATGAAAGAGTAAAAAAGGCCACTGTAGCGCTTTTTACTTGCAAAAAGGCCATAGGATCAAAATGGGGCTTCTCCCCAAAAATAACCTACTGGCTATACACTTCGGTAATTAGACCGATACTCACTTATGGAGTTGTCGTATGGTGGACCGCACTGGACAAGATGGTAAATCTAAATAAGTTCATCAAGGTCCAGCGGTCAGCAGGTATGTGCATCACAGGAGCACTTCGCTCAACACCAACTGCAGCCCTGGATGTGCTTTTAAACCTAACACCTCTTGACATCTTCTCCAAAATGGTGGCAGCCAACTCATGTGTGAGGCTTAGAGCCACCTCTCAATGGAACAGTAACAATACTGGACATACTATCATTCTAGACAATTTCAGATCTATCCCAGATCGCTTAGACTATACCACCCCTAAAATGGTATTCGGTAAAATCTTCCATGTGTCCATCCCTTCAAGATCCTCCTGGGAGGAAGAGAGACCCCTGGAAGACAATGCGATACACTTCTATACAGACGGCTCAAAGACCGATTACGGAGTTGGAAGTGGTATCTATTCGGAACAACTGAATCTAAGTCTATCATATAGACTTCCCAATCAATGTAGTGTATTCCAGGCAGAAGTAAAGGCGATTAAAGAGGCACTATCCTGGCTCGGAGAAAACGTTATATCTTGCAAGGATATACGAATCTTCTCGGACAGCCAGGCTGCTCTTAAATCTCTCGCGTCTGTCTCCACAAACTCACAAGTAGTCCACGATTGTCGATCATCTCTGAATGAGATGACAGAACAGTTTAATATTCACCTCATTTGGGTGCCGGGCCACAGAGACATTCCGGGAAATTGTAAAGCCGATGAGCTCGCCAAAAACGGAACACTTCTGCCTAATGTTAGACATGCAAATATCTTCTCAAACAATATGCTCTAGAAGCAACAAATGCTAGATGGTCACAGAGTACCACCTGCCTAGCAACCAAGCAAATATGGCCAAGCATAGATTTAAATCGGTCAAAAGGCTTGATATCCCTGAGCAGACAAAATATAAGCTCTACAATTGGAGTAATAACAGGACACTGCCTCATAGGAAGACATGCCCTGAGGCTAGGGGTCTACACAAATGACTTTTGCAGAAGCTGCATGGACGAGGAGGAAGAGGAAACAGTCCAACACCTTCTATGTACATGTCCAGCACTCTCCATTAGAAGGAATAACTTTCTTGGCAATCCCTTCTTCGACAATACCAGTGAACTGGCAACGATTGACACAAAGTGTCTCTCTAACTTTATTAAAAGCACAAAATGGTTTGTTTAATTTTCATTACTCCCCCATGAGTAACCTCATTAGTGGTATCACAATGGACCCTTGCGGTCTAAGTGAGTCGATGACATCTGGACAGCCACTCCAACCTAACCTAACCTAACCTAAACTTGTTTGTTTGGAGCGGTTTATACTTTCGCGGCACCATAGTTCATTATTTCGAGTCAATACTGGTAAATTAATTGGATAATGTAGTGACAAATTGGAGTGCCTGAATGGACTATTTAGTTCTTAGCCGCGGCTGTCATATTAAACAAATTAGTGTCATACAATTATTTACCCGACTATAATGAAAAATAAAGTGCACGACTGATTCGCACGAACTTGCTGTTGCATTCAAAGACTCTGTATACAAATAGTACTTATAGTTTAAAATTTCAAAAATTTACAATTAAAAATAAAAATTTAAAATTAGTATGTCTTCAAAAATTTAAACTCCATTTAACTATTCCAAAAACCAGAGCAATGAATTCTAAAAAAAAACAATAGTAAACAATCTCAAGGTTTTGAAAAATTACACTTTAAACCTTATTTTTAACTTTTTTTTGTCCAAATTTTGAGTTTAAAACAATTTTTTTCAAAAACTATGCAGTTTTACTTGATTTAAAAACAAGTAAATAGACAAAAGTGTTGGCTTTAAAAAAATGTATAATACTTAATTGTAAGTATTACCGTTCTTTTTTAATTATTTTTTTTCCATTTAACGTACATATTTTTTTTAAATTGCCCCAACCGCTTAAACGGGGGCTGTATATACCCCCCTCATATAGTAAAAAATGCTTGTTTTTAACTGTTCTATACAAATCCGTCATTAAACTTTGTCGCCTGAGTTATCGTACTCTCCCCTCCCTATACGTTTAAAATTTAAGGGCCTATTATGGATCACAACTCAACTTAGTTGAGTGTAATCAAGACAACTCAATTTGAAGACAACTGAAAAAAAAATTCGTATTATGGGAGACAACTTTTTTCAGTTGAGTAGACCAAATACGTTGCCTACTTTTATGTGCTTGTTTTGTGTCAAAATCAGCTGTGTAAAGTAAAATACGTAGGTATTTCAAAATTTTGAATTCAGTGCAAAATTTAATAAAAAAGACAAAATAATACGAAATGGAGAGTTCTATTGATTTGTTTCTTGGAAATTCGGAAGAAGAAAATCCCCTGAATGTTGCGCTGATGAGAAAAAATATTCGAGATCACTCCAATCCATTGGAACCAGAGAGAAAAGAACTAATAGAGAGAACCAACTTCGACGGTTGCTCTCTTTTTGCCTACAAGCTGTGATTTGGCCACCAACTTGCATATGATTAACTCCATAAAAAAAAAATGTGGGGAACAAGTACTTATGCAAGTTTGTGTACCACGAGAGAGAAAAGACTTTTCTCTTTTTTCTCTCTGCTCACCACCTTGGAAAAATGGCGACCACCTTTGAAAAATGGCGGATGTAGTCAGCTGTTCAGAGGTGCTCAAAGAAAATTCAAAATTGTGGATGAACAACTTTTTGGTACTCTCATTGTGTTCGTTTGAGAGTAATATCATTCGAATATGAAGTGAAATTAATTACTCTTGTTAGGTGCCAGAACAATGAAGATTTAGAAACAATTCTAAATTACGCATTTAGATAAATATTAGTTAGTTATTTGAAGCCAGTTTTAATCATTAAGTAAGTAAAATAAATTAGGTGGTGCAACAGTCCAATGAGAATTAGGACCTAGAAACATAAAACTCTGAAAGCACTACAACTATTATTTGTCTTATTAGCTGCGTTTATGCGTTTAATTTTCGCTCCGACCGTTGAAAGATGCAAAAAAACTCAGATTTGTTTCAATTTTCAGAGTTTATCGACTTAATTTTGTCGATGCGAGAGTTGCAGGAACATTGAAAACGAGAGTTACAGAATGTAAACATGGAACATTGAAAACATTTGTATATACTCATCTCTTTTTTCCATTCCTATTTTATTTGTGTGTACTCGTTGTTTATTTTCTTTACATTACTCACGACATTTCCAAATGCTGAAAATAAGTGATTTAAGTAGACACTTAATAAAAAGACCGTCAACTTGTTACTTCTGTTGCCAATTTTCATTGCATAAGATTTGTGAATAGGTGATAAGCTATTCTTACTGCTTTCCCCTAAGGTAGTGTGTTGCTTTTAAAGGCTTAACTACATAAGCCGAAAAGTACTCTTGTACAAAAGTAAAAATATTTGTATTACCGCTAGTTCAGTGGTTTTGTGAAAAGAATATACAACCAAAATTTAAGTCTTATGCATCATTTTTATAAGTTTTCCAGTTCTAACTATTTATATCTTATCTTTCAGTTATATAGCGACAAGGAAAAATCTGTCAGGGAAAGTTCTAACTACAGTTTTTCTGAAAGTGCATTGTGGCTTATTCATAGATTTTTGCTAAACTTTTTAGGCTATTCATAAATAAATGCAAATTAAAGTTAAGGGCTAAACCTGAATGACTATAAACATAGAAAATGCTGTGTTCAAGTAATTATTATCGCAGCCAAATTTCATAATTGCTTTTTTTTGGTGTATAAAAAAGCTGAAAAAATAATTCATGACAGATAAATGTTACGTTAACACTAAGTTCCAGAAAATATCGATTGATATCGCAGTTGCAGAAGATATGGATATTTTTTAAAAATATTCCCGGTAAACTGTAAAACTTTATTAATTCCGCCTTTTATAATTCAATGTAAAATAATTCAATGCAGTATATTTTAGATAATAAAGTAGTTAAGTTATTAGTTAAGGTATTACTATTGAAATAAACATAACATACATTTATTAAAAACATGTACTCGTTCATATATACAAATAAAGTCTAATCTAAAAAGCCTTAACCTTGTTAAACACTTTCTGCACACATCCTTTCTTGTTTTGGTTGTTCCTGCCATCTATCTGTTACTTAGAGAAAAAGAAGAGAAAAACAAATTCACCACGAACTACCGGTATAACTTCTTCCGTTATTTATTGACAAACAAAAATGTTTTGCTAGAATTAATTTGAATCATAGGAGTATTTTTGTAGATATAAAAACGACAAGATGTTAGCAAAATTAAAAAAAAAAATTCATGAGAATTACAAATATTATAATGAGACTTTAAAAAACATAGCCTTCTTGGCTATCAATAAACAAAAAATGTCGCATTTCCCGGAAATGATGTTTTTTTGTGTACTCTTCTCCGAGGTGAAAACATGTATACACCGATACGAATTCAACACGCTATAAAAAATGAGAGTAAGAGGTTTCAAAGGGACGGAGACGAGGAAGTTTGGCTCTCTCGATTAGTTTTTTCTCTCTGATTGGAACTGAGTTTGCAATTCGCATCGATCTGTCGAAGTGATAAGACGTGCCTATTTGTTACAGTGCGATTACTGGTTTCTTATTATCCAATTTAAAGTGGCCTTGCCCGCAAATATTAATTTTTCCCTCCTGAGATAGTGACTCTAAAAAGTGGAGAAAAGTGAAAAATTAAGTTCTGATATTCCAGCTTCAAAGCTGGAATATGAAAACAGTGTTAAAAAAACAAATAACGCATATTTTCTAACATGCGATGACAATTTACATAAAAATGTGCTAAATAAAAAAAACACTCAAAATATATTTGATAATAACGGAGTTAATCCCTCTATTACAAGAGTTAACCAAAGTTCCTCTCATTCTTTGTGTGCTAATGCAAGCTATGCGCAATACATGAGTGCCTCTAACCCAGCTCTATTTGATAAAATTGACTCTCAACCAATTAAAGAGAAACACTCAATCGACAATCAAGGTCAAGCCATGGAAGAAGAAAATGATGATACCGCTGAGCAAAGCGAGTGGACAACAGTGATAAGAAATCTCAAACGCTCTGCAAATAATTTCTTACCTAGCTCAGGGAAAAAACAAAAAAATACGACCAATGACTCATATCTGCTAATTCACAAGAGTACGGAAATCTACGTAACAACGTTTACTCTCCTTTATTAAATCTGGATCCGTCTCTGCCAAAACCACTGATTGAAAATAATAAGCCTAATGTTAAAGTTAGTGATGATAAGCCCACTAATAATTCTACTAACGTTATTTGGGGAGAGTACGATAACTTTGGCGACAAAGTTTAAAGACGGATTTGTATAGAACAGTTAAAAACAAGCATTTTTTACTATGGGAGGGGGGGTCTATCTGCCCCCGTTTAGGCGGTAGGGGCAGTTTAAAAAAATATGTACATTAAATGGAAAAAAAATAATTAAAAAATAACGGTAATACTTATAATTAAGTATTATACCTTTTTTTAAAGCCAACACTTTTGTCTATTAGCTTGTTTTTAAATCAAGTCAAAACTATGCATAGTTTTTGAAAAAAATTGTTTTAAAGTCAAAATTTGTGCAAAAAAAAGTTAAAAAAAAGGTTTAAAGTGTAATTTTTCAAAACTTTCAGATTATTTACTATTTTTTTTTATAATTCATTGCTATTATTTGTTTTTGATCAAAAACTGAAAACTAGATGACTCTTCTAGTTCTTGAGAAAATTGAAAATTACCAAAACAAAATATTTTAATTAAATTACTTTTTCCTTGCTTAAGTATTAACGTAGTCTTATTTTGATAGTAATAATCGAATATGAATTAAGATATACCTAGGGTAAATTAATTTTTCTTAAATCCAGCTTATTTAAATGCAAAAGAAACTTTGCATGCACCCCATCTTGCACCCACCGCACCTTGCACCCTCCCCACCTTGCACGCACACCAACTTGCACCCACCCCAAATCCTATAGTGTGCAACAGATGCCACTGTTGCATACACCCAAACTCGCGCACACCTTACTGTTGCATACACCCAATCACGCATTACGCATACGCAAATACCATTATTACTATCAAAATAAGACCACTCAAGCAAAAAAAAAAAGAATTAAATTAAAATAGTAGTTGTGGTTATTTTCAATTTTCTCAAAAACTAAAAGACATAAAATCATCTAGTTTTCAGTTTTTGATCAAAAACAAATAAGAGCAATAAATTCTGAAATACAAACAATGGTAGATAATCTTGAAGTATTGAAAAAGTTACACTTTAAACCTTTTTTTAACTTTTTTTACTCAAATTTTGAGTTTAAAATTAAATTTTTATTTTCAATTTTCTCAAAAACTAAAAGACATAAAATCATCTAGTTTTCAGTTTTTGATCAAAAACAAATAAGAGCAATAAGTTCTGAAATAAAAACAATGGTAGATAATCTTGAAGTATTGAAAAAGTTACACTTTAAACCTTTTTTTAACTTTTTTTACTCAAATTTTGAGTTTAAAATTAAATTTTTATTTTCAATTTTCTCAAAAACTAAAAGACATAAAATCATCTAGTTTTCAGTTTTTGATCAAAAACAAATAAGAGCAATAAATTCTGAAATAAAAACAATGGTAGATAATCTTGAAGTATTGAAAAAGTTACACTTTAAACCTTTTTTTAACTTTTTTTACTCAAATTTTGAGTTTAAAATTAAATTTTTCAAAAACTACGCATAGTTTTGACTTGATTTAAAAACTGGCTAATATAACAGGATGTTGGCTTTAAAAAAATGTATACAACTTAATTGGAAGTATTACCGTTATTTTTTAATTATTTTTTTCCATTTTAAATAATAACTTTTTTAAATTGCCCCTCTCGCCTAAACGGGGGGAGATAGACCCCCCTCCCATAGTAAAAAAGGCTTGTATTAAGACCCTCTACCAAAAACCGTTATTATATCTTGGCGCCAAAGTTATCGTACTCGTGCCCGTTATTTCATCAAATAATATTAATCAATGTGTTGTAAAAAATATATCATTTTGCCCACCAATATTTATTTTTGGTGCTAACTGTGAACTTTTGAGTGATGTTGTTGCACTTGCAGCTTCTGAATGTAAAATTTCTGATCTGAAACATAAATTTGTAAATATTGGTTATAAAAAAAACGAAGGTCTATGTAAACAATTCTGATGTTCACACATTGATAATAGAAAAAGTACGCGGAACTGGCATTGGTGCGTTCTCGTTCTCTCCCAAAGAAAACAAACGCGTTACTATCTTGTTGAAGATTCTCGATGGAGACACTCCTATAGAGAAGGTTAAAAAGGCTTTAGTTGCGGTTTCTCCTAACCTCAAAATTTATAAAATTTCACCATTTTCCACGGCTAGAACTAAAGAACAGAATGTTAAATTGAACATTTTGTCGGTCCAATTAGATCCAGGTGAATCCACCAAAGATCTTACATGTATTAGGTACTTACTCTCTCAACGCATATTTTAGGAAAAACCACATGCTAAGTCTGTAATACGATGTTTTCGATGTCAGAGATTTGGACATTCTGGAGAATGTTGTGCATATGATAGCAGATGCGTACTTTGTGGAGAATCACATGATTCAAAAGATTGTATCGCATCAGTTAAAAGTCTTCAAGAATCCAATCAAGAGATTCCAACTCCAAAATGTGTTAACTGTGACCAACCAGGTCACGCAGCTATGTAGTTATATGGGTTGTCCTGCCTATTTAAAATATAAAAATAAAAAAGAATCTCTACCTCAGAGAACCAAACAAGCGGCTCATGCAAATAGAATGTTAGTGCATGATAATATAAACAGCTTTACAAACACAAATGTTTCATTTGCCGACATGGCAAAAACATCTCTTAAGCCCTCTCAGCCACGCCAGGCTAAGGCACATGTCATTTCAAACGTTGTCAATCCACCAACAGGTGAACTGAATGACTTCTTAAACGAAGCAAAAAATCTTTTTCATTTATCATTCCAAGATCTTTTAGTAAAAATACGTCAATTTTGGCCTAAATACCAAGAATTACAAACTAAAGAAGAGAAAATGTTCGCATATCTCGACTGCGTTGCTTCTATAGTAGTATGATGGATCCCACTAAAATAAAAATAATATCAGCTAATTTTAATTCCATTATCTCGCATGACAGAAGACTGGCACTCGTTAACTTGCTTAACAAAAAAAACCTCATATTTGTTTCATAGCAGAAACAAGACTAAATTCTAGACATAAGCCTATCTTTAATGGCTATAATATAATACAAAACGATTCTGGAAGAGGGACTGCAATCATCATAGATAAAAAATACAAGTATAGTGTAGTAAATTTTCCAAGTGACATACTATCCGTAGCCTTAGTTACATTAACCTTTGACAATGCAGGTGTAACTAGTAAGACTCTTATTGGAAGTATATATATTCCTTCTAAAGCTGGTGAACCATTAAAGAGGGAATTACAAAAACTTTACACTTTTATTGAGACATTTGATGCAGTTATAATCGAAGGGGATTTTAATGCGCGTCACCCAGAATGGGGTGGTTCTGAAAGTAACCAAAATGGCAACGTACTTCACAATTGGTTCTTCGATGGTCCTTACTTAGGTCTAGATTTAATTTCTCCATTTAGCCCTACTTTTCCGAGATCCTCATCAGTTTTAGATTATTTCCTAATTTCGTCCACTATGGCGTATGCGCATCCTTCCATATGTTCCACTTTTCCTACAATTGCAGACCATTATGGCAGTTCACTTGAATTTAACTTTACAGATTTTAGCCCACTGCTGAAACCTCCAGAAACATATGTAAGCTTTAAAAATACCAATTGGGAAACTTTCAGATATGATCTGCATAATCGCGTTTCTCAAATAAATATTCTTAATCAAAGAAATGCATCCAACTCTGATATAGATTCACTCATACATCATTATGTTACACCAATACCCTAAGATACCATAATATATCTGATTATACCAAGCTACTTCTTAAATTACGAAATACATGGTTACGACAGTTGAAAAGACTTTTCCATCGATATCTCAATAGGGTAAACTCGGAATACAAACATTTGAATTCTAGAATTCAGTGTTTAAATAAAATTATTAAAGACAGAGTAAGATTAGAAATGAACGAAAGTTTTAAACAAAAATTGGAAAGTAGCAAACCTTCCCCCCAAGCATTCAGACAAATTGACAAGATAACGGGTAGAACATTGTTTGGCACGGATATTTGCAAGGATGTGCTTAGCATTGACGGCATTTCTTTAGAAAATACAGAGCAAAAACTTGAAGCCTTTAAAAACTTCTATTCGGAATTGTATTCCGAGAATACACCAAATTATGATTTAACCCTTAGAGATGAAGTTACATCCAGAGTATTCGAGTTCCGCCAAACACAAATAGAACGACCTTTAAGAACATTTTCATCGGTTAACACTACAACAAATCAAAATGAATTGCCCTTTACATCTTCAACTGATGTTAATGACTTAAGACTTAGTCTTAACAATAAAAAATCTGCTGGTGTTGACAAAATATCCAATTTTGTCTTAAAAAAATGCCCCCACTCCCTTGACGTAGCTCTGACATCTACATTTAACCATTGTATAAACAATGGTTACTTTCCCAAAATATGGAAAGTTGCAAAACTTATCCCTATAGCAAAAAATAAAAACGCAAAGGATATCAAAGATTTTCGCCCAGTTTCTTTACTTTCAAATGTTGGAAAGCTTTTTGAAAGAGTTTTAGTTGAACACATCAACAAAATATGCGATGATTTAAATGTTATTCCCAATAACCAATTTGGATTTAAGAAAAGTCATACTACGGAACATGCGTTGCTGGTTTTACACAACAAAGTTATACAAAACTTAAGAAGTAAGAAAGTCACTATATGTCTTGATATAGATCTTGAAAAAGCTTTTGATAATATTTGGCACAAAGGTTTAATATTCAAACTTATTTCTCTAGGTTTTCCAAGTTGGTTTACCAGGGTTATCCAAAGTTTTTTAGAAGACAGATTTACCTCTGTTTATATAGGTTCAGATTTTTCTGAACAAATTGCAGTGCTATCGGGCATAGCTCAAGGATAGATATTGGGTCCAATATTATTTAACATTTTCCTTCATGATTTTCCGTTCAAAGGTTTTATGACTCAAGAGCCATGTGGTTTGCTGTATGCAGACAACACCAGTATCCTAGCGAGTGACAAAAAACCAAACTCTGCTCTTTGCAAAACAAAAGAAAAAATTCCTACCTTAGAAAAATACTTTAAAAGATGGGGTTTAAGAATAAACCCAGAAAAGTGTAATCTTACTTGCTTTAGAAATTCAAGTGGAAGGGGTCACTACCTAGCTGTGAAAGAAAGCAAAGCTTTATCTTTACAAATCAACGGTCATAGCGTACCTCTCAATACTGAACCAAAAATATTGGGTATAAACTTTCACAACAGATTCGTCTTTAATAAACACGCCAGAAAATCCCTGATGAGAGTAAAAATAGTCACATCCAGTTTGAAACCTTTATTGAATTCCAAACATTTGCCTGGAAACACAAAAGTTTTAATGTACAAAACTCTTATAAGACCCATATTAGCTTATGGGTTTGGTATCTGGTTTTCAATTTCTCCAACTGTTGCTAAGGAGCTGGAGAGTTTTGAAAGAAAAATTTTAAGATATTGTAGTGGTAAGTTTCGAAAACAAAATAAAAAATGGTTTTCAAACAAAACCTTGTATGAAGCCACCAAACTAACACCTTTAATGGTGTATCAGATTGACCTTTTGTTGAAAAGACTTCAAAACTGTAGTTCACATTCTAATCCTTTAGTAAGAGCCGTGTTTGATTCTCATAGCAATGAAGGTATCAATGATAATTACTACCTTTCTCCCATTAACCTTTTGCATAGCGCATCAGTCACTCATCTGAGACCGGATACAAATAGAGATTTAATAGTGCCATTCTATGATAAGGCACTGCCCAGAAATCTAAGAGGATAAATTGATTATTGACTAAAAGTACATATGCTATATAGACCGACGTTTAATTTATTTATCTGTTTTTTTTTTCATATATAGCGATATATAGTTCAATAAGGAGATAAAGGAAAGTTAAACGTTTATGTACTTACTTGATGGGTGTTTTCATTGAAAATATTTCAAAAGAACTTCACCCAATGTATAAAGTATATTATATAAATACCTTAAAATGAATTTGATACTCTTCGTAGAGTTTGGTTTTGTTTTTGTATTTGTATTTATTTTTAGTTTAATTTTAGTCATAAGTTATATTTTTAAAAAATTAAAATTAGTATTAAGTGCTCAATAGAAGCTAAGCTCATTAGTATGCCGGAAGCAAGCGTACGGAATAAAAAAATTGATCTATTTATTAGGTAAATTGTTATTGCTATTTCAAAATTTATAAATACATTTGATTTCAAAAATTGATAAGCCAGACATACCATTTAAAGTCGGCTGCTGTATTTAGACGTAGGATTAAACAAATGTACTGATTTTTAAATGTCTTAATAAAGTTGAATTGAATTGAATTGAATTGATTGGAACTTCCAAACAAAAAGTATTATTTGTAAACAAATTCTTTGATGAGAGTGTTGATTTTAATGTCTTCGTTTTGTTTCAGATTTATAAGTTATTTTATCAACAAAGACGCATTTGCTTATGTGCTAAATGAAATCAAAGATCATTTGAAACAACCACAGCGTTCCTCCGCAATCCCACCAATTTTAAAACTGCACTGCCCTACGTTTCATGGCAGAAGGAAGTTACCAAAAGTGCAGTGGTAATGATTTTAATTTAGGCCTTGCTCACCCAACAGTTTCGGTAGTGTTAAAAGAAGTGCTAGACGTAGTAGAAGAATGTATCTGTCCACAATGGATTAAGGCTCGTATGACAAATGACGAGATGAATTTATCAAAGATTCATTTTTACCAGAAAACCAGATTTCCTGGAGTAATAGGATGCATCGATGGAACTCATGTTTGAATCATTGCACCAAAAAACAATCTTCAACATCTCTATTTAAATAGAAAAGGTTACTACAGCCTGAATGTCATGATTGTAAGTGTATATCCCATCTTTAGTATTTTTCTTATAAGAACATTTATCATCGACAGGTTTGTGACTACAAAATGAATGTGCGTTTCATAGATTCCAGATGTTCCGGTGCTAATCACGATTCATTCGTTTACAATTTAAGTGAATATAAGGAAATGTTAAATGAATTGGATGAGAACACTTTTGGGGAGAGTACGATAACTTTGGCGACAAAGTTTAATGACGGATTTGTATAGAACAGTTAAAAACAAGCATTTTTTACTATGGGAGGGGGGGTCTATCTCCCCCGTTTAGGCGCTAGGGGCAATTTAAAAAAATATGTACATTAAATGAAAAAAAAAATGATAAAAAATAACGGTAATACTTACAATTAAGTATTATACCTTTTTTTAAAGTCAACATTTTTGTCTATTAGCTTGTTTTTAAATCAAGTCAAAACTATGCATAGTTTTTAAAAAAAATTGTTTTAAACTAAAAATTTATGCAAAAAAAATTACCTAAAAAAAAAAGGTTTAAAGTGTAGTTTTTCAAAACTTTCAAATTATGTACTGCTTTTTTTAGAATTCATTGCTCTTATTTGTTTTTGATCAAAAACTGAAAACTAGATGACTTTATGTCTTCTAGTTCTTGAGAAAATTGAAAATTACCAAAAAAAAATATTTTAATTAAATTACTTTTTCCTTGCTTAAGTATTAACGTAGTCTTATCTTGATAGTAATAATCGAATATGGATTAAGATATACCTAAGGTAAATTAATTTTTCTTAAATCCAGCTTATTTAAATGCAAAAGAAACTTTGCATGCACCCCATCTTGCACCCACCGAAACTTGCCTCCTCCCCACCTTGCACGCACTCCAACTTGCACCCACCCCAAATCCTATAGTGTTCCCAAGCAGGGGGGTTGCAGGTTGCAAGCAAAAAAAAAGAATTAAATTAAAATAGTAGTTGTGGTTATTTTCAATTCTCTCAAAAACTAAAAGACATAAAATCATCTAGTTTTCAGTTTTTGATCAAAAACAAATAAGAGCAATAAATTCTGAAATAAAAACAATGGCAGATAATCTTGAAGTATTGAAAAATTACACTTTAAACCTTTTTTTTTACTTTTTTTACTCAAATTTTGAGTTTAAAATTAAAATTTTCAAAAACTACGCATAGTTTTGACTTAATTTAAAAACTGGCTAATAAAACAGAATGTTGGCTTTAACAAAATGTATAAAACTTAATTGTAAGTATCACCGTTATTTTTTTCCATTTTAACCCTTTCGGTACGAGAGTGGGAGAGAACAAAGAATAATTATATGTAAACGTACCACTCCCGTCCCGAAAGGATTAAATAATAATTTTTTTAAATTGCCCCTACCGCCTAAACGGGGGGAGAGAGACCCCCCTCCCATAGTAAAAAAAATGCTTGTATTAAGAAGCCCCTCTACCAAAAACCGTTATTATATCTTGGCGCCAAATTTATCGTACTCGTGCCACACTTTTATATTGGGAGATGCATGGATATCCTTTAGAGAAACATCTAATGACTCCATTTTGATTGGCTGAAAGTGGGAGTCCAGAATCACGTTTCAATACCATACACGCACAAACAAGAAACATTATTGAAAGAACGATTGGCGTGATCAAAAGTAAATTCAGGTGCCTTCTATCTCCCCGAGGACTGCTTTACAGTCCTGAAAGAGCTGCGAAATTTGTCAATGCAAGTTGTGCCTTACATAACATAAGTCAACATTTTAAAGTAGTATATGTCGGCGAAATTCAAAATGATGACGCGATCGATTCAAATGATCATGATGTCAATGATTTTGTCAATGGAGTAATTGAATCAGGAGCAATAGAAATCAGAAACAACATAATGAATTCATTTTAGTTAAGTAGTATTAAAATACAAAGTAGTTGTGTAAATACAAAAAAAGTAAAACTTAAATAAAGAAAACTTCATGAAACAAAACAAAAAATAACCATACAAAATTCACGGAATTTGAAATCATAAAACTAATTATTCTTTAAAAAAAGCTATTTTGAGAAGGTTGTTTGAAGTTGCAGGATTTCGATTTTTCTTTTTTTGATCTGCACATTCAATGCATGGAGCTCCGAAGCTTCTTCACATTTTTTCTTTTTTAGTTCGATGGATTTTTTCTTCAACTCCAGTTTTTGTTTGTTTAAACTATAGTTTTTATAGTTTGTATTTTCTATGTTTGTTAACAGCTGCAGCATTTGGGTATGGTTTTCGTTTGAGTTTTAAGATACCCAATTCTTTCTTCCTCAATTGACTGCAATGGCTTTCTCTTCTTAGCTTTCCTGGAAAATGATGTGGATGCTGAGACGTTTTCCTCTTCAGGTGGTGAAAAGTTATCATCGTCACCGTGAGGTGAGGATGAGGATCATAAAGTGTTCAGTCCAAATGCGGTTCCTGTTGGATTCACTGATTTTTGCAGTTCAATCAACCCAACCACGCTCTCTTCCAGATTGGTTAAACTTATATGCTGTGATGGACCACCCCCTGTGGTTTTCAAATTTAGCTTGTTGTTGGCAAGCTTTCTTTTTAAATTTCCCTTGTAATGGATCCATACCTGTATATGTGTATATAGATACTTTGTAAAAAAATGATGGCTTTTGCATTCAGTTAAACTTACCCTTTGCCATTCTTTCGCTGTTCAGTTGAACAGCTATATTTTCCCATTCTTCGTCTTGGGTTCTTTTTGTGGAAACGAACTGTCCCTTGCCTCTGGCCAGCTCAGGTTTCTGCTGCAGAACCTCAATCAACCTCTCGAATTGAGAAGGCTTTGTGATTTTTAATCTAAAAAAATTATTTTCTTACAAATGTTTATATTATTATTTGTAAAACTTACATTTTTTTCTCCATTTTCTTAAAAAAATTGGTTTTCAATTAACTGTTGATGCCTACCGTTATTTTTTTGTACACACAAATGCACTACACAACTGGTAAATATCAGTTGTCGAATTTTGACAACAATCACAACTGAGAGACAACTCAACTGGCTTACATAATACCCCGAACACATTTAAAAAGTCAATCATTTTTTAGTTGACTACTGGTTGACTTGTGACAGTCAACTAGTTGTGAGCGATAATACCGATTGCCGGATTACAACTCAACTTTGTTCTTAGTTGTCTTACATAATAGGCCCTTTAATTTTCATTTTCATTCATTTTCATTTTTGCGATCAAATTTTGAAAAAGAATGTAGGTATAATATTTTTTTTTTAAACTCAAAAAAAAAATTGAATTTTCGATTTGTGACAAAAAAAATTGTATGGGGACTACTATTATTTTTAGTCTTAAAAAAGGATATGTACAATATATGTATATTAAAAATGTAGGTATTCCAATAATATTTCTGTCTTCGATTTCTATTTAAAGTTCCCAAGCTTATAAAAAATCACACCATATTACTTACAAATCAGAACCAATTTTCAATTTGAATGATGTTTAATGGTTAATTTTGAAATATTGAGCTTGAAGTTGGAATCTACGAAGAGAAATTTTCATTTATTCTTAAAAACAAATTTGCTAATTTCAGGAAATAGACAGCATGTTTCCAAAAAGTATTATTATTAACTTCCCATAGGAAGTTATTGTAATGGGTCCGATTTGTCAAATTGAAAATTTTGACATTTCTCGACGTTTCAAGGTCCCTAGAGTCGAAATAAAAGATTTTTAGAAAGATGTCTGTGCGTGCGTATGTACGTACGTCCGTACGTCCGTATGTCCGTACGTTCGCGACGTTTTTTTCGTTGTCCATAGCTCAAGAACCAGAAGAGGTATCGACTTCAAATAAATTTTGTTATACAGATAATAAGGCAGAAAGATGCAGAAAGGGCTCTCAAGAAAATTGCGTGGGTGGTTTTTTTACCATAGCAGTTTAAAAAAAAGGTGAAAATTTTAGTTAACCCTTAATATCTTACGAACCAAAAATGCTAGAGACTTGAATTAAATTTTATATAATATATTGTAACGTGATACCAAACAAGTATATTTTTTGAAAAAAATCCAGTTAACAGTTTTTTTTATAAATCAAAAAAACTGAAAAAAAAAATTTGTCACCTCGAAAATTTTACGAATACAAAATGATTTTATCTCCAAAACAATTTTGTTCAACGAAGAATAATGTTTTTGACATCTGGTAAAATTTTGAGAAAAATCGAATTGATAGTTTTTTTTATAAAAAATAAAAACCTAAAAAAAACATTACTCAAAGTTGGTAAAAATTGAATTTCGACTCAAATATCTTTTCAAAACTTTGAGATATTGGCTTAAAACTACTTTTATCTTTCAAAAAATGTTGTTGTCAACATTCAGTAAAATTTTGAAAAAAATCGAATTGATAGTTTTCTTACAAAAAATAAAATCTTAAAAGAAAATTTAACAAAAGTTGGTAAAAATTGATTTTCGACTCAAATATCTTTTCAAAAATTTTGAGATTATGGCTTCCAACGAATTTTAACTTATAAGAATTATTGTTTTCAACATTCGGAAAAATTTTGAGAAAAATCGAATTGACAGCTTTTTACAAAAATAAAAACCTAAACAAAAAAATTAATAAAAGGTGGTAAAAATTGATTTTCGACTCAAATATCTTTTTAAAAATTTGAGATATTGGGTTTTAACTACTTTTATCTTTTGAAAAATAATGTTGTCAACATGCAGTAAAATTTTGAGAAAAATCGAATTGACAGTTTTTTTTAAAAAAAATAAAAACTTAAAAGAAAATTTAACAAAAGTTGGTAAAAATTGATTTTCGACGCAAATATCTTTTCAAAACTTTGAGATATTGGCTTTTATCTTTAAAAAAAAAATGTTTTCAACATTCAGTAAAATTTTGATAAAAATCTAATTGACAGTTTTTTTACAAAAAATAAAAACCTAACAAAAAAACAATACTAAAACTTGGTAAAAATTTACTTTCGACTCAAATAGCTTTTCAAAAATTAAAAATATTGTCTTTAAACTTTTTTTATTTCACAGAAAATATTGTTTTCGATATTCAGTGGTTTTTTATAAAAATCCAACAGTCCATTTTTTCATAAAAAAATTAAATCTACAAGAAATAGTACGCAAATTTGGTAAAAATTGATGTTCGGTTCTTGATATCTCTCAAATTAATTTAATTCATCTAATTAGTAAAAATTTAAGAAATGCTACTAAAATTGGTAAAAATTTGTTTTTCACTAAAAATCTATTTAACAAAACTAGATTTTCAAACTAAACTATTTCTTTATATGAAAAATATTGTTGGTAATTTTAAAATTTTTAAGAATAATTCAACTGACAACTTTTTTAACCCAACACGAAAACCTACAAACTTTGAAGCAAGACAAATCGACAGACGGGATGGGAAGTTTTCAGTGTGGGTCGCATCCCAGCCTCTTTTTTCAGAATCGAATGAGATTAAAATAAAGTTTTTAGATTTGAATTTGGGTCAGCAATTTTATGAGTCAAACGTCCAAAATTGTATTGTCCATCCAAGTCGATCAAAAGCTTAGACCTGTGGAAATTTATACGTGTGCCTAAAATCTTATTACCATATAACTATAAACAAATGTATCTATAAGAATATGTACGCACACTAGTATCGATGTTGTACATAAATCATTTTATATCATTGTTATTTAAGATAATAATTAATAGCAGTTGTAGATCAAAGACAATATAATCAATTATAAATATTATTAAGATCAAAATATAAATGCAACATATGAGATTGTCTGATTTTATTTTTATCAGCATTTCTTCTAATACTTCTAAGTATATAGAACAAAGAACTTTTTCAAAGAATATGTTACGAAATATTGACGTTCACAGTTAACTATTTTTTATTTTTTACCAGGCTAGTTACATGCGACTAAGGCCTCGGTCACGCAGTAAGCGGCTGAGAGGCAACTCTAAGCGACGTATGGCCAGGCACTGAGCGACGCTTTTGAGCGATTAGTAGTTAAAGTCGAGATTGCACACACGAAATTAACAACTCAATGTTTACTTTGGCCATCTTTACTTCTTGCCGCTCAGAAAATTAAAACAGGTTTGGTTGCTGAGCGGCGCCGCTTAGCCGCTCAGAATTCTGTTTCGCCGCTCGCTCATTGCGTGGCCGCTTCTATGTGATTTCATATGTTTTATATTTTTTTGTCCGCTCAGCCGCTTACTGCGTGGCCGCGGCCTAAGAGGTTTTTCATATTCTTCTCCTATATTTTGAAACTTGCTCATATTTTTGCAAATGAAATTTTTCCTAAGATCACAGTCGCTCCATTATTCGGTTTCATGAACATTAACGAGTATTTATCTGATCCTTTGGAAAACCTACTTAAAAAAAAAGAAAAATTACAGTCAATAGGAATTGTATCTATCTCACATACAAATATTTCGTATATAACAAGCCATGAACCTATCAGAAGATTGATTTTAAGTTTAACTTATTTAAAACTATTTTCTTCTGAAGGTATTATTAAGGTTAGCATATTGGCCAGAATTTTCAAGGAAATTCAGTCACAGCTAAACATATTTTGAAAAGAAAGTATTCACTTCTGTTGGCGTCAACTTCAAGCCATGGCTGCGGAAATTAACCGTCTAGTGACTGTTTTACTTTCATAGGATCTATATAGATCTTGCGATTAGAATGTATGTTTTATATAATTCACTTTATTAAAGCCTTATAAATATTTTATAAAACAAAACCTAAGAATGTTGAACCCAATATGAATCTCTTACTTCAAAAGGCAAAAAAACGAGTTCAGCAACCTCTAATTTTCTCTACTTAAGCTCTATAAAATTCTGCTTTTTTTAACAGAACTCAATGCTTGATACGAAAACCACATTTTCAATATTACTTAATTAAGCATGAACCGATTATTTATATTTAGTATTATTATGTAAGTAAAGGTCACTTGTCACTTTGACACGGTCTTATTTACATATATACATATGTACATAGTATTTGAACTTAACAACTAGCCCGCTCGGACAAGTATAGTATGTACAAAATAAATAAACCATGCATAGCTAAGTACATATGTATACCTATGTATCTACATTAAACGTTTGTTACACAATCTTAGACATTTTAAATTGACAATTTGTCTGACCTCAAAGAAAATAAAGAAATACCTACCTATAATAATATTAAAAAATCTCACCTCATATCCACATTTGCTTCCAAGGAATCCAGATGTACTTCTAGGCCCTTCTTGAGGCCGAGCAGAAATACAAAGGGCCAATGCCAGCAGGCCAACCAACATTTTAATTTTCCAACTCATTTGGAAACAATGAATCACAAAAGAATTCCCTAATAAAACTATCACTATCACGTCTTAACAATCCGAGAACTTAACCCAAACTGTACTGAACTGAGCATGTCCGGCGCAACTGGACTTGCTCATATTGTATGGCGACACGACAACCAACGACCGCGACGCAACGACGAGGAATGTAAAGATTTATCAATAATTTTTGTGTGTGTTTGCTCTCATATAATAGGATTGTTATGTTACGTTACGGCTATCAGCAGATTTTGTTTACTTGGGTTGCTTAGCAATATCATCCCACAGTTCAGCCGGCTTCACTTCTCTCTGTGTTCCTGTATACACAGAACAATCAGCAACTTGCTTTTGCTTCCAAAGGGAACGGAAAGAGCAGGGAAACAATAAATGGTCGACAGAAGATTATCCATAAGTTGCAGCCGCAAATTGAAATGCTTCGGGAAAAAAATTTGTTGGCTGGAAGTTGCGGTGGCGCGCGCGGCCGGCCGGCGCGGCGCACAGTGGGACGACCCATAGAAATAAATAAAAATTTTGAATATTTTTGCGGGACTTTTGAGTGATTGATATGTTAATATATGTATGTATACTGTATATATTTAAACGTCATAACTGCATTTAAATTATTTTAATTTATCAACACGTGCAAAAGTTATAGGGCGTTAAACAGTGACAAGTGGAATATTTTTCGCAGGCAGTAAGAAAAAGTGTTTTTTTTTTTATATAATTTAAATTCGTCTCTAATTAAATTGTGCTCATACTTAATTTGGATAAAATGGAAAATAATAGTAATCAAGGTATGGAAAACCATAGTCTGCTGTAAGAAATTATATTTGTTTCATGGTTTTAGTAATATTGTCTCTGAAGTGAAGGCCTTATTAGATTTTCGTGTTAAAAAGTGAATTTCGTGTTGAAGTAGAGTTTTGTAAAATACCCCCAAAAGCCCCCTTGAGATTTGTGCTGTTTTAAGTTGGTCTATGTGTGTATATTCTAAATCCCAAAGGAATTTTTGCGCAAGTTTGCGTTTTTTTAATTATTGCCATTTTTGTAGGCTCAACTCCATCAATCAAAAATGGTGACTTGTTGCAAAGTTGGATCGAGAATGATAAGTCGACGAAATTAATAAGTGTTCTTGCAAAAATTTGTGTATTACTGGGGTTATAAGATCTAAATGAGGAACTAGAACTTGAAATTAAAAAAGTTTCTAAATATTACTGCCTAAAATTAAGGCAAAAGTGGAAAAATTGTCAAAGAAAACGTGACACGTTCATGGAAATTAATGAACGATGGCTTAGCCTTGATTTGCCTTTAAGTGCCAAATTGCCTAGTGTACAAGGTAGAACAAGTACAAGTCAACCAAGTACAAGCAAAGGCAGACCTTCAAAAAGTTTTGAAGAATGTAGCGAACGCACGAAAAAACGGCGGGTTCAAGAACTTACATATAGCAACACAGCACAGATTAGCTTAACTGTGCTGCTAAGATCTCGAGCCGATTCTCATATTCTCCTCGCAAAATCGGGAAAAACTTTGACCCTAAAGCAAAACCTAGCTTTGTACATTGACTTGGATTTGTCTAAGAGAAAGTACGCTCCTCTGCTTTCAGTTAGCAACGACATCCACAAAGATTGTTTACCAAGTTATTGCAAACTTAAAAAAATATAAAGCAGAAATACTACCCAAAATTGATCTTGTGTCAGAAACAGTTGCTGAAGTCAATCTTCGATCTTTACTAAATAAAACCTCCAAAAGCATTGTCGAAATTAATAAAGAGAAATTATCATCTTCACCAAATAATGAGCACTTCGTTCGAGCTCATATGCAAATGGGGTTTTGATGGTAGCTTGGACACAGAAACTATAAACAAACATTTGCTAATAGTGAGAATACAGATAGCTTCCTATTTGTAACTGCTTTTGTACTTTGGAGCTCATACGGAATTTCGAAATCATATTAAGGACCATTGCAACTGGTTGTGAATTTATTTTGGAAAGATTCGTGAAACTCTTGGAAGAAACGTACCTTTCAAAATAGAGCTGGTTTTATATGCCTAGCACTGTCCAGTCCATAAGCTTCTGGTTCATGCTAAAGGCTTTATTTCTTTTTTTCATTTGCCTATTAGTGTTCTTTCGGAAGAAGCATTAGAATCCAGACACAAGGAAACTTGGGAGGCCAGGCTAGATCATATTAGAAAGTGCTCTAGAACAAGTGCGGTGACTGATTTAATAAATCATTTATTAATTACTTCAGACCCACTCATTTCAAATTTACGTTCAAATAGCTCACATTCACCTAGAATCGATGCAGATATTGATCAATATCTACTCAGCAATAACAATAATTAATTATTTCTTTATTATCATTTATATTTAAAATTTCTTCATTATCATTTATTTTTTATATAACATAGTAATCACATCATGTTTGAATTGTTTTTAATAACAAAATCGATAGCTAAATTTAAAAATGTAACTTGAAAAACATGAACAAGATTATGAAAATAAAGTTTGAATTTAAACAAAAAAAAGTTTGCTGCTCAACTCTTTTTTGTCGAATTAAGCTGTCCGGGGCATTTATTACTGGTTTGTGTATGTGTTTTTTAGTTCATAACGTAGGTATTCAATGCACTAGTTGATTACATGCATAATAACTAAGTTCGAACCATTTATACAAGAGATATTAATTTTGCCGTTTTGCCCATACATTCGTTCCACTGTGCGGCGGTGGCGCGGCGGTGAGTAGACTGAGACTGGTTTGCCGGCCGGCTGCATAAGATTCCTCTGCATATGATATGATATTCTCAAACCAAGACATTAACTTAATCATGCGCAGTTTGATAAGATATTTATAAACAATTGACCTACGCAAACGATTGTGTGTCGACTTCAAAGGTTCCTTGGGAAGACGAAGAACACCATTACACCAATCAATGGAACAGTTTTGTAGTGAGAGTGAAATTAAACAAAAAAGTAAGTTTGTGTTGTATTTTCAATGCATTTATTTTAAAATGTATGTACTTTTCCCTACAACCTTTTGAAGATTTGATTTGAGGATAATTTTATAAAAATCATGATATACTCATACTAATGTCATGGAGATTGGTATTACTGATTATTCCCTAGATTAATAAATAGATTTGTTAGTTTTTAATTGGTTGGACCATATCGTAGAGGTTGAAAAAATAGACTTTTTGCTTATTTTTTCAGAAATAGTACAAATAAAGTCAAGATTACAGGAACGGGATTTAATTAAACACTTCAGTTGCAATAATTTTCTTGAAACGATTTACTTATATAAAAACTTTGCACCGTTTTTGCGATGACTCGTCTCGTCTCGTTTTTTTTTTTTTTTTTAAGTGGGTCCGTATTAACAGCAGCTCACAAACTCTAATGCCCGATTTCATAAACAAAAACTAAAAGCACTTTTATCTAAAAGCTTTTTAAATTTTATCAGGCCTTTAAATTTTCTCAGTTTCACCAAGCTTGAAATGGGAAATTTTAGGGATATTTTTGTTAAAATAGAGTTCTCTTCACAACCCTGTAAAAATAAAACCCCTTTTTTCTTTCTATTAAGCGAATTGTGTGAGAAAAAATGAGAAAGCATTATATGTTTAAATAAATGACAAGAATCGCAAAATACAACAATGAAAACTTCTTCAAAATCAAAAATCGTGTGTCGTTCAAAAATAAAATATGAAATTGGATTCTTGTGAACGCGGAATACTCTTGAGCGGAGAATAACTATATGTTGTTCTTCTTCGTCAGATTAAGATGACCAATCTAATATTCTAATTAAAAATTAAAATCATAAAAATGATATTATAAATGCAATGTTGAATTTGTTTACCTTTTCATTATGTATCTCCAAATATTGAGAATACAAATTTTACAAAACAAAACATCAGCTTTCAATCTGTAATATTCATTTTTTAATGACACTTTTAAAATTTAATGAGCCAAAAATGGGCATTTAGTTTTAAAAGGTATTTAAAAGCTTGTTTACTTTAAAAACGCTTGGTGAAACCAAAATATCCCATTTTACAGTTTAAAATCCTGTTAAATGTATAAAAGTTGTTTATGAAATTGGACATAAATGTTATAAAAACTATACTAAAATAACTTTCATAATTTAATATATTTAAGTAAGTAGGATTTTTGGGCAAGAGTACGATAACTAAGGCTACAAGATATTATAACGGATTTTTTAAGAGCAGTTAAAATAAAAGCATTTTTTACTATGGGAGGGGGGTCTATCTACTCCTGTTTAGGCGGGAGGGACAATTTAAACAAATTATTAATAAAAATTAAAAAAAAAATAGTTAAAAATAACGGTAATACTAACAACTAAGTACTATACATTTTTTTAAAAGCCAACATTCTGTTCTATTAGCCAGTTTTTAAATTAAGTCAAAATTATGTATAGTTTTTCAAAAATTTAATTTTAAACTCAAAATTTGAGTGAAAAATTAAAAACAGGTTTGAAGTTTAATTTTTCAATACTTTAGGATTATATTGCCTTGCACATGAGAGCGAACAACGAACGAACGAATGGACGAACAAACGTGATTTTACACATTTCAAAAAGTCAATTCAAAACAAACACATTGAAATTATAAGAAACCAATTGACAACAATGTTAGGATAATAAAATTTGCATTTTGTTCTCTAAAACAAGACAATTTTGTAAAAGCAATTTGTTAGTAACGAATTGCAGTGTGGTTGCTACGAACTGTCAAACTCTATTCGCGTTCCACTTTCTGCAACGAATAAATTGTTCGCGCTCAACTTAACCTCAAAATTATACCACTCTTGTTTTGTTTTTGTGTGAAAGATCATGGCTGAGGAAAATATGGAGAAAAGGGTTGACAATTCGTCGCTGTCTGCGAATAGAAATAAAGCTCATGTGAAAAATAAGCGAACATCCACAGTTCGCAGTTCGCAGTTCGTAACTCATGTGCAAGATGCTTATCTACTATTGTTTTTATTTTAGAATTTATTGCTCTTATTTGTTTTTGATCAAAAACTGAAAACTAGATGATTTTATGTCTTTTAGTTTTTGAGAAAATTGAAAAAAAACCACAACTACTATTTTAATTTTATTTTTACTTGCGACATATAGGAACTATATGGCAAGTTTTGCATTCGTGCAAAATTTCGAACTCGAGATTTTAATCAAACATGATATTACGATGGTAGAGAAATCGAAAAAAGTGGGTCCCGCGATTCCGTCCGGTCTGTTTTGTCTGTCTGTCCACGCTCCTACAGCCTAAACCATTGGGTCGATTGAGTTCAAACTTGGAAGTTAAGGTTTTCAGCAGATTCGCGTTAGGCGTTTTTTTCATTTTTTTTTTAAGACCAAAACTAACAGTGGCCCCCATACAATTTTTTTGGTCAAAAAACGAAAATTCGAATTTTCTCAAAAACAAACCGATAGATTTTTTTTAAATTTTCTTTAAAATTTTATTTTTAAACTTGGCTTCTTTTCATAAGAAAAACATATTTTTGTATTGCTCATGAAAGGTACCGCTCATAGAACCGTTATTTTGTTTCTTAATTTTCTCAGCAACTTATCAACCGATTTCAATAATTTTTTTTCTGAATAAGCTCTTATATTGCCTTAACAATATTTGATTATCAAAAGTGAAATTTTTTATTGTTTGGATTTTTAAAAAAATATTGAATTTTTTTTTTTCAAAATTCTATATCTCAAAAACGGGTCAACATTTTTTTACGAAATTCAAATGTAGAGCGTATATTTACAATCACTAAACAACTGCATACCAAAAATATTTTTAGAACAAAATTTAAAAATTTTATATATAAAAAATTAATTTAAAAAAAAACCGCTCTAACGATTTTCAAAAAAAAATTTTGAAAAATCAAGGGTTTTTTGATTTATAAAATGGCATCTAAATTTTTGAAGACAAACTTATTTTTCAGGTAAAGTTTTGAATCTTAAAATAGTTTTTTTTTTAAATTATTTTAACTGCATTAAATGTAATCCCCTCCCATCTCACCAGATCAAATCATGTGCGTGAGCCCGAAAGAGCGCATTACATTGACAAAACTTTTATTATATTCAGCCCTATCATGAATTCCATCGTAATCGGAAATTTTTACGAATCCCGAAAAACTGTATCATGAAATCCGTTCGTAGTGGAAAATCTCATACAATTTTGCATTACGAACGGATTTCATGATACAGTTTTTCGGGATTCGTAAAAATTCCGACTACGATGGAATTCATGATAGGGCTGATTACTATCTTTTATCCAAATTAGATAATGCATTTGGTACATATGTATGTATTGTTTATAACTATAACTATTGTAAATACCAATTCATTTCCGGGATGAGTTGTCCTAGGATGAGTTGTGTCTTGGGATGAATCGCGCGGTTTTTTTGACAAATCGAATAGCATTTGAATCTTTGAAGGCAAACTTGTTTTAAAGGTATAATTTTAAATCTTATATAGGTGCTTTTTTAAACAGACTCTTTGCATACAGGAGCAAGTTCGTGCGACCCAGTCGTGCATTTTATTTTTTTTTGCTTGAGTGGTCTTATTTTGATAGTAATAATGGTAGGTGCGAGTTTGGGTGTATGCAACAGTAAGGTGTGTGTGAGTTTGGGTGTATGCAATAGTGGGATGTGTATGGGGGGCATGCTGCCCCCCTGCAACCTCCCTACTTGGGCACACTATAGGATTTTGGGTGGGTGCAAGGTGGGGAGGGTGCAAGGGTGCAAGATGGGGTACATGCAAAGTTTCTTTTGCATTTAAATAAGCTGGATTTAAGAAAAAATAATTTAACCTAGGAATATCTTAATCCATATTCGATTATAACTTAAATGTAAACATTTAACAGTTGACAAGTCTTCAAATCGGAAGCGCTTTAAATTTTATTTGTTTTAATTGTTTAAATTGTTTCTTAATGTTTTTGTAATATTCAAATCAATACATACCCTGAAGAAGACGGCAATCACCGTCGAAACGTTGGGAAAAATCAGATGAAAACCGTTTTCATTTAATCATCAAAAAACCAACAAAGCCGATGAGAATCACCACTTTAATTGTTCTCAAATCAAACGTAAAGCAATTCATTTCACGTAACCCAGAATATGCACCACTTTTTAAGTACGTCAGGTGTTAGAAAATCAAATAGTCACGTCAATTTTCGATGTGTTGAAGGTACATATGTAAGTCTCGTCAATGTGGAGTTCGTTAAGTTCGTCATTGATGGTCAAGAGCCAAGGTTTATTTTCGCGGTAACACAACTTCTAGGTGTTCACTGCGAACGTTCGGGAGGGTCGAAGTCCTTTAGTTGCAGACCCACACTTTCTTTCCATCTATCAAACATGGATATACTTTTTTACATCTAGTACAAATTGAGATCCCAAATCATCCTTATATTCTTCTTCAAGGCAGTATTTTTCTTTTTGTTCTGATTTTTAAGATCGGTTATTGTGCTAGACGAATCGGTTTTTTCAACATATTCACCTTTTCTGTGGTTTGTTACTTCATGACTCGTAGAACTGGAGAACATTTTTTCAACACCTACATACATATGTACTGTCGTGCGCTATCCGTATATTTACGACTATTGTTGTATTAACCAAGTAACTAACTGTATATTTAGAAAAAAGAGATTGAAATGGAAATAACATACATATGTACATATACATATGTACATATGCATGTATAGAAATGACATAAGTATAATAGCAAATATTTTTTTTGATCCAAATTCGGGCCGTACAAACTTGCTCATGTATCCAAAAAGTCTTTTTAACAATATTTCCTGTATTTTAAGATTCAAAAATGTACATGCAAAAAAAGTTTGTTTTCAAAAGTTTGAACGCCATTTGATTTCTCAAAAAAAGCTTAATTTTGCAAATTGTTATTTGATAATCGTTAAAGCGTTTTTTAAATTAATTTTTAATATACATATAACATTTTTCAGTTTTAGTTTAAAAATATTTTCGGTATGCAGTTATGTATATATTATTTTTTTATACTGAAAGAAGCCAAATTTAGAAAAAAAATTTAGCGACAATTAAAAAAAAATATATTGGTTTGTATTTGAACAAATTCGAATTTTCGATTTTTGACCAAAAAATTTGTATGGAGACTACTGTTATTAATTAAAAAATTACCCGAATCGGCTCAAAATTTGAAGGCAATCGACCCAATGGTTTGGGCTGTAGGGGGAGGAAAGACAGACGGACGGATGAAAACGGGAGACCCACTTTTTTCGACTTCTCTACTTGCGACATATAGGAACTGCATATGTATATGGCAAGTTTTGCATTCGTAAAAAAAACTCGAGATTTTAATCAAACATGTCATTACAATGTAATTCTCGAGTTTTTTTTACGAATGCAAAACTTGCCATATATGTACATATGTATGTAGTTCATATATGTCGCAAGTAAATATAATGGGAAAACACTACACTCCGTTACACATTATAGAACTCTATGGCTTGTACAAAGTCGAAGGCAAAAAGGCCAGTAACTATTTGAAACTATGAAACAAAGTCAGCCATTTATAATAAATTAGGTGGAAACAAAGTCAGCCATTTATAATAAATTAGGTGGCGCAACAGTCCTTTGAGAACTAGGGACTAGTGACTTACAACTCTCAACCATTTCTGTGTGCGAGTATTCTTATCAGGGATGGAGGGGACCTACAGTTTCAAGCCGATTCCGAACGGCGAATTTGAGAAAGCACTTTTTCATGACAAGAATTACTCTTGGAGGATTTGTCAATTCCTCACAAGAGGCAGTACCCGTGAAAAAAACTTTAGATGGAACAGGCAGTGTAAAAGCTTTATTTTCTTTTAGTAGTTCGCTTTAAATAATTAACGGTACGGAATTTAACTGTACGGATAAAACCGTATCGTCGAGTGTGAAAGAGGCTTAACTGACTGACTTAAACACTCACTGACATATCATCCAAATAGTTAATCAATTCCCGATATTGAATAACTATTTCATTTTATGTTGACTGTGTTATTATTAATCTATTGAATTTCTACAACTTTGAAACTTTGAGCAATTAATTTTAATTACTTACGTAAGGTTTCACATTTTAATAAAGGTGCAACAGCAACTATTGAAAATATTAATTTATTTCTTAAATGAAAAAAAACACGTATTAACGTATATAAACACAAGTATAGTATTTATATACATACTGGCATACTATATTTGCTTTCAACATTAAAATTGTTTTTTTTTTTTTTTTAATAATTTACCGCTTTGCTATGAGTCAAAAAAAAAAATAACATTTTAATCTAAAAGATCAATTTTGCAAAATAGTTCTTAGCTTTTTAGGTGTCTTTGTCTTTTTCCAACAAATAAGCCAATACATTTTTAAAAAGAAGTCAATCAAAATTTTGATAACAAAATTCTTATCTTTTTCAAGTGTCTCCAAATTTAAAATACCATCTCCATGAATGACCTATACAAAAATGATACGCCTTTCAAAATTTAACTAACTGGACTAACGAAAGCCTCTTTATCATGGAAGATTTATAGATATACATAAATATAAATTTATTACTTTGCTTAATGAAAAAAAAAATCAAAATATCTATTTTTTTTTGTGAAAAAATCTTTTTTAAAAGATAAGAAGAATACAAGATACTCATTTTCGAACTAAACAAAAACACATATGAAGTATTTTTGGAATCTGATACTGAAAAATGAACATAGTTGTACATAATATGATGAGTAACTTTTTTGCTTTATTATCGGATCCCTAAGGCTTTGTGGGTCCAGTTGTCGGCTAGCTATAGCCAAGAATACACGATCTTGTAAATAGAATAGTTACTGAGACCAACGACGTGTAAAAAAAACAAGAAATCAAAATTAAATCGTGATAATGGTATTCAAACCCGTTGCCGCTCTTGTTCTGTGTGTTGTAATATTGGCAGTTGGAACTGCTGATACCGAAGCCAAGTGTGGATATAAGGTGAGCTTGAACATGTAATTGAAAATATTATGATAAATTTCTTTCTATTGTGCATCAGCACAATAAAAATAATAAATAAAAACCACTAATATTTTATACTTACTTTATTGAAAAACACCGAAAAAATAAAAACATAAGAATTTATACAAATTATGACAAACACTGAATTATTTATTGACTGGTGTGATCTATGTATGTACATATGTATGTCAGCTGCTTCATTTTCACATGAATCGATCAAATGGTTGATCCCTGAAAACAATTTCACTCGATTTTCAATTAAGATTTCGAATTCATTTAACTCTATAGTAATTTAGTTTAGTGAATTCAATTTATGAACATGAACTCAATATTGTCGACGAAATATTTATGCACAACTATACTTTTCAAAGGATTTTGAGAACTGATTTTATTAACCTTGAGTTTTTAAGGCTTGAACACAAAAAATTAAATTATCTTTAAGGCATAATCTGAGCAAAGGAAAAGTGGTTAAGATTGGCTTTCTAAAAAAAAAAAACATTTAAATTCCTGTAAGAATATAACTCCATCGTTATGTATAAGGTTCTATGTTTTGTAGTCTTAAAAATTAAAAAGTTATCAAAAGAAAAAAAAAACCAACAACAAAAACGATTTCATTTAATAATAGTTCCACGTCAAAAAGTTTCAATAACAATATTCTCTGCCAGTCTGTATATATGTATGTACATTTTATTATACAAATCTGAAATAGTTTCATCGAAACAAATTAAGTAGGTATTGACTTTTAGCACCATTGCCGCTTTCTGTTTCTTTTTTTTATTTTTCATAGTAGCAAAAACATCTATATAGTATAGTTCCTTCTTTCAATTTATCAACAAATTTAAAAAAGTTAATCATAAAGGTAATGAATAACGCATATCTACAAAAATAGTAATATAATCAATTTTTCAAGTACCTTATAAGAATCACAGTTTTATCAAATTATAACAATTTTGGGTAAGTTAGTCTGGGTTAATCTAATATTTTTTTAATCATTTGAGTTTCACAGTCATTATCTACTGCCTGAAAATACATAAAGATTAATGGAAAATAAGAAGCTAATTTAAGTGTGGCTATAAACACAAAACTAATTGAAAAAATCTCAAATATCGCAGATTTTCAATGCAACTAGCTTTTTGGTAATGGATTGTTGAAATAATATACATGTCTACTTTTTTATATTTAGAGGTCGCTTATCGCATTGTATTCCTTTTTTTCTTCTATTTATAGCTTAAGTTCCAGTTTTATTTAAACCATGAGTGTGAGTTTTTTTCCCAAATTAATGGTCTTTAAAATAAGGCCTAGACAATTTTTCTAACAAGTGCACTACTTTGAAAGATCTGGCTAATTAAACTGATTTTTGGATCATCAATTATAACTAGTTTGTTTTAAAGTTTTTATCTTATACTAGCTTAAATATGTTGTAGAGATTTAATGACTACCTTTTATCATTTTGTTGTCAAATGAAGAAAAAGCGGCAGGTTTTTTTTTCAAATGAAATTAGAAATCTTTGCTACTATGGTTGTTAGTATTTTGTACATTACCAATTTCTATCTTCCATCGAAGTCATGCCCTGCTTCACCAACAAAATACACCAACATTCACCTTGTTCCACATTCTCATGACGATGTTGGGTGGCTCAAAACAGTTGATCAATACTATTATGGCAGCAAAACAGGCATCCAAAGGGCTGGAGTTCAATACATTTTAGATTCTGTTATCGATGAGCTCCAAAAAGAAAGAAACAGAAGGTAGATACATTTTTCCCATAAATAAATAATCTTTAATAACAATCAAAGTTCCAGCTTTTAATTAAATATATATTTTTTTCAATTTAGATTCATCTACGTTGAGTCGGCGTTTTTTTTCAAATGGTGGGATGAACAAAGTTCAAGCACTCAAAAGATTGTCAAAAAGTTAGTGAATAATGGTCAACTTGAATTCACTGGCGGTGCATGGAGTATGAACGATGAAGCTGCCGTTCATTATCAGAGTGTTATTGATCAATTCACTATTGGACTTAAGTAGAAAAGATAATAATGATTTCTATTTTAAGTAAGTTTATGACATTGTCTTACTTTAGGAAGCTTGATGAGACATTTGGTGAATGTGGACGACCTAAAGTTGGCTGGCAAATCGATCCTTTTGGTCATTCTCGACAAATGGCATCTACATTTGCTGAAATGGGTTTCGATGGAGAGTTTTTTGCTCGCATGGATTGGGTTGAGAAGAACTTGAGACTTAAAAATATTTCAGCTGAAATGATTTGGAAGGCCAGTCCAAGTTTGGGTAAAAACACCACCATGCCCCTGTGACTTTCAAAAAACTTTGATTCTACTTTGGTTTATTTGTAGGTGAAAGCTCTGAACTATTTACTGGATTACTCTACAACCACTATTCAGCTCCTCCAGGCTTTTGCTTCGATACTTTATGTCAAGATGACCCTATTATCGATGGAAAGAGTGCTGATAATAACGTGAACAAGAAAGTCGAAGATTTTCTAGACTACACCAAGAATATGAGCGCTTATTACAAGACCAATAATTTAATGATCCCTATGGGTGACGATTTTAATTACCAAAGTGCAGGAATCAATTTCAAGAACATGGACAAGCTCATCAAGTAAGTAAAAAGTTTCGGAGATGTCCATTATATATCTTAACATAGACTTCTTTTTTTGCAGATATGTTAATGAACGCCAGAAGTTTGGATCGAAAGTGAACATCTTCTACTCAACACCATCGTGTTACCTCAAGTCACTCTATGATGATTTGCAGACTTGGCCAACAAAAACTGAAGACTTTTTGCCTTATTCAACAGATTGGCACTCCTACTGGACTGGATATTACAGCTCTAGGCCAACTCAGAAACGATACGAACGTGTTGGGAATCATTTTCTCCAAGTTTGTAAGCAACTTACAACTTTAGCCAATTTATCTTCAGCAAGTGCCAAGAACAATCTCGAAAATCTCCGTCATGCTATGGGTGTTATGCAACATCATGACGCTATCACTGGAACTGAAAAACAAAAGGTCGCTCAAGACTATAATAAATTACTCCATGGCGCCATTTTCGATTGCGAAAATAATACCAGGGAAGCTCTTCAAAAGTTGACAAACCTAACGAAGGGAGAGTTCGAGAGTTGTCATTTATCGAATATAAGTGTGTGTTCTATTCCCGCTAAGGCAGACAGTTTCTCTGTGACGCTATTTAACGCTCTTGGAAAGATTTCTACACAAAATGTAAGAATTCCAATTTTAAACGGAACCTACGTCGTCTCCGACAAGTCAGGCAACATTATTCCATCTGAGGTGGTGCCAGTGGCTTGGCCAGTTTTGAAAATTCCGTATAGAAGAAATGTGACTCAACATGAGCTAGTTTTTACGGCTACAGTTATCAATATCCAAACTATATATGTGAAGCGCCTTTCGAAACCAAAAGTTCAAGACAGAATAGTTCCAAAATGGCTTGCGAAGTTCAGGTCACGCAGAGGATTGCCAGTGATTGTCGAGAGACTTTATGAAAGCCGAGTAGCAAAGGCACCGGTCCAACCCAAACTGAACAATTTCACAGTTGAAAATTCTGTAAGCCTTTCAATTTTTTGAGTTCTGTAAAAATTTGTTTTTATAATTTTGCTTCTTTCTTCAGAACATTCGCTTAAACTTCAGTTCCACTGGGCATTTGATTGCAATTAAAATGAATGGAATAGATCAAAAAATTCGTCAAGATTTCTTTTATTATCGAGGAGCAAGTGGAAATAACGCTGAATTTAAAAACAGATCTTCCGGGGCTTATATTTTCCGTCCCAATGGAACAGAAGTTGTCGTTGCAACAAAAGTCAACTTGAATGTTATTCAAGGAAAACTCGTTCAAGAAGTTCATCAAGTTTTCAACGACTGGATTAGCCAAGTCATAAGAATCGACAATAATTCAAATAGAGTAGAATTTGAATGGCTCATTGGGCCAATTCCAATTGATGACAAAGTGGGAAAAGAAGTAATAACCAAATTCACTAGTCCAATCAATTCCAAGGGTGTATTCTATACTGATTCTAATGGCCGTGATATGATGAAGAGAATTCGAAATCACCGCGAGAAGTTTACAGCCAATCTTACAGAAAGAGTTTCAGGAAATTATTATCCCATTACTTCGAGGATTGCCTTGGAAGATGAAAAAACCCGACTTGCTATACTTAACGATAGGGCCCAAGGTGGTTCAAGTATAGAAAATGGATCGCTTGAACTCATGCTTCATCGTAGATTATTAAATGATGATGCTTTCGGTGTAGGAGAGGCTCTTAACGAAACTGCTTATGGCCGGGGATTGGTTGCTCGAGGAAAGTACTATCTCGTGATAAGTCCACCAAAAAAAGAATACTCTATAGTAGAAAGACAAATACAATTGGAGGTTCTTCATCCATTCTGGAACTTCTTCAGTTCGAACGGAACTGATAGCAAAGTTGAAGTACCTTTAGCTCCAGTCTTCAACTCTCTCCCAACAGGCATTCATCTCCTCACCCTTGAACCTTGGTCGGATACTGAAATTCTTTTGCGTTTAGAACACTTTTTGGATATTTCAGAAAGTTCGAAGATAAGTTTCAGTATTCGTCCAATATTTACAGAACTTGGTGGATCTAAAATTAGGGAAACGACACTTGATGGTTCTATGGCTATTAGTGATATGAAGAGACTCAAATTTGTAGAACAGGGTGCTAAGGTGAAAAAAGATCAGTACATTAAAGCTAAGCAAATACCATTAAGGGCATCAAAGAAAGATAAGGACCCAGCTTTTGTGGTGAGCTTTGAGCCTATGCAAATTAGAACATTTGTTATTAAAATTGATAACTCTCTGCTCACAAGGTAAAGTGGCTTAAGTCGTTTTTTAACATTTTTCAGGAGAACGAATTTAAACTTTAAAAAAATATATAAGGAGAACCGTTTTGTGTAGAAACATGAAAATTGGATACAAACATTATAATTTTCGTCTCTTTTTCTATGCATTTAAGGACTAACAAAATAAGTTTAATTAAAGTTTTTATAAGCAAAATTTGTCACTTAAGCCCTTTTACCTTTTTCTAATTTGTATATTAAATTGGCTTATGTTACTTAAGCCGGTTTTCAGAATTTCGTTTCAATTCTTGTGTGAGCTTACTTATACATAAGCCGTTTTTTCCTTTTTTTAAATTTAACTTCATTTTTACTTAAGACTTTTTTCTCTTGGGAAATTTTTGTTAAGTTTTATTGAAATAAAAGTTATTATAGGAAAACAAAACATAGAAATAAGTTAATACGAAAATTAGACTGTAATAAAAGAAGATAGCTTAATACCACCTAGTCAAAAGAACATCTTCGACTTCTTCTGTAAGATCCGGATGAAATTCTGGTTTTGCATCAGTGCAGAGAGTCTTATAAAAGTCATGAAACTGCTCATCAATCAAAGGGAGCAGCTCCATAAGATCTTGTTTTTTTGCTTCGTTGATTTTGTTTGGTCCATCGTACATCATTTCAAGAGGGCCTGTGCTTAGTTCATTACATCCTCGTTTTTTAATATTGAGTATTTGAAATGGTTCTTGCTCGCTTAGAGAATTCTTATAACAAATGTTGAATGGAGCATCTGATGTGAAACGAAGCCATCTAATGTTCCTCCAATTTATTTTGTTGTTATTGTCATTAACTTTGCGAAAAATGCATTTATTTTTAACAATCGACCCAAAGTTGTGAAATTTGGATCGAGACATCTCAATTACATCAAATTTTGTTTTGGTTCCGACTCCCCGTACAAACTGGTACCAATCTCTTGGGTGGTGAATTTTGTAGTTAGTTCTTTTTTTCTTTCTTTTAATAATGGAGTGGTCTATGTCACATTCCATGTGTGTGTGATCCGGAATCAAAAACTTGTGATCAATATACTTTAAATTGTTGGTTTCATTACAAATGCACATCAACATCATTATTGCAACCATCTTATTTTTATTTTGCCCGAAACAGTTGTCACTCTAAAAAGTGACATGCTCAGTGTCTGGTCGTAGGGCAGGAGGCGAATTTATATGTTCAAATAAGCATGAAGCTATCTCATTGCCACCTCTATTGGCAACAGCTTCATGCCACATGTAACAGTGGGGAGTTCCTTTTACGCAGTCGTGTACAGTGAAATTAAATGTATTTAACTGACGACGTTTATAAAAAGTTACCGAAGATTGTAAAAATGGAGTGGGAAGGCACTCCTGAAGATGGAAGGTGAAAACTTCCTTACCTCGGTGATTTTTTGCAGACTCGATATCCTTTTTTTTCGATTCATATGCAGAATCTACGTCTTCATGGTGTTGCTTTAGCTCCAGTTCAACCGATGTAAGGTCACCTCCTGTGACTGACGATTTTTGTATAGCCAACAAGTCACATTTTGTGCGGGTATCTGCTTTTGGCTTCTTGAATTTTATATTAAGAGTCTTAAAAATCTCTGCATATTTTGTTAAAGAAACTGGGCTATCAGTAATATCTGTGTAAAGATTGTACAGCTTTGATAGATTGAGATTTGTGTCAAAATACTTTTGACTGGACTGTTTTCGAGTATAATGGCTCTCGTATGCAGGGATACTCATAATATGTTTCAGGACTTCATTTTTTTTTCGCATCTGAGATTTTATTAGTCGGAACGCCCTTTCCTCGCATGTCCTTTATTACCACGGTACCTGGAGATTCGATTTGTTTGCAATAACTGTTTTCAAAAAGCGGTCAGTTTCATCCAAAACGGTTTTGAAGCATTTTTGACAGACTTGAGTTCTGATGCCTTTCAGATTCAAGAAATATGAGTACGTATACTTACGATTTCGAGGTTTGCCGCTCTTCTTTGAACGGATTGTTTTTTTCTCCGATTGAAATCAGTCCAGGCACAAACGCCAACTTAAGATCATAGTTGCCCAGACTCCAATATTGTTTAGAAATCATTTTTTGTTCTGATGGTGAAATTTTATGCATACATTTTCTTTTGCAATCTGTCAACAGTCTAATCCCTTTTGCAGGAACGTTTTTTCCAGTACTAGTTAAGTAGTTCTGACCTAAATTTCGTTTTTACGTCTTCCCTTTCGTGATTCTTTTGTTGATACATTCTCAGGGCTTAAATTACTATTTTCTGGGATATGATCTTCTGAACCTAAATTTTGTTCTAATTGGGTGGCCATATCATCAATGTCTGAGCCCGAAAAGAAACTTTGTGGTGATTTTTCTGGCAAAAGAAAGTCTGGATCTTTAACGCTATCATCTTCATCTTCGTCAAATGATTCATCTGACATCATATCCGTGGCGAATGTAGATTTCAAATCTGTGATGATTGTATCTGTCAGGGCATTGACACTGGTTGTAGCTGTTTCATTAGCCATAACTGGCACAAATATCTCGGTTTCTATATTAAATAAAGCGAAAGTTGACTAAGATTCTTTCACCTAGATAATATATCTATAAGATTTTACCATCAAACTCCTTAGGATGAGTTGAAGTTAGTAGGTTCTCAACAGAGCAGCTTGGAACTAAACCCATTTCACCTTTATGGAAAACAAACTCATAAGATACTACATTTATATAACTTTAAATCGAAAATAATATTTCTTTCTAACGTGAATGATCTGCTTTTTATTATTATTTAAAAAAATATCTTTGTTTTCTTAAGAATTTAATACTGGTATACCAATAATAATAAGGGTATACAATTCATCCAATTGTAAAAGTTGTTAAACTTATAAATTTACTTTACATACAAATTTGCATGAACGGCCTTATAATTCATTTACTTAGATGCTGTGTAATAATTGAATCTCTGTGCATTAAATGTCAAATATAATAGGTATAAGTTGTCCTATAAGCTTATACAAACATTTATAAAAATTAGTTCAAAGATGCAGATAAGCAAAATACTTAAATTAATTCAATTTTATCTTTATTAATTCTTTTGATATTTTATCTTCCTTGTTTTGTAAGCCTTTTTGAATTCTTCCTTCACTTAAAAACTGCTTTTTGACGTAAATATAGACAAATCTTTTTCTTGAGTTAACTAACTCTGGCTTAACTCACTACTGAAAAACTGGGCCTTAGTGTTAAACATGAATACCCTTAATATAATATATGTAGTTTATTTATATGTATTTTGTATAAAATGAAAATTAAAAAATAAAACAAGACCAATCACATAATGTACATATAGTTATTATATGACACTTAAACTACAAAGACAGAGGAGAGCCAACATACCTTTAGGTTCAGGATTCTTATTCTTAACGCCTTTCAAACGTGCAAGAAGAATAATTTGCATTGCTCTATTCATTTTCATGTTAAAAAGCTTTTTGTTTATGATAGTATATAGAACACAATTATTGCGAATGTTTTTTTTTTTGTTTTTGTTTAAAGCTTTTTTTTTCTTTAAAATGTTTTCTTTTTCAGACTCTTGTTAATACATATATATTATGCAAAATAATTTCACTTAAATACTCGTACAACGATTTAATAATTTAAATATACTTATTTCACTTTTATCAAACGACCGTATTTACGCTTTCAAAACTCAAATTAGAATGGCTTATGTGTACATAAATCAGTTTCCCCTTTTAGTTTCTTTTTAAATCCAGCATACTTTGATTGGAGTAAAATGGCTTATTTGAATTTAAAACAGCGTTTATTTGAAAAATGTTACGGGTAAAGTGACTTATGTCCGTTAAACCGTTGTTCCAAACGAAAAAGTTTTTTTATTTTTTTTCTTTTCGTTTGGAAAAGTGGCTTATGTTCTCATAGTTCAAACAAAATCACAGATTTCATTTAGGAAAAAAGGATTATGTCATTTACATTAAAAACTGAAAATGGAAAACCGGCTTAAGTATACATAAAATTTAACTTCAAATAAGATTTGGTTTTGGGAAAGTGGCTTAGTTGTACTTAAAATTGTCTTGCTTATCAAAAAACTGAAATTTTAAGTTTTTTCAAAACGGCTTAGTTACACATAAGCCAAAACAAAATTAGATGAAAAAAGAATATGTACTTAAGACGCTTTACCAAAAGCAAATTTTTAAATATGCTGGAATTAAGCCGTTTTTACAATCCTGAACGTGACTTCTAGATGGAATAGAAACAATCTGAAGACACAGAAATGTAGATAATTTTTCATTTTATTTATATGTTAAAAAAAATCATTTTTGGCTTAAGTCGACTTAAGCCACTTTACCTTGTGAGCAGAGAACTAAGGAATGCATATTACGAGAGTTTCTGTAAATAATATAATATTATATTGGACTTAAAAGTTGTCTACAATATTCCAATATTGTTTTATTTATTGAATTTCTACTGGAACGTCTAAGTTAATAAACTGAACCGTTTAAATTAATTAACACTCATTTAATAATATTATATATAAAAATGTAACTAAATGTGCAGAAAAACGTAAAATAGATGAAAGGAAGATGGTAATTTTGAATGCCATGAGACCTTTTCTAAAAATTAAAAAAAAAAGTTTATTCGATTTATGTCTCCGTAGGCAATTAAAGTTTTGTTTATAACGTCCAGGTAAATGGAAAACCCATATTTCCGCTTCCAATTCTTATCTGCTTTTTTATTTATTAATTGTATTTAAAAATGTTGGAAACCTTTAATATTCTTTTTGAAGCTATACTTCATTTTTGAATAACTTATTAGTTTGAGCGCCTTCTTTTTATTTTAAATAACGCATTTAAAAAAATAGATTTTATTAAATTTAAAAAAAATCATGTAATCATATTACAGTGACACACAAGTTTGCCGGCCCTTAATTCCACTTTTTATAAAGCCTGGTTTACAAATACAAAAGTTTGGCGAAGTACAATATCCATTGGGGCATCCAGCCGGACAATGAGCCTTACAGACATTCGGCTGGGTCTCATCCAAAATGTAACCGAAATTACAAGAACAAATATTGTGGCCATCACAGAATCCGTTCAAACAAGGTTTGTCACAATGAGGTATGCAGTTGGCTTTGGTGTTATCAAGAGCAAATCCAGGCTTACAAGTACAAGTTTCGGGAGCAGTGCATGTTCCCTTAACACATTCTCTACAAAGAATAAAGGAGCCTAAATAACGTATTTGATAAAAAAAAATACCAAAACTGATTTACTTAGTGCACACTGGCTCACAAACATTTTCCTTTCGTATATACCCCACATTACAAGCACAAATTCCTGGAGCTGTACAAGTTCCATGCTTACAGTTGTCACATTTTGGTAGGCAAATTCCTTCTGGAGATAACTCGTACTTGGGAGAACAACGACAAGTCTGGGGGGCGACACACATGCCAACGCCACATCCTTTGCTGCAATGTGGCTTGCAGAACTGTTTTGTAATAGCATCCAAAATAAAACCAGGCTTACAAACACATGATCCGTCTGGTTGGCAGTTGCCATTGCGACAACCAATCGGGCATATTGGAACACAATTTTCTTCGTAGTCACGAACATTTCCTGGCAGACAAACGCAAGTTTCTGGGGCTGTACAAATACCATTGGGACAATCATCTCGACATATTGGATCACATTTTCGGTAAATGTGGGGATTGCGTTCGTAACCTTCACAGCATATTTGAATGCGACTCATTGTTGGGATCGAACCGTTACCACTGGGAATGGCATTAAAGTTGCGGACAAGTGATGCAGTTCTGTAAGAAGGATGATCGTTTAAAATATTGTTAATATTGAAATGACTGATATATAATATTTTAACTTTAAGTTGAAGGGGGAGGGGGAATAACGTTAATCAGGGATGTAAAAACCAGTTGAGACTAAATAAAATAAAACGGGCAACCTTTAGACCACCAGCGCCATCGGAATTTACTCTAGTGGGTTGGAGGCCATAGGCAATTTGGATAAGTATCAAGGTCAAGTATGTATATATGTATGTATGTATGTAAAGGGTCCGCCAAATAATTTTTTTTTTTTTTGAAAATGCTATAAAAATTTCGAGTCTAGCTTCGGCTGTGTGGCACGTAGAGCCGTCCTGTTCAAACCAAATGTTGCCTCCTCCTTATTTTGTGAACAAAAATCGTTCAACATGGCCCGCTAACGATCGCCATTGACTGTAACGGCCACTCCTTGCTCATTTTCGAAGAAAAATGGCCCAATTATGCCTCTGGACCAAAATCCGCACCAAACAGTGACTCGTTTTGGGTGTATCTGCTTTCAATATATGCGTGCGGGTTTTCTGTGCCCCAAATGCGACAAGTTTTGCTTGTTTACATACCCGCCAAGATCAATATGAGCTTCATCTGAAAAGTCAGACACATTCATTTCTAACAACAGCTCCTAAAATTTTAATCACAAATAAACTATTAATTTGTTAGCACCTAGACACTAGATAATTATAGCGAAAAAATATGACCAAAAATATAATCATAATCACGTTCCAAATAAGCATCAAAATATTTTATTTAACTACAAACAAAATTTAAGTAAATAAGATGATACCTACTTATCAATCACTATAAGAAATTATTTTATTTCGTCTTGAATATAAATAGCTGATTATCTCTGAATGCATCATCATTATAAAAAATAATTTTCTTTTTTTCACTTTAGTTTCACAACATTTTTAACTTACGGAACTTCAGTATAACAAATTCCCAGTGCCATTTTTGATCTTGTTATATTTAAAAATTCAGCTGTCTTATCTATGAAAACCAATTTACTTGGTACAGTCTGAATATTGTAATTCGATGCTGGCAATGCTGCATTAGTAGAATTATACGCATTCCCCGATTGATATAAATTTGCCGAAGAATTGTAGCCTTGTAGAAGGCTTCCCGAAACTGGTTGTCTAGTTTTAATTTGACCGAAAATAAGATTTGATGGCAATATAGCTAACGCCATCAATAAAACACACGACAACTTCATTGTAAATAAAAAATATTCTTTCAATACAGAAGTTGTTAACAGTATTAACACGACGAACGCTTCAATTGAACTAAACACCACAATCTTGAATCTAATAATTAAGAGCTTGGATAATGTTGGTACTTACCTAATGTTTATAAAAAAAAATGATGATTAATAAAAAAAATCCCGTTGACGGCAATAAACTTCTTATAAATTCTACAAGAAATTATGTATTCCAGACACCAGGACGCATTGGATAAAAAAATTGAGGCCTGCACTTTTAAACAGTGTATCGTAATTTTGTAAGAATGCAAAAATTAATGCGCAATAAGGTCGCTTGAACTTGATCTTTTGGTTTAGACCTCCATTTAACCTAATAATAAGAATAAGAAGAGGTTGACGAGAGCAAAGCTGGAGGTATGGAGTTCACCATGACGTACGAAGTCTCAGAACGCTCAACTTTGTGACATAGACTCGCGATCGATACTTTTTAAAGAAGTCCAAGTTTTCGGTTGCCGAATGAATGATGATGATTGAATTTTTTAATTAATTAAATTAATTAAAAGAGCAAAGCTGGAAAAATTATAACTGCTTTGCCATTTAAAGTAACTTAATTGTTTTTTTTTTTAAATAGTTCAGAAAGTGAATATAAGAACTTTGAATAATAGGTTATTGAAATTTTCCAAAGTTCATATTTTTTTTTATATTTTTTTTTTTTCAAAATCCAATACTTGTGATTTATACGAAATAAATAAAAAAGTACCACTAATCTAAGCTTTGTTTCAAAATATTTAAAGCTTTATATAAAGAAAAAATCTTTCCATGAAATCTTTTTTCTGTTTCTTAGGGTCATGTTTGGCAAGATAATGTGAAGCCTTAGAAAATTATAAAATCGTTGAAATTATAATTAATCTCAAGTTGAACGTATTTATTCCTTCAACAATATTTGTCGTATATATTGTACGGTTGAGGAGTGAGGAATTATGATATGGGTACTATGCCGACCTTAAAAAATTACATCAATAGTAATAATTACAATAGAATAATGAGCTTACAAATTCATTGTCATCGATTGAAATAGATGTGTAAGAAAAATTTAGGTAGGCATGTGAATTCGATTAGTTGGGCAAGCATGCATACACAATACACATAGTACATACATACATATGTATATGTATGTAATGATAGTAAGATTTATTTGACTTATGCCTAAAAGTATGCAGACTGAGTTAAAATAAATAATATTGCATAATTTCAATATATTTTTAGCACTAATGTATGTACATACATATGTACATATGGGTGATTATACAAAAGTTGGGTAACTCGATGTCATCAACCAATATAATATACAAAGTCTGATTATATTTTATTGAGATTGCAATTTATTTTAAAACAATGGAAAGACCTTTATTTAGTCACCCAATTTCAGTTCTTCATTTTGAATACAAGTTATTAAAAAAACACAATTAATTCTTAAAACGTCAGTCATGTCACAACCCTGAAAACCAACCATTAAGTGACTGTCTATTAAACATTATCATTGATTTGAGAAAACTTATTAAATTAATACAATCTGCGATGTATATAGTTTAATATATACTACAACTTTCATAATGCAGTGTTCTCCACTTTATTTAAAAAAAAAAGAAATTTTGTGTTCAGTTTTATTCGTCAGTTTCTTGTGTGTTATTTAAATTTAAAATTCGTGCGAAATATCGCCGACTCAACGTCAAATCCCACTTTGAATTTTAATGTTGGTAATAAAGTTAGTTGCGGGTCGCACAATTTGACGGCCACCATAACTGTACCAGAGTTTGGGTTATGTTTGTTGTCTATACACGTGCTTAGCCAGTCAACACGTCAGTTTTATGGTGAGTCGTTATTTTTTTGTTAATCTAAAGTTTATTTTTAACTTCCCATAGGAAGTTATTGTAATGGGTCCAGGGCCGGACAAAGCATATGTGCAAGATGTGCAAATGCACAGGGCGCAGAATTCTGGGGGCGCATATCCAGGAGCAAGAAAATGTAATCTGATCTTGCAAACAAATATGTACTACTACATATTTGCCATTCTTTAACCACAAACATTCTTAAAATAATCTCAAAAAAACATCCATCACAACTGTCCTAAGTTATCTCTTGCGCACTAACTAACATCACTTTCATTGTTGCATTCAATGAAAATTTAACTCAAGATATCGCAGAACTAAAAATTCTACCTACCTCATTTCCAAATATTTCACCCTGTTCGTACAAGAGAAAAAAAGAAAAAAATCTCAACACAAAAAAATTCCATGCAAGAGAAAAGAAGAAAAAATCTCAACACAAAAAAGTTCCATGCCACCTCATATGTGCAAGATATATTTTATGCACACCGAGTCCCAAAATTAACATAGAAGTATGACGAAGCAAAATACTTATTCATATTGAATCGTATGGGCTAGAACGTGCAGGTTTTGTATCACGCACAGTACCCTGTATGTGAGACTCACATGAGACATTGTGAGTTCTCATCTACAAAGAAAACAACAAAAAAAATATATGCTGTTTGCTGTGTCTTTGATTTGTAGTAGAAGGTAGCACAGAATACAGAAACCTACCTGCTCTCTTTTTTCAGAGACATTTTTTTTGTTGTTTTCTTTGTAGATGAGAACTCACAATGTCTCATGTGAGTCTCACATACAGGGTACTGTGCGTGATACAAAACCTGCACGTTCTAGCCCATACGATTCAATATGAATAAGTATTTTGCTTTGTCATACTCTCTGTCTCTATGTTAATTTTGGGACTCGGTGTGCATAAAATATATCTTGCACATATGAGGTGGCATGGAACTTTTTTGTGTTGAGATTTTTTCTCTTGTATGAACAGGGTGATATATTTGGAAATTAGGTAGGTAGGTGTCTTTGCTACAAATAATGGTGAATGGATGTGCAAGTTTTCTTTTTTGCACACTGAGTAACATGGGAGATATTTAAAAAAAAACTTATTTATACGGAATCATATGGATCAGAGCGTGCAGGTTTTCTTATTGCACACTGTGTAAGAGTTAAGTGCCTGATTACAGGAGATGAAATTTTTAATAGAATGGAAAAGGAGCATAGAGCTTAAAAATTAAAGAGGGATGATTCTATTTGGAGTCGAATTGTTCTTGCGCAGGCAGTTTGTTTTTTTTTTGTTTGAAAGTTAATGACTATTGTAACGGCTACTTTTAATGTATATCTAGTCTGGTGCAGAATGCAGATTGTTTCAATTGTTTTTTCGCTTTGTTGGTTAATTAATATTAAATAAATAGCTACCAGTTTTTAATAGAAGTGACGTATTTTGAAGACAAGTTATGATAATGGTTCGAATATGAATATGAAAGGAAAAGAAGCGGGTGTTCAGAATCGAATTCGAACCCTGGAACCAAGAGCATTTTTGGTTCCATGTTGCCCGCATTCCTTAAATTTAGTGGTTAATGATGCTGCTCGGTTCTCATTTTATGCAGTTAAAATTTTCGATACAATTCAATGTTTGTTTAACTTTTTTTCAATTCAAGAAATATATGAAGCCCTATAGAATTAAGAAATCTAGAGGCAAAAAACATTGCAGAATCGTTAGGAAATAAAATTTTTGATTTTACATTTATTTGCTGCCTGCTAATTTGGTTTGATATTTTAGAAAATATAAATTAAACTAGTAAATATTTGCAAAGTTCGTCCGTTAATCTGTCAACTGGCATAACAGTTTTAGAAAATACAAAAAACAGTTTGATTTTAATGCGTTCCGATGAAAAATTTAATGAGTAGGTATGTTCAATTAACCGAGCGTATTGCTAGTTCCCTAGAAATACCAAATATGTTTCTTGTAGCTTCATCATTGCGATCTCAACGGAGAAAAATACTTTATGCTGATGAATGTCCTGAAACTATATTAGCCGAAACAAAGATTCAAAGTTGAATTTTTTTTTCAAATACTTGAAAGGTTTGATACGTATAGTATCAATTTTACATTTTTGAGTAACATAAGCGAATGTTTAAAAAATAAAAATGTACGTGCTTCATGCCTTAATTTGCAGAATGTTTTAACATAAAGTAGTTTTAAATATTTAGATGGAGAAGAATTGTTTCAAGAGTTAACCGTAATATCCCAGCTTGTTACGCCACAAAGCTCAAGTTTAGATATGTTAAATTTTATTTTTAGTTCAAACCTTGAAGATTTTGCTCCGAATTTAGTAACTGCTCTCCAAATCCTTAATACAATCCCAGTCACGGTAGCTTCAGGAGAACGTAGTTTTTCTAAACTTAAAATTATTAAAAATTATCTTAGGACAACCATGACTCAAGAGAGATTGGTAGGTTTATCTATAATGTCCATTGAAAAGAAATTATTAAATTCTTTAGACTTTGATGATCTCATTTCTGAATTTGCAAAATGTAAGGCCAGAAAAGTAAGTTTCCAAGTTTAAAAGTTTCCCCTCTGCTCATTTCTTCGCTGCGTTTTAGTTTAATGGTTTAGGCCTCCTGGGGATACCTCAATAAAAAAAAACGCATTGAAAGTCTACCTCCTGGGTAATCTGGGAAAGGCTTATGCTTGTGTATCAGTTTATGTGTAAAAAAAATATAAAAAAGGGGCGCTTTCTACAAATCTTGCACAGGGCGCAAGTTTGGCTTGGGCCGGCCCTGAATGGGTCCGATTTGTCAAATTGAAAATTTTGACATTTCTCGACGTTTCAAGGTCCCTAGAGTCGAAATAAAAGATTTTTAGAAAGATGTCTGTGCGTGCGTGTGTACGTACGTCCGTACGTCCGTATGTCCGTACGTCCGTACGTCCGTACATCCGTACGTTCGCGACGTTTTTTTCGTCGTCCATAGCTCAAGAACCAGAAGAGATATCCACTTCAAATAAATTTTGTTATACAGATAATAAGGCAGAAAGATGCAGAAAGGGCTCTCAAGAAAATTGCGTGGGTGGTTTTTTTACCATAGCAGTTTAAAAAAAAGGTGAAAATTTTGGTTAACCCTAAATATCTCATGAAGCAATGACGCTAGAGACTTGAATTAAATTTTATGTTATATATTGTAACGTGATACAAAACAATTATATTTTTGGAAAAAAATTCAATTAACGGTTTTTTTTATAAATCAAAAAAACTGAAAAAAAAATTTGTCACTTCGAAAATTTTACGACTAAAATATGATTTCATCTCCAAAACAATTTTGTGCAACGAAGAATAATGTTTTTGACATCTGATAAAATTTTGAGAAAAATCGAATTGACAGTTTTTTTACAAAAAATAATAACCTAAAAAAATAAAAAAAAAAAGTTGGTAAAAATTGAGTTTTGACTCAAATATCTTTTCAAGACTTTGAGATATTGGCTTTAAACTACTTTTATCTTTCAAAAAATATTGTTGTCAACATTAAGTAAAATTTTGAAAAAAATAGAATTGACAGTTTTTTTACAAAAAATTAAAAACCGAAAAAAAAATTTAACAAAAGTTGGTAAAAATTGATTTTCGACTTAAATATCTTTTCAAAAATTTGAGATTATGGCTTCTAACTAATTTAACTTATAAGAAATATTGTTTTCAACATTAGGAAAAATTTTGAGAAAAATCGAATTGACAGTTTTTTTTACAAAAAATAAAAACCTAAACAAAAAAATTAATAAAAGTTGGTAAAAATTGATTTTCGGCTCAAATAGCTTTTCAAAAATTAAAAATATTGGCTTCAAACTTATTTTATTTCACAAAAAATATTGTTTTTTATATTAAGTAATTTTTTTATAAAAATCCAACAGTCCGTTTTTTCATAAAAAAAATAAAATCTACAAAAAATAGAACGCAAATTTGGTAAGAATTGATACATTTAGGCCTCGGCCACGCAGTAAGCGGCTGAGCGGCTAAGCGGCTGAGCGGCAAGCGGCTGAGAGGCAACTCTAAGCGACGTATGGCCAGGCACTGAGCGACTGCTTTTGAGCGATTAGTAGTTAAAGTCGAGATTGCACACACGAAATTAACAACTCAATGTTTACTTTGGCCATCTTTACTTCTTGCCGCTCAGAAAATTAAAACAGGTTTGGTTGCTGAGCGGCGCCGCTTAGCCGCTCAGAATTTTGTTTCGCCGCTCGCTCATTGCGTGGCCGCTTCTATGTGATTTCATATGTTTTATATTTTTTTTCCGCTCAGCCGCTAAGCCGCTTACTGCGTGGCCGCGGCCTTAGACAAACTTTTAAGCAAGACAAATCGATAGACGGGATGGGAAGTTATCAGTGTGGGTCGCATCCCAGCCTCTTTTTATTTATTCGTATTAGACTTTGATTTGTTAAAATGTAGTTTGTTGATATTTTAAATTACAAAAAAAGGGGAGAGTACGATAATTTTGGCCCCCCGTTTAGGCGGTAGGGGCAGTTTAAAAAAATATGTACATTAAATGGAAAAAAAATAATTAAAAAATAACGGTAATACTTATAATTAAGTATTATACCTTTTTTTAAAGCCAACACTTTTGTCTATTAGCTTGTTTTTAAATCAAGTCAAAACTATGCATAGTTTTTAAAAAAATTGTTTTAAAGTCAAAATTTGTGCAAAAAAAAGTTAAAAAAAGGTTTAAAGTGTAATTTTTCAAAACTTTCAGATTATCTACTGTTTTTTTTTTTTTAGAATTCATTGCTCTTATTTGTTTTTGATCAAAAACTGAAAACTAGATGACTTTATGTCTTCTAGTTCTTGAGAAAATTGAAAGTTACCAAAAAAAATATTTTAATTAAATTACTTTTTCCTTGCTAACGTAGTCTTATTTTGATAGTAATAATCGAATATGGATTAAGATACACCTAGGGTAAATTAATTTTTCTTAAATCCAGCTTATTTCAATGCAAAAGAAACTTTGCATGCACCCCATCTTGCACCCACCGCACCTTGCACCCTCCCCACCTTGCACACACACCAACTTGCACCCACCCCAAATCCTATAGTGTGCCCAAGCAGGGGGGTTGGAGGGGGGCAGCATGCCCCCCCTTACAGAAGCCACTGTTGCAAACACCCAAACTGGCGCACACCTTACTGTTGCATACACCCAAACACGCATTACGCATACGCAAATACCATTATTACTATCAAAATAAGACCACTCAAGCAAAAAAAAAAGAATTAAATTAAAATAGTAGTTGTGGTTATTTTCAATTTTCTCAAAAACTAAAAGACATAAAATCATCTAGTTTTCAGTTTTTGATCAAAAACAAATAAGAGCAATAAGTTCTGAAATAAAAACAATGGTAGATAATCTTGAAGTATTGAAAAAGTTACACTTTAAACCTTTTTTTAACTTTTTTTACTCAAATTTTGAGTTTAAAATTAAATTTTTATTTTCAATTTTCTCAAAAACTAAAAGACATAAAATCATCTAGTTTTCAGTATTTGATCAAAAACAAATAAGAGCAATAAATTCTGAAATAAAAACAATGGTAGATAATCTTGAAGTATTGAAAAAGTTACACTTTAAACCTTTTTTTAACTTTTTTTACTCAAATTTTGAGTTTTAAATTAAATTTTTATTTTCAATTTTCTCAAAAACTAAAAGACATAAAATCATCTAGTTTTCAGTTTTTGATCAAAAACAAATAAGAGCAATAAGTTCTGAAATAAAAACAATGGTAGATAATCTTGAAGTATTGAAAAAGTTACACTTTAAACCTTTTTTTAACTTTTTTTACTCAAATTTTGAGTTTAAAATTAAATTTTTCAAAAACTACGCATAGTTTTGACTTGATTTAAAAACTGGCTAATAGAACAGAGTGTTGGCTTTAAAAAAATGTATACAACTTAATTGTAAGTATCACCGTTATTTTTTAATTATTTTTTTCCATTTTAAATAATAACTTTTTTAAATTGCCCCTCCCGCCTAAACGGGGGGAGATAGACCCCCCCTCCCATAGTAAAAAATGCTTGTATTAAGACCCTCTACCAAAAACCGTTATTATATCTTGGCGCCAAAGTTATCGTACTCGTGCCCAAAAAAACATTAGTCCAGATTATAATCTCAAATTTCGTCTTTTTTGTCAGTAGTGTGGCGTCAGTTCTGTGTCAGGTAAATTGTTATTGTTCTTCATTTCTTGATCATTAATACTTTTAAGATGAATATTGTTAGATTTTGTTTTTTGATTACTTTCCAATATTAAGTAAAACTATGTGAAAGTAGTAAAAGATAAGTGAATAACGTTACGTTAAATGTCAAAAGTCTGTTTTGAAAACTGATGTTAATTGTTGGTAAGTGATTTTAAGTGATCATTATTAAATCCTAAGAGATTTTTACTAATTTGTATTAAATTTCATTATAATACTTTCAAAACTGTGTATACTCGTCAGTCCTCTGGCAGTCAAATTCTGAAATTTTTAAATATCTTACAATGTAATCAAAAAAGTGACTGGCCCGATTGGGAACAATATATTAATTAGATTAGCTATCATATACACCCGAATTTATAGAAGTTTGATTTAAAAACTATCGTAAACAAAATATCCTCAAAAGTTACCCAACTTTTGTATAATCACCCATATGTACATAAATTCTGTTAATGTTATTGAAATTTGTATTATTCGTCGATAGGTACGTATCCGCTCATTACAAACTCATAAAAATAAGAGGCAGATTAGAAACGATTGTTAGAATTTCCATGAATCTAAAAAAGTGTAGAAGAAAGGGCTTTAGTAGGTTGCAGGGGCTTAAAAACTTTTGTATAGAATATCTAAGAGGTGACGTGAAATAACGCCAAATGAAATAAAGCCAAATCCAACAAATTTGGCATTATTTCGTTTTTGAAAACGAAATAAGGCCAAATTTTCAATTTGGGTTTATTTCGCTTTAGAAAACGAAATAATAGCAATTTGGCATTGTTTCGATTTAAAATTTTGCAGAATTAGAAAAAAACATAAATTAAAATTATCTTTTGTTTTCTCTGTATGCTAAAACAAGTTTTTTTGAATTGATAGCACGGCGTATATCCTATAGTGATCCCAAGCAGGGGGGTTGCAGGGGGGCAGCATGCCCCCCCTTACATACCTAGCTGTTAGTACGCCGTGCTATCAATTCAAAAAAAACTTTTTAGCAAAAGTAGCTATTCTAGACAATAAATCAACCATTTTTGAATTTTAAAATATTCGGCGTTGTTTCCATTATTTTTTTGGCCTTATTTCTTTTTATAAATCGAAATAAAGCCAAATTGGTTTTATTTCGTTTTGAACAACGAAATAAGACCAATTTGGAAATTTGGTGTTACTTCATTTGGCACTATTTCACGTCACCTATCTAAGAGAGTATTGATAACATCTGTTTTGTATTATTTTGAAACTGGAATGGGTTCCGGAAAGACTTTGATAGTTACAGAAAGAGCAAAAATAGATGTTTTCAAGGATTAAGGACTCCTAGGAGGTGGAATAGCACGTAGACTTAGCAGAAGCAAGACAATTGTATGCAATTCACAGTCCACACAAATATGTAGCAAATTAAAAAGGCTGCACGACGGAAGCAACAATATCAAGACAAAATATGTTGATTCTACAGCTTGCCCCCAATTCCACTATACTATCGACGAACAACGGTTCGAAGGATAATACAAAAAAAAGGTGCCGTGACATAAGGGCAAGTGTCATAAGACCAAATTTTAAAATTTGGCCTTATCTTACTTTTCGAAAGCGTCATAAGACCATATTCCAACGTTTAGCCTTATTTCGCTTTCAGAAAGTGTCATAAGGCCAAATTTTTTTGCGACTTAAGACCAAATTTGTTTTGATATTTTCTTCAATAACAAAAACCGGTCTTTACCGTTAGAATTGGTGCCGTGACATAAGGGCAAGTGTCATAAGACCAAATTTTGAAATTTGCCCCCCTGCCCTCTGCTTGGGATCACTATAGGATTTGGGGTGGGTGCGAGTTTGGGTATATGCAAAGAACACGGCACGAGTACGATAACTTTGGCGCCAAGATATAATAACGGTTTTTGGTAGAGGGGCTTAATACAAGCATTTTTTACTATGGGAGGAGGGGTCTATCTCCCCCCGTTTAGGCGGTAGGGGCAATTTAAAAAAATTATTATTTAAAATGGAAAAAAATAATTAAAAAATAACGGTGATACTTACAATTAAGTTTTATACATTTTTTTAAAGCTAACATTCTGTTTTATTAGCCAGTTTTTAATTCAAGTCAAAACTATGCGTAGTTTTTGAAAAAATTTAATTTTAAACTCAAAATTTGAGTAAAAAAAGTTAAAAAAAGGTTTAAAGTGTAATTTTTCAATACTTCAAGATTATCTACCATTGTTTTTATTTCAGAATTTATTGCTCTTATTTGTTTTTGATCAAAAACTGAAAACTAGATGATTTTATGTCTTTTAGTTTTTGAGAAAATTGAAAATAACCACAACTACTATTTTAATTTAATTCTTTTTTTTTTTGCTTGAGTGGTCTTATTTTGATAGTAACAATGGTAGGTGTGAGTTTGAGTGTATGCAACAGTAAGGTGTGTGCGAGTTTGGGTGTATGCAACAGTGGGATCTTCCCACTTGTTCCCCTGCTTGGGAACACTATAGGATTTGGGGTGGGTGCAAGTTGGAGTGCGTACAAGGTAAGGAGGGTGCAAGGTGCGGTGGGTGCTAGATGGGGTGCATGCAAAGTTTCTTTTGCATTTAAATAAGCTGGATTTAAGAAAAATTAATTTACTCTAGGTATATCTTATCGATTATTACTATCAAAATAAGACTACGTTAATACTTAAGCAAGGACAAAGTAATTTAATTAAAATATTTTTTTTGGTAATTTTCAATTTTCTCAAGAACTACAAGACATAAAGTCATCTAGTTTTCAGTTTTTGATTAAAAACAAATAAGAGCAATGAATTCTAAAAAAAAAACAGTAGATAATTTGAAAGTTTTGAAACTACACTTTAAACCTTTTTTTTAAATTTTTTTTTGCATACATTTTTAGTTTAAAACAATTTTTTTCAAAAACTATATATAGTTATGACTTGATTTAAAAACAAGCTAATAGTAGACAAAAATGTTGGCTTTAAAAAAAGTAATAATACTTAATTGCAAGTATTACCGTTATTTTTTAATTATTTTTTTTACATTTAATGTACATATTTTTTTAAACTGCCCCTACCGCCTAAACGGGGGGAGATAGACCCCCCTCCCATAGTAAAAAAATGCTTGTTTTTAACTGTTCTATACAAATCCGTCATTAAACTTTGTCGCCAAAGTTATCGTACTCTCCCCAAGAACACGAATGCGTTGTGATTCTTTCATAACTGTGAGCCATACTTGCTTTTTTTTTGTTGGGAATTTCTTTGATTTTAGTGCTCAAATGCAAAAGTTCTTTGCATATACCCAAACTCGCACCCACCCCAAATCCTATAGTGATCCCAAGCAGGGGGGTTGCAGGGGGGCAGCATGCCCCCCCTTACGTACCTAGCTGTTAGTACGCAGTGCTATCAATTCAAAAAACTTTTTAGCAAAAGTAGCTATTCTAGACAAAAAATCAACCATTTTTGAATTTTAAATTATTCGGCGTTGTTTCCATTATTTTTTTGGCCTTATTTCTTTTTATAAATCGAAATAAAGCCAAATTGGTTTTATTTCGCTTTGAACAACGAAATAAGGCCAAATTTGAAATTTAGTGTTATTTCATTTGGTACTATTTCACGTCACCTATTATGTACATGAATAATGCATGTACTTTATGGTACATCTCCAATCTTCTCAGGTGATAGAGATAAAGTTTGAAAGTGACATAAGACCAAATTGGCTTTAAGTCACTTTGGAAAGCGACATAAGGCCAACCGTTGAAATTTGGCCTTATGACGCTTTCGAAAAGTGTCATAAGGCCAAATTCTAAAATTTGGTCTTATGTCACTTGCCCTTATGTCACGGCACCGTTAGAATTATGATAAGAGTAACAACAGATGGTAAGTAAATGTAATCAGGAAAGTTGCAAGCTACTCATTTGTGTTCTTTGCCTTGTACGAAAAAGTCGTAAAATGGATGTTCGAAGTGATTTGATCTATAATTATGAGTTTTGTGAAGGCCAAATTTTCAATTTGGGTTTATTTCGCTTTAGAAAACGAAATAATAGCAATTTGGCATTGTTTCGATTTAAATTTTTTTTTGAATTGATAGCACGTCGGCGTACTAACAGCTAGGTATATAAGGGGGGCCATGCTGCCCCCCTGCAACCCCCCTGCTTCGGATCACTATAGGATTTGGGGTGTTGAGTTTGGGTATATGCAAAGAACACGAATGCGTTGTGATTCTTTCATAACTGTGAGCCATACTTGCTTTTTTTTTGTTGGGAATTTCTTTGATTTTAGTGCTCAAATGCAAAAGTTCTTTGCATATACCCAAACTCGCACCCACCCCAAATCCTATAGTGATCCCAAGCAGGGGGGTTGCAGGGGGGCAGCATGCCCCCCCTTACGTACCTAGCTGTTAGTACGCGCGTCGCGCCGTGCTATCAATTCAAAAAATCTTTTTAGCAAAAGTAGCTATTCTAGACAAAAAATCAACCATTTTTGAATTTTAAATTATTCGGCGTTGTTTCCATTATTTTTTTGGCCTTATTTCTTTTTATAAATCGAAATAAAGCCAAATTGGTTTTATTTCGCTTTGAACAACGAAATAAGGCCAAATTTGAAATTTAGTGTTATTTCATTTGGTACTATTTCACGTCACCTATTATGTACATGAATAATGCATGTACTTTATGGTACATCTCCAATCTTCTCAGGTGATAGAGATAAAGTTTGAAACTGACATAAGACCAAATTGGCTTTAAGTCACTTTGCTTTTTTTTTAAAAGATATTTGCCTATAAAAGAACTAAAATAAAAAATATCTCAAAATCTGTACGTGTACAGTGGAAATAATAATTAAGCTTATGTTTTAAGATTGGATTACAAAATAATTCGTATCTCGCAAAATATAAACAGTTTTTAACACACATAAATCCGCTGATCTGGATGGTATCCCCGCTATTGTTCTCAAGAGGTGTTCTTCAACGCTGGCAAAACCAATGCGTAAGCTTTTTCATCCGTCCCACTCCTCAGGTCGCGTTCCAAGCGGATGGAAAACAGCATTTGTCCAGCCCATCCCTAAAAAAGGCGAATCTTCCTCACCCTTTAATTACCGACCGATTGCACTTACCTACGTCCCTTCTTCTTTCACGGTCATGGAAACTCTGATTATTTATCAGCTCAAGAAACATCTCGAAGATCGAAAGCTTCTTAATGACCGACAGTACGGCTTTCGCAGCTATAGGTCCACTGGTGATCTCATGGTTCATCTCAACGAATAGTGGAGCAAATCTTTACATCGTTTTGGAGCAAATAAGATTATTGCACTTCATATTTCAAAAGCATTTGATAGAGTTTGGCATCAGGCTCTCTTATCGAAAATGCGTGCTTTCGGTTTTCATGATTGGATTCGTAATTATCTTTCGGATCGTTTAATACAAGTAGTATTGGATGGGTTCAAGTCTGAAAACCACAAAATAAATGCTGGTGTGCCCCAGGTGTCTGTTCTATCTCCAACACTCCTTCTCATTTTTATTAAAGATCTGATGTCTGCAACTTATAATACAATACATTGATTCGCTGACGATAGTACTATTTGCTTTTCATATTCGTTTTCAGACTCATATCCCTCTTCTTCGGATGTGGAACTGCAACGACGAAATACGATAAGCTCGTAAAATTCCGACCTAAACAGCATTGTACATGTACAATGGGTAATATAAAACCACATAGAATTGAATGAAGCCCAATGCGGTCTTGTATCGCCAGATATACCCCCAATGTCATTATCCATGCATGGCACTTGCATCAATGAGACTAAACATCTCGATATTCTCGGTATGCAAGAAATTTGTCTCCCCTTCTGATCTGACTGTTATCTACAAGACGTCCAAAGTTTGAGAATAACTCCCATCTCTGGGCAAAGTAGAGCATTTAAATTGATTGGTGGTTATATCATCATTAGTTCATTTACTTCGCTTCCTTATCTAACCCTTTTTTATCTTTATTTTAACGGTTTATGCTCTAGAGAAATAGCCAGCTGCATTCGTCCCCTTAAACAGTTCAACCGTAATGTGTCCGCTTCTAGGAATGCTCATCAGTTTACCCTCGAGCTCAACTTCGGTCGTATTGTCAAATACACAGATTGGTTATTTAGCCGTACTACCCGAATCTAGAGCGCTTTACCACACTCTGTCCTTCCCAGTCATTGAAGTGTTCAGGAATTCAAAACCAATGTGCACCTACATCTCATTTCAGATCCTTTTGAGTGTGCGCTTATTACATAAAAAAAAGATATCCCGTGAACGACATTGAAAATGTTTCCACTTTTATCAATAATTAAACATCACCTTTTATATGAGATCAATTTTGTTTGTGTGAACTCTTGGCCAGGAATGAGCAATACTCTTTGTAATATTCTTCTTACCATGAGAGATAAATATAAAGGGTTTTTCAATTGGCGTGGGTAGATTTTGGCGCCCCGTGGCGGCTATTTTGTTTTGGTGACATCTGTTAAATCTTTTGTTTATTATTCAGTTGCTTACGCCAAATCATCATGTCAAGTTACACGATTGAACAGCACGTTCAAATGATAAAACTTTATTATCAAAATGAGTGTTAGTTAACGCAAACGTTGCGCGCATTGCGCCCATTTTACGGTAGACGTGATGGCCCTTCACAGTCGACTCTTCAACGTTTGGTTTCAAGATTTGAGACGACCGGTTCAGTAAACAATCAACCAACACCCGTACGTTCAAGGAACGCGGTCCGTGAAAGTGTACAGCAGAACCCGAGGCAGTCTATTCCTCTCCGGGCACAAGAACTCGGCACAAGAACTTTCGCAGACTTCAACTTGGCGAATTTTGCGTTGGAACTTGGGCCAACACCCGAACAAGATCCAACCGACCGACCCAGGAGCTCAAAGCTCATGACCATAGACAACGTCGTTTGTTGGCTGACTGGGCTTCGAATTGTTTGGAAGAGGACCCCAATTTTGGCCGAAAAATCATTCTTAGTGACGAGGCGTATATGGGACGACACCAACCCACGCGAAGTTCACCAGGAGATAATACATCCTCAAAAAGGTACCGTTTGGTGTGGAATTTGAGCCGCCGACATGACGACATGTGGTTCCAGCAGGACGGCGGCGCGGTGCTACGTGCCACACAGCAAACGCCATTCCATTCCATTTCAACGTCTACCCGCTCTTATTGAAAAACCCTTTACAATAAGATATACTTTAATACTAATAGTCGTAGATAGTCGACTTAAATTGTTTTTCCTATCGGCCGCCAATTTTTTTTAATTATTGATATCTAAATTAGTTTTAAATTTAAATAGTTTTACCGTAAAAATTGTTTTGAATCAATTCAATAATTCTCGTATTACTAACTTGTAAGTTTTGACCTAATTTATTATGATTGAAATTTAAATCGCGTTCGCAAATTTTCTTTTATTTCTGAGTTTCTGAATTATTTTGACAATAGTAATGCAAACTATAGGAAAATTGTGAGGTGTATTATGTGCGATAATTAGGTGGCGCAACAGTCCGTTGAGAACTAGGGCCTAGTGACTTACAACTCTCAACCATTCCTGTGTGCGAGTACTGTTGTCAGGGATGGAGGGTACCTACAGTTTAAAGCCAAATCCGAACGGCTAATTTGAGAAAGCACTTTTCATGACAAGAATTACTCTTGGAGGATTTGTCAATTCCTCGCAAGAGGCAGTACCCGTGAAAAAAAAAACTTTAGATGGCACAGGCAGGGATCGAACCCAAGACCTTTGGCATAACAGTCCAACGCACTTTTTTTTTTTTTTCAAATTCATTTTTATTAATTCAATCTTAAATCTATCTTAAAGCTAGACAAAAATTCATAAAACTAGCCTAATTAACCATAACTTACAACTAACTTACTGGTCCCATACGGACACTCTAAGTTAAACAATAATACTTAATGCTAATGCCTTTCGGCTCTAAGATCTATTTAACTTCAATTCCATTTTATTTATTTTTTTATTCATTAGAAAATTTCAAAAAAACTAATATCAATATCCTTTTTTATTTTTACTTAAAAACTACTTAAAATAAGGTCCTTAATATAAAACTTAAAGCTAACTAAAGCTACCTATTCTACCTATAAACTACTTAAAACTAGAACAACCACAGCAGCAAATCTAACTATCTAACGTTTTTTGTTTTTCATATTTTGTTGTCTTTTTTTTATTCCTTGTTTTTTTTTTTTTTAAACTTTTTTTGTGTATTTTCCTTTTTTGTTTTTTTTTTGTATTTTTTTTTTTGTGCCACCATGCTTATTCTACTTAAAAGTATCAGACCGCATCTGTCTAAAAAGGGGAATGCCTCTGGTGGAATGAAGCCGCTCAAGCGTGCACTTTCAAAATACTCGTCGTTCGGATAGAACGCCCCGAAAATTAAATTGTTGGTCGAAGACATAGCTCTTGCAATGTGACCTCGAACGAGTTTTATCACGAAATTGTCAATTCTGTTGATTCGAGCCCCGTTGTATAGGACATCGTTGGAATAGTAATGCACGTAAGAAGATAATGAAAATTTACAACTTCTTTTTAATAAACTTTGTGCTAGCTTAAAACTCAAGCCACCAACAACTAAAAACTTATACCGCCTTAAATCAAAAGATAATTCTTTTTCACCACCGATAATGATTAAATTTGTATCGCCAAATGACAAGGGTCTAGTTCTGAGGTCGATCGGCAACTACCGAAAAACAACTAAAGAGCAGCTTTGCCTTCGAGATCTTGGCATGAATGATATTGGAGAAAATATAAAAAACAACACTCCTGTTTACCTCCACGAATGTTTAACGGTTAAAAATCGTTCTCTTCTACAGTATGCACCAGCGTTGCCAAAATGTGCCCGATCGGGCCATTTGGCACTAAGTTTTTTATTTTGGCCCGTGGCCCGGGGCCAACATGAAATGGCCCGCATATCATATATTTTCTTTTTTCTAAAACAACAAATCCAATCTATTTATTCCATCAACAAAATTATCAATTTGTTTCCTCCATATACAACTTCCCATATTGAAAATGACACTGAACTCATTCATTCAGACTGACATGACGTTTGCTTTTCATTTGTTTTCGCCAATTGCCACTTTATTTTTTTTTCACCTACCTCGTCTGTTTGTTTTGTTATATCTACAATTTCTTAAAACACAGCCCAAAAAGGCAAGAAGAACTTTAAGTTTTTCAAGAGTATCTTGATTTGAAGAACACCAAAATAAAGAAAGTTGTTGCAACGCAAACAAAAAATTTAATGTTATTTAAAAAAGAATTGTTAAAGCTGAGTACTTAGAAAGCCTAGACAATATATTTGAAGTTGAATTCGAACAGTTCTCTTTGAAACCCTTAAATAGAATATATTTTGGCTACGGATTTGATGACTTATTCAAAAATTGAATTTAATTAATTTAATTCGAAATATAATAAGTTTATTTAGAAAAGATAAATTGTTATTATTTTCTTAAACAAATTTTTTCTAGGGTAGTGGGCTAGTGGCCCGCACATTTTGGAAATGGCCCTCAAAATGGCCCTTAAAATTTTTGTCCTCGCGGCAACGCTGGTATGCACTTAAATTAAAGTGAGATAAAACAATTGTATCAGCGTTTACTTTCCGTGGCCTTGTATACGTCAAAGAAACCAAAGAAGAGGATGCCAAATTAATTGAGACTTCTCTTACTAAGTATATTTTTTCATTTCTCTATATTTTCTCTTAATCTTTTTTCTTTTTATATACTTTCTTTTTTCATATTTTCTTTTTTCATATTTCCTCTTTTCATTTTTATTTGAATTCAAAAATTTGTACAATTATCTTTTAATATTGCTATACCATAAATGCCTTTCATCATCACAGTTTTTGTCTTCTTGCAAATTGTTTTTCTTTCCGAATGATTTTAGCGGTGTATGCATCCTTTATGAAAAGAGGTTGATTTGGAACCTGCTTTTCTAAGTTTTTGAGAATGGTTAATTCCAGTGAACTGCAATGCAGAGAACCCACAGATGTTATAAGCCAGAGTTGTTCAATGCGAACAATGGTTAATGTTTTATGTAGTCAGCGCATTGGATTGCATATTTGCCATATTAATGCTCAAAGTATTTTACCTAAATTTGATGAATTTAAATACTTATTTGAAGGTTAAAAGGTTGATGTTGTTTGTGTCTCAGAGACTTGGTTGTCAAGTGACATAAGTGATGATGTGTGTTCTTTAAATGGATTTCATAAGCCTTTTCGATCTGACAGGGTTGGTAGAATTGGGGGAGGTGCTGCGATTTTTGTTCGTAAAGAATACAATTGTAAATTTATCCGCAAAGCTTCTCTGGGGAATGATATTGACTATGTGTTTGTAGAAATAGTATGCTATGAAAATAAAATTTTACTAGGCTCAGTGTACAGGCCAAACAACAACATCGATTCATCAATGATTACACGAGTCATAGATGAATTATCTTTTATATCACCGTTTGTTATTGTTGTTGGCGATTTCAACAGTAACATACTTAATGATTCCTCTCTCATCCAAAATATGAGAACTTTAAATCTTTTCCCGGTCAATACATCATCGCCCACCCATTTTACTAGTCATAGCAGTACACTTCTTGATATATTTTTTGTCAGTCATCTGTATAAAGTTTTACTTTTCAATCAAATCTCAGCTTCAGGTTTCTCGCGTCATGATCTAATCTATTTGGCATTTCAATGTGAGCCGTTGATTTTAAATAGAACTATAAGTTTTCGCAATTTCAAACATATAAATCCAGGTCAGTTGGAAGATGATTTAAAGAGAATTGAATGGTTTCGGGTTTATAAAATGCCTGATGTTGATGAACAAGTATCTTTCATTCAAACCAACATACAAAACTTATTTGAAACACACGTTCCATTAGTTACGAAAACTGTCACAAGAAAAAATATTCCATGGTTCAACAGCAACATACAAAAATTGATATTTGAACGTGACCATATAAATGTTGGAAGCGTTTTAGATTAGGTGTTTTATACAATGTTTTTAAAAGGTTGAGAAATAAGGTAACAATTGAGATACGCGAAGCAAAAATAAAATATCAAGCTGGATATGCACTCTGGAAAAATCTGCGTGATATTGGTGTGGGCAAGCAAAAAAATAGTAACGTTGATAATATTGACTGTAATGAACTCAATAGGAAATTATTCTCTCTTCCATGCCCAGAAGTCGTAGATGAAACAGCGAGTGTATCTGTTGAGCAGAGTCTGTTTTCTTTCCCGCGCTTCAGTTTTTCACCAGTTGATGATGCTGACGTCTTAGAGAGCTGCATACAAATCAAATCAAATTCAGTTGGACTTGATGAAATTCATCCAGTTTTCGTTAAAGCTATACTGCCATATATTCTTAGATATATAACGCATCTTTTCAACACAATTCTTATGTCAAGTATTTTTCCAACTGCTTGGAAACAAGCTAAAATTATAACCATTCCAAAAAAAACAGAATGATTTTAGACCTATTGCCATTCTATCATTTCTCTCTAAGTTGATGGAGAGGATAATGAACTCCCAAATACGAAAATATCTAAACAACAAACATTTGCTATGTGTAAATCAGTCTGGTTTTCATCCTAAGCACAGCTGTACAACAGCTCTCATAAATGTTGTTGAAAATATAAGGCAAGCTGTTGACTCTGATAATGTTGTTTTTCTCGTTCTTTTAGACTTTTCTAAGGCATTTGACACGGTCAACCATAATGTCCTTTGTTGTAATGATAATGTTGTTTTTCTCGTTCTTTTAGACTTTTCTAAGGCATTTGACACGGTCAACCATAATGTCCTTTGTCGTAAGCTAATAAATAAGTTTAACTTCTCTTTTCCTTCGACATAATGTTAATTCAGTCATACCTGGATTGCAGATCTCAGGCAGTTGTGGCAAATGACAGCGTGTCTGAACTTCTCATGTTGGACAGAGGAGTCCCACAAGGTTCAATACTTGGCCCACTATTATTTTCCATGTACATAAATGACTTGCCTGCTTGCTTGCAAAACAGTCAAGTGGATATGTACGCTGACGATGTTCAGATACGGAAAAGCTTTCCCCTGGGTTTGGTTGAAAATGCAGCAGTTGAGGTTAATGAGGATTTATCCATGGTTCATAATTGGTCTCAGGAAAATGGACTGTGCATAAACCCACTTAAGTCTAAATGCTTGGTGATTTCAAGAAAGTTAATCGACACATATGACTTCCCCAAAATATACTTAAATAATAATCAAATTGAATTTGCCGATTCAGCAAGAAACTTAGGAATTACGTTTACCAAAACACTTTCTTGGAATCACCATATTCGACTAACAATTGGTAGGGATTACGGAGGGCTTCGTATGCTGTGGACTAATCATAAAATAACACCCTTAAAAACAAGAATCATATTAACCAAGACACTGCTGATTCTTATTATGCTCTACGGCTGTGAAATTTTCAATAATTGTGATTATGAGCACAAGCGTAAGCTTAATATTGCATATAACAGCATAGCTAGGTATATCTTCGGTTTAAGAAAGTACGATCACGTTTCTCAATTTTCCAAATCAATATATGGCGTTACTCTTGAAAATCTTTTTAAGCTTAGAACGTTAACACTACTAAACAATGTTTTGCAAACTCATCAACCACCTTACCTTCATAATAAGATATGTCATTCGCATTCTCTTAGAACTTTAAATATTCGACCTATACGTTACGCGTTATTAATATCTGAGCACCAGTTTTTTATAAATGCGATACGTCTGTGGAATTCTCTTCCCCGATCAATAAGGATGATATGCAGTACTAAGTTGTTCGGGATTAAACTCAAGGAGTACTTGGAGACATTAACATAGTGATGTTTTTCTTTTTCTTTTCTTTTTCTTTTTCTTTTTATTTTCTCTTCTATAACTTATATCCTTTTTCTCTCTCATTACCTACTCAATTTAAGTCATTAAAATCAATTTTATTTTCAAATAATTAAGTATTATTGTAACTTTTCTTTAATAATTATAATTTTCTTTGATTGAAATTAATTTTGTTAGCTTTATTTTTATTTTTTGTTGTAACTTACAACACATCATGTAAATTAAATAATTAAGTTTATACTGGCTTAGAAGATATTGTATCTTATTGAATAAATCTATGCGAATAAATATATGAATATGAATTGAATATGAATAAAAAAGATTCGGCTGTTCGATATAAGCCGGTACAGCGTCGTAAACACTGCCGTTCGAACACCCGAAACTTCTCCATCTGGGAAGGGGCAACGTTGAACCACACAGGACAACCATAAACGATCATCGGCCGTATGAGGGCCATGTAGCAAATTACCTTCACTCTGGGGTCAAGCCGACTGCTAAAAAACAGCCGTTTCGTCAGAGCGAAGGCTCCTCTGGCCCTGGTGAGAGCAGCATTTATATGTCTGTCGAAATATAAATACTGATCTAACCAGATACCGAGGTACTTCACTACACTTTTGCTCGCTGATGGCTGCCCGTGAAGATCAACGATGACCATCTTGCGCCAATTCTTGCACGTATCCCTCGTGGCCCTTGCCAACGGAGTCCGGAACAGAATTGTCTCCGACTTCTGGACATTTATTTTCAGTTTCCAGTCGTCGCAATATCGCTGAATCTTGTCACAGTCCAACGCACTAACCATCATGCCACGGGTACTACACCTCCTTTATTTATGAATTTTAATTTACATTACGAAGTTATTCTACCTTCTGTTTCTATCATCATCACGGCCATCCAAATTCAAATTTATAAAACTAAAAAGTCCTTGCCGTAAGACTTATAGGTGTCTAATATTATTATTTTTGCGATTTTCGTAGTTTCTTCATAGTGATGTTTTGAACGCTTTACAAATTTGCATCAATATTCAAATTATTCTAAAGTAAAATAGTATAATAAACAACTAGTGTTGTTAAGGGATATTAAAGCTGGTTAAAAAAATAATCTACTATTTTTTCAAACAACACAAAGGGAAGCAATGGTAAGTTTTAATTATCTAAAAAGCAAAGTAGTTTATAATAAAATCAATTAAAGCTTAATTAATGTGAGATAAAAACATTTGAAGTCAATATCTTTGCTTGTTCTCATAAAAGTTGAGTCGAAAACCATTCCTTATCAGTTTTTTTTGTTATTTTTGTAGGTTTTCGTGTTTTGAAGAAAATGTTATGAATTGAATTTTTTAAAAAGTTAACTAAAAGTTAGTTAGTTAATATAAGTTTGATTTCAATATCGGTTTTTCTTCCCGACATTTTTATTCGAAAACTAATTTTTATCAATTATGGCAGCATTTTATGAATGTTTAATTTTTTTTACAAAAAATACAGCTCCGACTTATTTAAACAGGTTATCCTACGTAAGCAAAAAAAATTTAATAGAATAAAATAATTTTGAAGTTAATACCTTCATTTCTTCTCGAAATATTCGAATCGAACATCAAATTTTGCCAAAATAGTATTTTTTGTAGATTCTTATTTTTTTATAAAAAAACTGACTGAATTTGTATGAACATGTAAGTAAGTGTTGAAAACCATATATTTACATGAATAAATATTCGCCAAAATATTCGAGTCGAAATCAATTTTTACAAATATTGAGTGTGTTTTCGTTTTTAATTTTTGTAAAAAAAAACCTTTGCCAAACCAAAATTTTACCAGATGTGAAAAATGTAATATGATTTTTTTTTCGTAAAATATTCCAGGTGATAAATATTTGCTTTTAGTTTTTTTTTTATTTGTAAAAAAACATACACATAATATTATAATATAAAAATTAATTGAAGTAACTAGCGTAAGAGAACTATAGTAAAAAAAATCACCCATTCAATTTTATTGAAGTCTGTTCTGCATCTTTCGATGTTATTAACTGTTAAGTAAAATTTATTTGAAGTCGATATCTCTACTGGTTCTTGAGATATGGACGAGGATAAATTGTATCTCGAACGTACGGACGTACTAACGAACGTACGCATGCACACACATGCATCTATGCATATGAAAATCTTTGATTTAGATTCCAGGGACCTTGAATTGTCGAGAAATGCCAAAATTTTCAATTTGTCAATTTAAACCGATTGCTATAACATCCTATAATATATTTTTTCTTACGGTGAGGTGGCCATAGTCACTATGTACAAAGAAAATAATATGTAAGCCTAGGGTAAACATGCGTTTTTTTTTATTTTAGCTCTTGCAATGTTAAGCTTGTTGAAATATAAAAAATAGAGGTGCGGAGAAGTGTTGTAACAACTTTTCCCGAAATATATAGATACAATATCATATGATGATCAGGTAATGAAAAAATAATTACCCACTCACAACTCCCCCACTTTTGCCTGAAGATCACAGATTTGTCTTGAGAAAATTCTAGCTTTAAAAATCTGTTCAAGGGAAAATTATAAATCGATTTCTTCTATCTTATTCGTTGACAAACTAAGAGCAAGTACCCGTGGCGTGATGGTTAGTGCGTACGACTCTCATGGCAGAGGTATTGGGTTCAATCCCTTCTTGTGGAACTTTAAAACTTTTTTACGAGTACTGCCTCTTGCGAGGATTACTCTAAGAGCAATCCTTTTCATGAAAGTAAATAAATAAATTAGGTGGCGCAACAGTCCGTAGAGAACCAGGGCCTAGTGACTTACAATTCTCAACTAATCCTGTGTGCGAGTAATTGCAGGGATGGAGGGGACCTACAGGTTATATGCCGAATCTGAACGGCTAATTTGAGAAAGCACTTTTTCATGACAAGAATTACTCTTGGAGACTTTGTCAATTCCTCGCAAGAAGCAGTACCCTTGAAAAAAACTTTAGGTGGCACAGGCAGGGATCGAACCCAAGGCCTCTGGCATGACAGTCCAACGCACAAACCATCATGCCACGGGTACTACTTTTCATGAAAGTGCCTTTTCGAATTAGACCTTCCGTTTCTGTATGACTCGCACACCGGGCTGCTACGTCACCTAATTTGATAAGTTTATAAACCGAGAGCTAAAAATAACAATAAACAGAAATCGGTTGTAAGTATACGTACATATGTATAAGCTGAAGTTCTTGTGATGTCATTAGTGTCTGCATCAATTATTATTGATATGTGAATTATTTCGAAGTAAAATGTCCTTCATGTCAGTTGTCGTGCTTAAACACCAAATTTTACTACTTTCATCATGTATTCTCTCACTCGAAGTTTTTTCTTTTCTGTGCGCAGTTTAGTTGTTTAACTACTGATCACAGAAAAATAATTTCCATAAAAAAACTTGTTATTTCTCTTATAGTTTATTTCTTAAGAAATATAAGTGAATTTATTCTGCATCATTTTCATTTATACATAAATACAAAAATATATTGAGCTTTATTTTAATAATATTGTGTACAAGCTAAGGCAACATGTTTCATATTTTGTTCGACTATAAATTTCTTATTTCAATAACAAACTAAAAATCTGCATCCCATCCGGAAGTTTCATCAGGTGGTTCTTCTGGATCCATTGGGAATCTGTCAAAGTATATTGTATCTGTTGGATGGCTTACTGGTCGTACAAAAGGTGTAATAAGCAGCTGACTAGCTAAACCATCCCAGTCAAAGCCAAGAAACCATCTACGAAAAGTAATACCGTATCATTAAAGAGACTTCAAGAAAAATGCATTCATTCTTACTTGTGCTTTTTAATGTCTTGAATTCCACCTTTTTGATATCCTAATCGTTCAGCTGGTACATCTCGGCATAATTTTTTTATGAGTTGTATCGCCGATCTAGATATGTGTTTGGGGAAGTCAATCATACCGATTCCCTTCAAAATTATGTTGTATGTTTTCATTGGATCGTTAGCGGTAAATGGAGGCCTGTATAGAAGAAAATTTTTAAAACAAATCGTTTCAAGTTTCTCACAAACTTACGTTCCATTTAGGAGCTCATGAATTAGAATGCCTAAGGCCCAGTAATCAACAGCCCTATCATGGCCACGGTTCAGTATTATTTCTGGAGCAACATACTCTGGAGTGCCACAGAATGTCCAAGTCTTACTGCTGTTACCAATGTGCTTGGCAAATCCGAAATCAACCTTTAAAATTATGTATTCATCAACATTAAGACTTAAAAAGAGTGTCCGTATAAAAAAGATATTAACTTACCAGTTTGATATAACCCTTCTCATCGAGCATCAAATTTTCTGGCTTTAAATCTCTATAGATAATTCCTCTGGAGTGTAGATATTCAAAAGCTTGCAGAACACAGCCGATGATAAATTGTGTTGCATTCTCATCGAAACTTCCACGATCCCGCAACATGGTCCAAACCTCACCACCCATGCAGGCTTCAAGTAGCATATAAAGGTATTTATCGTCTCGGAATGTTCGGTATAAACGGCAAATGAAGGGTGTATTGCATGTAAGCATTATAGTCCGCTCACTGAACACATGCTCTTCTTGGCGGGTATCGAGTATGTGTTTCTTTTTAAGGCATTTCAACGCAAAAGTTTCGACACAATTATCCCGATAGGCCTTTACAAGTTCGACGCGACCAAAACCACCGACACCCAAAGTTGCAACTACCTCCAAGTCAGTAAGTTTCATATCAGGGAATTCTACAAGCATAAAAATGTTTCTTATTAAATTGTTCTGGATTTATTTGTGTGATTTTAATTGAGACTGTTCTAATATATGGGAATGGGTAAATATAACCCATATTTAATTCAAACTAAATATTTGTTCCGGTAAAAATTAATTTTTATTAGAAATTTCGAAAGTTGTAACTCTATGTATTTTCAGTCAAGTCTTGTAGCTTTTAAATGCCATTAATTACCTTGCTTAGCATTAGCACCAAATATTTCCTTGCTCTGTTCATATTTCATTGCTAAAATACGATTTTCGTCACCATAGTTCTTCTCCTTCAACTCGCAAAGATCTCCAATAAGATGTGTAAAGGAATCTCTATCTAATGTAAGACATTCAACCCCAGGGGCATCGGCGATGATATTTGCAGTTCTTTTATCCTCATTGATTAAAGCCTGCTCACCAAAATAATCGCCACGCTGCAAGGTTCTTATATTCTTTTCACCACTAGAAGGGCCAATTTTTTGTGTCACTTGCACGGTACCTTGACTAATGAGGAAAAATGTATCACCACTGGCTCCTTGTCGTATAATATAGGTCCCCGCTGGATAAAACTCCTATTTGAATAGATTCGAATTATAATGAACTTTAACTTTTAATTAAATTTAATTATCGACCTACCACTTCTAGGACATCGGCTATTTTAGCCAAAACATCATTACTGAGATTCTTAAGTAAAGGAACTGATTTTAAGAAATTCACACTGTTTTCTATTCTCTTCATTCCGGTTCGCATCATTATTTGCTGAAAAACCCGTCGATCTAGAACCCATACCCTAGCATTTGAGAGTACTCGAATCGATGCAGTCCTGGTACAATTATAGAGTATTGCCAATTCACCGAATGCCTTGCCAGGGCCCATAACTCCCAGAACATTGCCACCCTTTACAACTTCAAATTCTCCCTCAGCAGAGACATATAAATGGGCGCCTGCATCACCTTCTCTAATCACATATTCGCCCTCAACAACATCAAGGCTGTACATTGATTCAACCAATTCTCGAACTTGTGACGAGTCGATGTTCTTGAGGAAATCATTGTCCATTATGGCATCTTTGATAAGTTGTTTCGATCTATCAGTAGAGAGATGCTGTGTATTTTAAGGTTTCTTTATTTTTAAATTATTTGCTCACTTGTAATCTTTGTCGAATTTTGGAATAGGAAAATTTATTGACTGTTGAACACTTGATGAATCACAACTCTCGCCAGACACACCCTGCTTCTTGAGCACTGGTGCTGAGGGAGCCTGATAGTTTTTATTAAAAGCCATTTGCTTAGTCTTGTCGTCACCTTCAGCAGTCAGTGCACAGGTTGCATAGGTGGCCTGACTGACAGAGCCTCGTAATGTGCTGCCAATGCAGATGGATCCAGCTGTGGCTATATCTTTTGGAATATCTGGCGAACAACGACCGATGGTGCTAGTTACTTCGGGACATTTCTGTTGTTGGCCTGCCTTACAACGGTTGGAATGGATACTTCTCAGAAATTCATCGTTTTTCAATGGAATTGCGGTTGCGGTTTGATGAAGAACGCTCTTAAATATTTCAAAATAAATATTTTTCAATGTGTGATGAAGTATTTCCAAATTTAGTATTGTTATATATTATTAATCGTATTTAATTGCATTAGTTTTTCATAGAAATATTTTCATTCCATTTACAGTAGCCTAATATGAAATTCTTCTAATTCAATTGAGTTTCGTCAAGTATTAAAGTTACCTCAGAAATGACATGACATGTATACTTTATTTAGAAAAGTCGAACTTTTGACCCATGTAAAAAAGAAAGTACTTGAATGTTTGCTCAGAAAAGAAACTAAAACGCGCTCAAACTAGACTACTTATCAGTCTAACAAGATTTTTTAAAGGACAACACCTTAGTTTCAAAATGATGTTTGTAGTCTAAAAGAAGCTACTTTTATGACAACAATCTATGAAATATTATTAATGTAGATTGTTTTACTTTTTCGTGTGAACTATGAAAACTGCAGAAGTAGTTAAAATAGGTTCATTTTTTAAACTGTTAAGGATTTGTGTATTTAAGGGGTTATTTGCTGAAACGAAACTTAAGTACTTGAGTATAAAATGAGCTCTTACTCGTATGTGACAGTTAACGTTTCAGCAAAGTGGCCTAAGATAGCTAATACTTAGATATATTAGGATTTAGGAAGGCATGAGGCTATACGATAAAAATTTAAGGAAGTAAAACAAAATAGGTGTGTAGGTGAGAATTGTCGCTTAGCATTAGGAGCTTCCATAATTCATATCCTGAGCGATTCTTATCATTTCTACAACCTACCAACAGATTCTAGAAAAAAGAAACAGCATCAAAAGCATTAATATTTAATATATTCAGCTTGATGATACTAAAAGTAAATATATTATAATTATTTGTTGTATGAATAAATCTACACATTTTCCACTATGTTCTGAAACCACAGACCCGCTTTAAAAAGACACAATATAAAATGTAAATAAAAGCCATTTGTATGTGTCGAACAAACCTACAGCAACAAATTAGCATCTTAACTAAACCGATTGGACATTTTGGTGTGCCTTGTGTATAACGAACGCAATCAATCGTGCATAACTAAGTTAACTAATCTTGCAAACAAAGCTTCCATCATTATGAATGGGTAAATATTTTTCAATTTTTTTTCCTTTCTTTTCAAAACACTTTTTACAGACTCACCTTCAACTTGTGAACTTCCCTTCTCAGCTTTACGATCTCCGAATCCCGGCACTTGAGAACGGCATTTAGCGATACAATCTCTCCTTGAAGGTACTTTATTTGTTCTTCTTGATCTTCCATAGCTGCTCTCAGATCTTGCTCTAGATAAAATCTGGGTCTAGTTTGTGAAACGGGCGATGGAAATTGGGGAGGTGAACTGCATTCCTTATTGGCCGCAGTAACAATAGGTTTAAGTAAAGTTGGTGAAGATGCTGTTGAGTTTCTTGCACAATTACGATAGTTCATGGAATTCTTACGAATCTGAAAAAATAGAAAATAGTTTTAGAGAAAATTGAAATTTTTTTCAAAGGGTGACTTACAAGCTCAATTGTGTTTGAGTCTTGTAGGATTTTGGATGTCTTTCGTATGAGATTCGATGATGCGGGTGTGGGGGTAACCGGGCCTAAGATACCAGATTCAAGAAAATATTTCTGAGCTGCTGTGAAGTTTTCATCGTCTTTTTTTGAGAATTGTTGTGTCGGACTTAAGGGAATATTCACATCAACGGGTTTAGTTGGAGACCGCAATTCAGGATATGTTTCGGAATCTGAAGTCGAACCGGATTCGTGTTCTTCACTACGTTTGAGAAGCCTTCGGCGTTGTTGGAGACTTCGACATGATATTGGAGTCCCAAATCTATCTTCCCGCTGTTTTCTCACGTCCTTCGGCGAGTGCTTCGGGGATATTTTTACCAAAATATCAGGATGTACTGCAACGTCCAACACCTGGAAATTGCCTATGTTCGGAGATGACGACCGCTTAGGATGCTTTATTTCGACTTTACCTCCACGAGTGGTTATTGGCTGATGAGGGCTGTAGCGAAAACTGAGACGATCCCTGGCAGGGTTTTTATTTTCATCAGTGAAAATATAAGCTGTGTCGGGATGTGAGAACGACTGATACAGACGCTTAATTTTGCGCGGAGTTTTGTTAGGGACGGCCGCTGTCGGCGAGTAGACACGTTCAATATGTATCTGATTCGGACTGCAACTGATTTCGATGGCGGGGCTTGTGGCAGTCTCGTTCGAAAGCTGTGATGGTGATCCGTTATCAATACTACTGTCATGCGACAGTGTGTTTGTGTTTGGGGTAGATATAGTTGATGACGTCGAATGACTATAGTTGTGAAAAAGCTTTGTGTCTATTTCGTCTCTGAAATCGGTACCACTTCCACCACCGGCGTCCGTCAATGGGGTAAGTTGCAAATTTAGACCGAGACCCACACAGCCTGGTGACACTGGTGGACTACAACTACACTTAGCAAACAGACTACCGCACGTATGGCTCTTACGGAACTTAGAGCGGAAGTTCGAGGCTCTTTGCGCCCCAAGGATACTAATGGCCTTCCCAACACTGCCAAAATTGTGTTCGTCTCTCTCATTGATATCGTCATTGTTTCCCGTCTTCTCTCTAATGTATTCTCGTTTATCGTCTACTGCCAAGGATAGCGTGCTTCCGTAGGAGTCGTCACTCTTAGCCCTCACAAGACCGTCACGTTTTGGGGATTTTTCGATTTCGCCGGAGGTGCTCTTTTCCATTTGGCTGTACGCCTTTTGTAATTTCTGCGTTTTATTTTTTGGTTTGATTGAAATACCCTCGGTTTGTGGTTGAATGTGTTGAGCTGAGTAGATGACAGAAACAAAAATTAAATGATACATTTACACAAGTAATTATCATTAAAAGAAAAATATGAAGAGAAGAAGAAATGTGATACTTGTTTTTATTAAAAAAAGCAATAAGGGGGTGGATTAGAAATGGGTGTATTTGTCAAATTACATATTCAATTGGTTTTTATCTTTTGTTTGTTTTTTTTTTTTTTTAAACCGAGAAGGTAAGTATATCGGTCTTATGATCGAAGTGCTAAATGAACATTGGTCACGCGAATTTTGCGCTTTTACCTGAATTCATTTTTTTACGTGGTCAATTGATTTGACAAACTGAATTATTGTATTGATAACTTTTAAGGATAGTATAATATATAATTGGCGTGTTAACGGTTTTTTGTATAAATGTAAGATGGTACAGAATAATTGATTGATGGAAATTGAAGAAGATTGGAATTTAAACACATTATGTTCTAATTTTTCGACATGAACTAAATGATTTTAGATTTTTGAAATTGTCTACACTATAATGGACTCAAATGACTTTAGGGTGAAACGTGAGAATTCTATTCGACCATGGATAAGAAACGAAAATCAATATTTTCATTTTTTTGTGGAATATTTAACCTAAAACATGTTGAAGCTGATTTATTTTTGATTGAGTTCACTGAATTGATATAGAAGTTTGGTATTGGACGTAATATATTGTATATTGATAGAACCAACAGTTCCAATATCATATCCTAAGCTACCCTTTACACATAACACACATACATAATAGTGTATACAATACATGTAACGTTAGCACTGCACTTCACTAATTAAACTAAAATTAAAATCAGGTTGCAGATAGTTTATTTTTTTTATGGAAATATAATCGATAAAACACCCGATTTTTCTTAGAAATTATTTTGTTAACTGAGCTTTTAATAACAGCAAAAAAAGAAGAGTATATTAGAAGTAGTTTCACACAAATATTATACAGTCTTTAATTTATAAAAAAATATATAAATAACTATCCAAAATTGTCGAGTCCTTATTAAGGAGGTTTTTTGTACTTAAAAAAATGAGATTCCCATTGTTAAAAACAACGCATGCGTTTTATCAATCCAAACACCAATTTAAAAAATCGGTTATAATTTAAGTTTTATCAGATTTAAGGGGCCTTTATAAAGTTATAAATATAAAGAAAAATTATAAGAGCCCTTTATTACATGATAATATGGAGAGCCTGCTCGAAATTGGTTTCATGCTCGTGGAACTCTATATTTTATGTCAACTCATCTCAAAACCACTACTTTTTCTTCATAAAATTCATATTTATTCAAGAAAATCTAAATTATAGTATTTTTATTTTCTATTTAAAAAAGGTAGGTTTGTTTAATTGATCATTTTATGCAATTGATATAATTAATTTAATGCGGTATGTCTCACATATACCTATAAATGTATTAGGTGGTGCAACAACCCCTTGAAACTAGGGCCTAGTGACTTAGAACTTTCAACCATTTACTTGTGCGAGTACTGTTATCAGGGATGGAAGGGACCTACGGATTTAAGCCGAATCCGAACGGCTAATTTGAGAAAGCACTTTTCATGACAAGAATTACTCTTGGAGGATTTGTCAATTCCTCACAAGAGGCAGTACCTGTGAAAAAACTTTAGATGACACAGGCAGGGATTGAACCCAAGACCTCTGGTATGACAGTCCAACGCACTAACCATTATGCAACGGGTACTACATATACTTTGCTATACTATAATTTTCAAGCTGACAAATTAAAAACTTTCGGGCTTTGAACTTGCACGTACATTATATAGTTATGTAATATTGTGGACTATGATATATGAGTTTTTGAGTTTCAAATTCATTCTAAAAAATTAAAATATATATTTGAGGTTGCAAAAAACAACTTAAAGAATTAAAATAAGTATACATATTTGAAAAATGTATTGATTAATGAAAGCGATTTTTCATTCTTCCAACAAAAAAAATATATTGCAATAGATGCAACGTTGATCTTTTAATATCAAAATGAAATTAAACAAGAAAAATCTTCACTCTGCTATCATCCAAGGGCCACATCACATATCACTTTAAAACTATTATCTGTCAGAATGGTGAATCTGACCTCTTACCGACACATTTCAACAATATGTCGCTTATTTTAGTTTATTGCTTGAATTAGTCACTGCAAGCGCAACAACATTACACTATCAGCAGATCAAGCTTAGATTTTATTAAACAACCCCATGTGAAGTTCAAATTTTGGTTCTAGCACTTAATCATCATTCCATAAAAAATGACTCATTAAATATTGCATTTGACTGCCTATAAAGCTGGAGAAAAAAAGAAAGATTAGTTATCTAACTGGAGCCACGTGTTGATCACCTACTTAGCATTCTTTATACTAAATCCCATGCAATAATTAAAATGTATTTTTTAATACATAGCTATTTTCCAAAAAAATTATCATCCTCCATATCATATTGAGGAATGTCAAATCCAATGTATGATAATAAATAAGACGATAAAATAAAATGGAATAGAATAGAATAATGGATAGTAGTATCTTTGTACATGCATACCTACCGATTCCAAAAATGAACATACATAACTACCTACCTATTTTGCTTACTTATAGGGTATACATTTTATGAGACTATTTTATGTGTCGCTCGTCGTCTGCTATACTCTTGCCGTAATTAGATAAATATACTAAGGGTACATTCAGGGTCCAATGGACTTGATTTTAAACTGTGATAGTGAAAATATTACATTGCATTTCATCTTAAGTATTACTTTCTGCTAACAGCGTTCACTGATGCTTGATTTCGGTGATGGTCTTGAACCGATGCTTGTGGTGGTTATATTATATAAGATACATTTCCATATGAAATCAGATCAATTTGACACTATATCAACTATATGTATACGGGAAAACACATTCCTTTTTATATCATTCGGCTTTACAGAATGATATAAAATTGCGTTCGACAGAGTGGTATTTTATGAATGATTTGACTAGTTTGTTTATTAGTTTTGTTTTTATATAATATCAAATTTAATAGTTATATACAATGATTTAATAGTTATATACAATGATTTCTTGACAGGGATTAATTATTTAGCTTGGGCAACTAAAAGGTTCATAAGGTTATGTTAGAGAAAAAATACTACAGTTTGATGTTAATTTAAATTCCCAACTTTTGAATGCTCCAGTTAAATTATCTATAATTAAAACTCGTCATTGATAATTTGAATTCTGAAGTTCTTAATGTAGTAAATAAAAGTTTAGAGTTAATGCTTAAGGAGGAAAATATTTTAATTCCAATTTCAAAAGTTAATGTGAACCACCAAAGGGTATTTTTTAGATGCATAGAACATTAAAAGGAATAAAACTAAAATGATTTTTTTAAATGTACGTACAACTTACTTAATTCGAAAGTTAATTTAAATATGATTTTTTCTGGCATATGATCACCATATATGGATCAGAGGAAGTCCAATCTTAAGTTCAAATAAAGTTTTAAAAATGACGAGCTGTGCGGGCTGCACAGTGACATATAGACTTACACAGAAGAATAAAAGTCCAAAGACTGAGATGACTGGGTCACGTAGAGCACATGGAAACGAATTCTCCGGCTCGGAAAGTTTCGAAACCACGCGCACAGGACAGCGCAGAAAAGGAAGGCCGCGAATTAGTTGGCGGGCATAATTGGAAACTGACCTAACCCAACCTGGAATGCGCAACTGGAGACATACACTCCCGGTCATAAGGTTAGAAGCAGGCATTTTCGAGAAGTAAAATCGATATTTCTCCCGTTACATGATGGATTAGAAAAAAAACAACTATGGTAAATGAGGGACCATTTTGTTAACAACAAAATATAAAACTTTTAGCTTACGGAACTTTCATGGCAAATTGTTAATTAAGTGAAGAATATGCGAAAATAAATCGGGTCATAAGATTAGAAGCACATCAAATAAATGGAAATAAAATGCAAGTCTTTGTATTTTGTTATGTTTTTTAGCTTTCATTAGGTTTTTTATAATTTGTGCTACCACCACACCAGCCTTCATAATAACTTCAAAAAATCTATCTTTTAAGGATGTATAAAGAGATTTCAAGTAGACCAGAGAAATCTCACTCCAGGCCAATTTGATACTATGAATTAGCGCTCCCTTGTCATCGTTTTGCTTCCCTTCCTCATGTACCTAACATGTAAGCTAGCCCCGCACATTTTAAATTATGTTAAGGTCCGAGGAATATGGTGGCCAAGGCAGCATGTGGAAATTTTGGTTCTCGGGCTGTGTGTATGGGCGCGTTTTCCTGCTGAACAATCCATGGAATTGGTCCAAAAAGCTCACTAATATTGGGGAATACTGATTCCAGCAAGGCTTTGTACGTTTTCCCTGTCATTTGGTATCTTGGACTACCAAGTCTATAGCGCCAGACGATAACGCCTTCTTCTTTGCTATGGTGACGGTTTAAAAATCGCTACTCCCTCCTCAGGTGATGGAAATAATAATTATAACCATCTGGCCCATCTAGGTTAAATTTTTCATCGGAAAAAAATAACCTTCCGCCAATCATTTACGGTCATTCCATTTTGCACATCCCAGCTCATTTGATCTTTCTCGAAACACAAGCGTTGCTTCTTCCTTGCGACATTAAGTGGTGTTTTTTTCTAAAGCTTCAGGCGCTTTAAGTATTTAGTATGGCGAATAGTGCATTTAACAGAGGATAAGCTGGCCTTTACACAGCTTTCTCCCTAGTTTTAGCTGCCGATAAAGCTGAATTTGACGCTATTCTAAGGATACTTCGCGTTTCGCGATTGCTAACACAATGATCACTTCGATTTTTTTCGGGCTAAAGCAAAGCATTAAAGACCTTTAGAGCAATAGACATCTATTCTTGCCCTTTCCTCCACTGTCAAACATTATTTGTTGCCCATTTCTATTTACACTCAATCAAAAACAATTAATTTATAAATTTTATCGTTTTTCCGAAAAATAATATATGCACTTCACAAAAAAACGTTGATTTATTCACTGCTTCTAATCTAATGACCCGATTTATTTACGCATATTCTTGACTCAATTAACAATTTGTCATAAAAGTGTCTTAAGCCAAAATCTCTCCTATACCCAAATTTTATATTTTGTTGTCAACAAAATAGTCCCTCATTTACCATAGTTGTTTTTTTTCTAATCTATCATGTAACGGTAGATATATCAATTTTACTTTTCGAAAACGCCTGCTTCTAACCTTATGACCCGCAGTGTATAACTAGGAACCGAGATTGATGGAAAAGTTTGTTGTGTGAGGCCCTTGTAATTTAAAACCTTAAATAAGTAAGTATGTAATTTTATTCACATATGGATGATAAAAAATATAATAAACTACGTGACGCAATAGTCGGTTGAGAATTAGTGCCTAGTGACTTACAACTCTCAACCATTCCTGTGTGCTATACATGTCAGGGATGGAGGGGACCTATAGCTTTATGCCGAATCCGAATGGCATTTTTCATTACAAGAGTTTACTCTTGAAGGATTTGTCAATTATTCGTGTCACTTTAGGTGACACAGGCAGGTTATAGATAAAAGACTATACCTAGCGTTGGTCACGTCGACTTACTTGTTTTTAAAAGGAATGTACATTAAGTATGAAGGCTAAGTATGAAGGAGTTTATCAAAAAAAACATAAAAATCCTGTTTAAACAAAGTAAAGGATATTAGAAAATTTTGAATTATTTTCATGGTCTTGTAGTACTTAAAACTACAGTCGTGTTGAAACTACATGTCCTTAGTGTACATATAGTGTAGTCAAAATAATTTCCGCATCGATGAAAATTGGTATAGAGACTGAGGGCATCGTTATTAACAAGTGACAAAAGTCACAAAAAAAAAACAAGTAAGCATAAGAAGTAATTGAAGTTCAGGATTTCCTTATGTAGCTGTGATGTGTTGACGGTACCATGATAGATATTGATTCAACAATTTTTTTCAATGCATATTTGATCTTAATAATAAACACAGTCTAAAATTTACTTTGCAACTTTTCAAAATACGAATTAATTGCAAAGCTGTATTTTAAATTGGTGAAACACTTTTACGTTTCTCTTTTTAAATTACATAAGTCTGGAAAATTGAAAAGTGAAAAGTCTTTTCACTATGCAAATTTTGGAAACACTTTACAATTTTACTTTGCAGGATATTATATTTTTCCAAAATTGCAAAGTGAAAAATGCTATGGCACGATGAATGAATCTTTATTGGGACAATTGGTCATCACAATGACTATGGGCGTAATTCACAGGGCAAAATTTAATAGCGGGTCAACGCATATTTTTATTGCAATTCTATAGAAAAATGTTCTTTCCTAGCCTAAAATGAATTAAAAAAATACCGTCAAATCGTGTGATCGTCAATGTTTTTCGAGTCCAGGTCAATTTGACTCACATACGCGTCAACGCTTTTTAAAACCATTGACCGGAGGGTGTCATTCGTGTGATAGTCAACGTATTATGCATTGACGGTGAGTTGACAGAGAATATTTTGATTTTTTGGTGACGTCCAGAGAGTCAACGCATGGAATGGACCCTTTACGTTGACCGTTTAATTGAGCTTAGGGGCTAGTTGTTTGGTTTGGTCAATGAAAAATATTTTTGAAATAACATTTTTTTAAGGCAGACAATTTGAAAATATATGTTTGATGTTTTTCCATGAAAACGGACAGGTTGAAATTTTGTGATTGAATTTAATTGTTTTTTTTTTTAATGTTAGTTTTATATTTTGTCCCTTAAATCAGCCATTTTTGGTTACATACTTATACTTACATTTCTAATAATTTACTTTAAAATTTCATTGAAGTAGGTTGAGTGGTTCAGGATTTTTTTGAATTATGTATACTTTCCCATACAAAGCAAGTCTTTCTAAGACAAAACTCAATGATTGCAGACAAAATTATTTCGTTTTTGATTGATTACTTGTGGTATTTTAGCAAATTGAAAGTCTGAAATGACATTTCTGAACGAGGAATTGAGAATTATAGTAAATGCTTATATAAGGGCAAGGAACATATTTGTACCAACATTTATTTTGTGTTTAAATGTTCGGAAGTAATAAGCCGATTTAAATAATTAATTTTCTGAAAAATATTTGATGATCAAAAATATCAAAAATTCGATATCTCAAAAAAAGTTAGCATTAAAAAAAAATCTATATTTATAAGCACTGAACAACTGCATATCAAACATATTTTTTAATAAAAACTGAATAATTTTATATATACAAACATAAATTAAAAAAAAAAGTTAAATCAAGTATTAAATCAACTATAGCTGTATTACTAGTTTTAATACTTTTTAAAAATAATTATGCGATTTTAAACGATCTCTACAGGAACAGACGTTTTTGAAGCGAATAATTTGTATACAGTCGATAATTGTCGTAATCGTAGTAATTACAAAATGTTAGCTTTATGCAAATATTGTTTAAGAACTTTTAGTGCTAGTGTTAACTGTAAAAGCTGTAATTTTGAAAGGATTGTTTTAAAATAAAACATGTCAAAATAAAAATATGCCCAAAGTTTGAAAGTTTGTTATCATTGAGACAAGAAAAATATTAGGTACCACCATGTGTTTTTCCCCCGAAAATTACATGAAAAAACGTTAGTGTGATAGGTGTAGCTATTTTTATTTTGGTACAATACAAAGTTGAATTAAAAAAAAATTAGTCGTTTTCAAGATATTTAGATTTAAAAAAAAATATTTTTCAAAAACGCAATTTTATGGATCAACATCGATCAATCGATGAAATTGAGAAAATTGAAGGTCGAAAAAACTTTATAACCCGCAAAACGATTGAATGTCAAATGAATTTTAGTAACCGTTAACTCTCACTTAATTCAATTAAAACAAGCATCATCTGTTTCTTTATTGTCCATATATTTTATTTAGCTTGGTTAAGGTTATCGGCTGAATCTTGTTCATTCTCCATTATCTAATATCCAACAATGAGGAGTATCGTTTGTTCTGTTTGTGATTAAAGTATGCTGACGAGGATTTAATTTTTAAAAAGTACTTATTTAATTGAAATGGAACGAATTATCATCGCTCGCGTCGCATCGGTGCCATCATCCATCAAAAAGTCTTAAGAGTGTTGCTTTCGCAAAACTTTTTTCAGCTGTGTTCAAGTGTTTGTTTTTTGTTTCCTCAGTTAAAATTTGCGTACTCCCCTAATCGCGATCTAAACTGTTAGATATACATGTACCTATAAAGTATACCAGATATAAAAGCATATAGATAAACGAAAATGCAAAGTATAAAAGATAAAAGATTATAGCTATTTAGTTTTTGAATATGTTTTGCTATTTTACGTTGGTTTGGATGTGATATGAATTGGTATGTAATCTAATTTTTTTAATATGTATGTATTTTTACGGGAATTTCCACAAACTTTTATGCACTACAGCACACCGAATAATTTGATTAGGGATTCACTTACATATAAATGTCCATGTATCTATTTATCTTCTTTTTTTTAAATAGCTATCAGTAGTTATTGTTTGCATGCGCATATGTATTCGTATTAAAAGAAAAAGATTTACAAAATGTTTGTTGGCAAACGTAAATTAAAAAATAACAATTCTCGATAAAATGATAAATATTTTCAATGTTAAATATTTAATTAGTAAAATGAAAAGATAGTAATATAATACACAAAACAAAAATAAATAATTTTTTTTCTATTCTCTCTCTCTCTCTTTGGGTTCAGTATGTATATATCTATACAATAGTGCGTTCCATACATGTGTCCTAATGTTTTTTTTGATAAAAAATGATATGTTTTAATTCTCTGATTTGTCTTTTCAAGGTTTGCAGTAATGGCTTGAAACCATTTGAAAAATTGTGTTTATTTATAGGTATTGAAGTTGTTGAGGTAGCGTGCTTGGGGAGAGTACGATAACTTTGCCGACAAAGTTTAATGACGGATTTGTATAGAACAATTAAAAACAAGCATTTTTTACTATGGTAGGGGGAGTCCACCATACATTAAATGGAAAAAAAATAATTAAAAAATAACGGTAATACTTACAACTAAGTATTATACATATATTTTTTTAAAGCCAACATTTTTGTCTATTAGATTGTTTTTAAATCAAGTCAAAACTATATGCAGTTTTTGAAAAAAATTGTTTTAAACTAAAAATTTATGCAAACAAAATAAAAAAAAAGGTTTAAAGTGTAGTTTTTCAAAACTTTCAAATTATCTACTGTTTTTTTTTTAGAATTCATTGCTCTTATTTGTTTTTGATCAAAAACTGAAAACTAGATGACTTTATGTCTTCTAGTTCTTGATAAAATTGAAAATTACCAAAAAAAATATTTTAATTAAATTACTTTTTCCTTGCTTAAGTATTATCGTATTCTTATTTTGATAGTAATAATCGAATATGGATTAAGATACACCTAGGGTAAATTAATTTTTCTTAAATCCAGCTTATTTAAATGCAATAGAAACTTTGCATGCACCCCATCTTGCACCCACCGAACCTTGCCCCCTCCCCACCTTGCACGCACTCCAACTTGCACCCACCCCAAATCCTTTAGTGTTCCCAAGCAGGGGGGTTGCAGGGGGCATCAAGACCCCCCCTCCCCCTTACAGATCCCACTGTTGCATACACCCAAACTCGCACACACCTTACCATTGTTACTATCAAAATAAGACCACTCAAGCAAAAAAAAAAAGAATTAAATTAAAATAATAGTTGTGGTTATTTTCATTTTGCTCAAAAACTAAAAGACATAAAATCATCTAGTTTTCAGTTTTTGATCAAAAACAAATAAAAACAATAAATTCTGAAATAAAAACAATGGTAGATAATCTTAAACTTTGAACCTTTTTATTAACTTTTTTTACTCAAATTTTGAGTTTAAAATTAAATTTTTCACAAACTACGCATAGTTTTGACTTGAATTAAAAACTGGCTAATAAAACAGAATGTTGGCTTTAAAAAAATGTATAAACTTAATTGTAAGTATCAGCGTTATTTTTTAATTATTTTTTTCCATTTTAAATAATAACAATAATTTTTTTAAATTGCCCCTACCGCCTAAACGGGGGGAGATAGACCCCCTCTCCCATAGTAAAAAATGCTTGTATTAAGCCCCTCTACCAAAAACCGTTATTATATATTGGCGCCAAAGTTATCGTACTCGTGCCGCGTGCTTTAATATCTAGGCTTTTTCATGTATGATTTTGAAAATTTTGCACAAGTTACCTATAACATGCCAAATGTCAACATTCATTTGATAGGAAACTCATTTGTGTACACTCTTGGCCAGACACGCAGACATCACGCTATTCATTAATTATTGAGAACTTTCTTGCATTTTGATTAAAACCTGGTGTGAGCAAAAAAGAGACGAATAAACTTATACATCAATTAAAACATACTTAAGAGTTGGACTTTTACATCAACTCATACAAGCTATGTTTTGGATTGCTGATCTGTGTGCATTCTTAAGGTAGGAAAGCAATATGTATATTCTCTGTGAATTATTTTCTGATATTATCTTCAACATATTTTAAATCTTTTGCTTCTTAAAAATTAAAATAGTTATAGTTTTTAATTATGTACAGAATCTGAATATTAAAATGTGTAGCAAAAATAAATTATACAAACAATTCTGACTGGTGTATTGAAAAATTCTTAATCGCAACGTAATAAAGCAATTCGTATATGTATGTACATATGTATTGTATTTTGACTTTTAATTGAAAACGATTTCATTATAGTCTCATAATCATAATTCTAAAGCCTAACGAGCTTAATAATTCGAAAACATTTATCTTAATTTTTTACCGTCCGTTGCGTCGCACAAAGTTCAAGTCAAGAGCAATTAACATTACTGTCTTGGACTAAAGATTACACACTCTTCCTGTCGTCACTTTAGAAATAAGAGAAGAAAAGAAAAAGAGAAGTGTGTTAGAGCATCATTATTATATTTACTATGTGAAATGTATTTTAAATGGCGACATTCGTCAGACCCCTTATTGCACTGGGTACATTTTTTATTTAACAGATATAAATGCTTTCAACTTTGAATAAATATTTTGTTGCCAACAAGGTTTTGTCTATAAAGTCAAGCTCGTGTATCATTTTTTTAATCTGAATTTTTCTTTAAATACTAATTCTACATATATGGGGCCAGCTTCATTGTAAAAGCATTCAAACTCGAAGTGTAAACATCCTATGAGTTAAAAATAGTAACCATTATTAACCTTCACTTAATTTGCATTTGCTTACTTAAGATAAGAGATAAAAGACAAAACAAAAACGAGCGTTTTTAATGACTACGTATTTATAGATATGCTCGTATAATATGATGGTACCTTCGTATCGTAATTTTTTTAAGACTTGGAATGTTGGTATGATGGCTATTATACATTAACTTATAATGGTAGCAGTGAAATTAGGGTCTAGATTGAATTTCGTATGTGAGATATTCAACACTCAGGTTCTTATGAACAAGATTCAAATAGCGGAAAATGATATATAGAATCTTTTAAAGTGGTATATACTGGACATGGTAAAATAAGCTGAAACAAACATTTTTATTTTTATTGTTTTCCTGAATAATTTTGTACACTTGAATATGATTTCATAAAATCTGCTTTTTAACCTTATCTGATAGCTTCTCTAAATGGTTATACTCGTACCAACATACATATATACATACAAAAGCTTTTTATAATATGAGCGTTTATCTATTTACATGTCTGCCAGAGTGCCAGTATTATATTTAGTTTTGTCTAAGATTATTTATTAAAGTTAACCAAACAAAAATTATTTTTGTGATATAATTTTTGTTTATTAATTTACATTAGAGGTAAGATAGTCATCCAATCCAGATATTTATGTTTTTTTTTTTTAAATTTTGAAAAAAAAATTGGAATTATATACAAATAAGAGTTAACACTTAATACATGAATAGTGTTCAAATCATTTACACTGCACAGTTGTGTTCAACATTATCATCATTACCATCTTTATTAATTTTACTTTCTACCACAAACTTTCATCTTATTACTCTTTTATTAAAATTTTTAACAGAACAGAATTTGAACAAACAATTATAATGCAACCTTTATATTCATATTACGAACACAATTAAGCTGAAAATAAAAGCTGCAAATAGCCCCGCTGAAGAAGACGTATACATTACTTCTATCTATTTCGTGAATCGAAATTACCTACACACAAAGTTAGTGTGCATATTGTACATACTAGTGCATTTATACGAGTATAGGAAAATTTCGTTTAATAGCTTTGCATAAACTTATGTTTACACATGTGCGTTGCCCAAGAACGGTACCTAAATATTAAAACGGGCCATATGTTCGATAATAGTATTTGGGTAAAACCTTATCTTTATTGACGAAAATTTGTATGTACATATAAAGGGTGTCCCAAAATTAACGCAAGATTTGAATTAAATAGAAAACGCCGTTTTTAGTCTTTTGATAGTTATATTTTTATTGACTCGTAAAGTACATAGGATAGGGTTATGTATGGAATAACACATCGGACAAATGGCCTCCACGGCTTTGCATGCACATGCGCACTCTTTTTTTGAAATTTTCCATGACCATTCTGCATAAATGTGGCTGAATTTCGTTGATGCAGCGTTGAATCTCCTCCTTTAATGCACGGGTGGTTGTTGGGCTTGTTGACATAGACTTGTGATTTCAAATAACCCTATAAAAAGAAGTCTAATGGTGTTAAATCACACGATCTAGGAGGCCAATTTTGATCACCGAAACGAGAGAGTACACGACCTGGAAATGTCTCATGCAGTAATTGAATTGTTTCACGGGCTGTATGACATGTGGCACCGTCTTGTTGAAACCACATATTGGACACATCAATATCATCCAATTTTGGCAGAAAGAACTTTGTAATCATGTCGCGATATCGAGCACCAGTAAGAGTCACTGCTTGACCAGCATCATTTTCAAAAAAATATGGCCCAATTATGCCTCCAGCCCAAAATCCACACCATACAGTCACGCGTTGTGGATGCATTTGTTTTTCGACAATCACATGTGGGTTCTCCGAACACCAAATGCGGCAATTTTGGCGATTGACAAAGCCATCAAGATGAAAATGTGCTTCATCGCTTAGGATGATTTTGCTCGAAAAATCAGGGTCCATTTGTTGATGTTCAATAATCCATTCAACGAACTCTCTTCTCTGTCCATGGTCATTAGGCTTCAATTGTTGTGTTAATTGAATTTTGTAAGCATGAAGACACAGATCTTTGGTGAGTATACGCTGTAGAGAGGTTCTTGAAATTTGCAATTCTTGTCCACGACGTCGAATTGAGGTTCCTGGATTGTCAGCAACACTCTCACGCACTGCTTCGACATTCACATTTGAACGGCTTGTTTTTGGACGACCAGTGTGTTTGGCGTCTCCAACGGATCCAGTCTCCATGAATTTTTCAATTAATCTCTTCACAGTTGACGAAGTTAAAACACTATTCCGACCATATTTTGTATGAAATTTTCGAACTGCAGCCGCCAAGCTTTCACTATTTTTGAAATATTCTTTAATAATGAAGACACGTTGTTCTCTCGTGTAACGCTCCATTTTTTAACCCTATACTGTTAGCTGTCAAATTGCTTTTTTTCAGGGTTGCCAACACTTCACTGCACAAATGGCGGCAAATTCAAATCTTGCGTTAATTTTGGGACACCCTTTATGTATGTAATATTTGATGTAATTTTATGTTAAGTAAAATCTAAATGAAAATTAAATTTAATAGGTATCAATTAATGTATATATATCAAACTTAAGGCAATAAAAAGCTGTGATCGTTCCACAAAAGGTGGTTGGTGATAGGTTAGGTTAGGTTAGGTTTAATGGGCTGACGGTTGATGTTGTTACCATCACACTTAGATCAATGTAGATCCATTGTGGTACCCCGAAGTGTTGGAAACTTCCTGAAAAGATATAATAACCTATGAATCATGTGGTTCGTTAAACCATTTAGAGGCCTTGACAAAATTTAGTAAGCTTTTGCCTGGCAGTTCTGATAGTTCTGATAGTGGTTGGTGATACACATACCGAGAATATCGAGATGTTCAGTCTCCTCGATGCAAGTGCCATCTATGGATAATGGCAAGGGGGGTATATCTCGCTTTAACGATACAAGACAGCATTGGGTTTTCGAAGCATTAAATTCCACGCGGTTTCTTATTCCCCATTGTACAATGCTGTCATATCATTATCATATTTTCTCGTTGCAGTACCACATCCGAAGAAGAGGGATGTGAATCTGAAAACGAATATGAGAAGCTAAGAGTACTATCGTCAGCGAAACAATGTATTGGATTAGAAGTTGCAGACAAGAGATCACTAATAAAAATGAGAAAGAGTGTTGGAGATAGAACAGAACCCTGGGGCACACCAGCATTTCTTTTGTGGTTTTCAGACTTGAATCCATCTAATACAACTTGTATTGAACGATTCGAAAAGTAATTACTAATCCAATGAAGGAGGGATTCATGAAAACCGAAAGCACGCATTTTCGATAAGAGAGCCTGATGCCAAACCCTATCAAATGCTTTTGAAATATCAAGTGCAATAATCTTACTTTCTCCAAGACGATGTAAAGATTTGTTCCACTGTTCGGTGAGATGAACCATGAGATCACCAGTGGACCTATTGCTACGAAAGCCGTATTGCCGGTCATTAAGAAGCTTTCGATCTTCGAGATATTTCTTGAGCTGATAATTAATCAGCGTTTCCATGACCTTGGAAAGAAGGGACGTAAGTGCAATCGGTCGGTAATTAGACGGTGAGGAAGATTCGCTTTTTTTGGGAATAGGAGGGACAAATGCGGTTTTCCATCCGTTCGGAACGAGACCTGAGGAGTAGGACAGATGAAAAAGCTTACGCAGTGGTTTTGCCAGCGTTGAAGAACACCTCTTCAGAACAATAGCGGGGATACCATCCGGACCAGCGGATTTGTGTGTGTTAAGATCTTTTAGGACTCTCGCTACAGTACGAGTGCGAAAAAAGATTTGCCCCATAGAATCACTAACTCGCTCAAGTACAGGCGGAGTCATAACACTCACTGGCAGCGTTGAATTGGCGGCGAACTGCCTAGCAAAGAGATTAGCTTTCTCTAAAGAGCTAACAAATGGAGTGTCATTGACAACAAGCGTAGGAACCGAAGAAGAGGAAGAATTCCTCATATTTTTTACAATTGACCAAACATTTTTACTGTCTTTGAGACATTGCAGTATTTTTTGCCGTAATTTTTGGTCATGTAAAAATTTGGTCCGTCGAATATGGGCGTTGCAGGCCTTCCTGGCTTGCTTGAACTTATTCCGGTTTTCCTCAGTTGGATTGGCTTTAAAACAACGGAAACTTACCTTCTTGACCATAACAACCTCTTTACAGCTCGCATCGAACCATGCGTTTTCTTTAGGTCTGATGCTTTTAACCCTATTCGGGATAAAAGTTCTCATTCCCAGGAGAATCAAACTTGTGATCATATCAGCGCTGGCGTCAACGTCACTATCGAGGAAGCATAGTGACCAGTTAAAGATCCTAAAATAATTATTGAGACCGTCCCAGTTGGCTTTCTCGTATTGCCAAACGGTTCTCTTAGGAGCTCTTTCTTTAACTGGAGAGTTTTTACACGAGAAATTTGCTGATATGACACAATGGTCAGATGTGCCTAGAGGAGATAGAACACTAATAGTGTACTTACCAGGGTCAGAGGTAAGAAACAAGTCAAGAGTGTTTTCTGCTCGACCTACCACGTCCGATATTCGAGTGGGCTCGTTGACCAACTGAGTTAGGTGGTTTAACTCAGCGAAGATCTCAGCACACACTCCTTCTGGTGTTGCCTGGCCCGAATGTTGAAGCCATGAAGAATTGTGTACATTGAAATCGCCCGTAACAACGATTTCAGTGCGAGGATAGGACGAAACAATTCTTTGGATTGAATCAGACAAAGCATCAAATTCACGAGAAGTTGACACTCTGTCTAGATTTGGGCTTCGATAAAGGAAGCAATAGTGAATGATTTGCTTATTCACGGAAAATTTAAACCACATAAAATTGAAAAAAGAATTGGTGCAGAGACCATATTGTGGCAAAAACTGATAAGCAACATCATTCCTAATGTATATGGCGAGACCATGGTGGGAAAAGAATAATTGCACCAAGTTATACCATTGAATAAAGAATTCAGTAGGATCGGAATCCTCACCTACTTGGTGCCAATACAGCTGGCCTGTTTAAAGCAGTATGGGAGTACACAGAAAGAAAATTCGCTCTAAGCCCACGAATATTACAATAATCTACCCTGAAATTTCTAGCCATTGCAAATAAAAGAATAACAAAAACCAAAATATACAAAGACTATAAGAGAAAATATTACTGAGTTGAACCACAGAATGCTATTCGATACACGCCCCTACTAGTGTTATGCTTTAGTAGTGACAAGAATCGAATCCGGCCCTGTTAATGCAAAACAGTAACATTTTTTTTGTCAACAATCTGTTATCAACGATGACGTAGCCTGTGTATCAATTGCATTAGTTATAAACGCAATGCAATTTGATACACATGCTAAGCCATGCGACTGTAAGAGAAAAGGGGAAAGTGAAGGATGGTACTCACTGTGCTATGATGAGCTGGCTTTTCATGATTTTATTGTTTTTTTGTTGGTTATTGGTTGTTTGTTGTTGTTGTTTTATTGTATTGATTTTGAGGGTTTATTGTTTTTTTTCATCACTGTTAATATTTTTTTGTTTGCTATTTTTTTGTTTCGTTTTGTTATTGTTATTTATATTTTTATATTAACATTTGAAATAAATGGGAAACAAATAACACGACTAGGCACAAGACTCAAACAAGACGCGCACGGGCAACGAACGATCGACGCACAACACAGAGGGGACCTTCCCCAACGAAAGTTCACTGACAACTCCTGAGTTGTAATTGTAAGTCTCTAGGCCCTAGTTCTCAATGGACTGTTGTGCCACTTAATTTATTTTTGTATTCATCCGTTCATAGGCGCTTTATTTAAAGCAAATCAAATTTTCTAAATTTAAAAGCAACAAAATTTTATGAAAACAGAAAGAGTTTTAATTTATTTTGCCACTTTACGAACCAATTAGTTTGTTTTAGAAAAAATACATATATTATAAATGTACATATGTACATACATATGTCGTGTTACTGGTATTATGTTTTTGTTTGTATCTTGAGTAATATGTTTATGTATATGTACATATGTTATATGTACATATATATAATTGTTCTAATGAACAAATCAAATTGAAGAATCCAAACAAAAACGCAAAGATGCATTCATATGTAACATTATTATAATTAATTACATATAGCAACATGTGAGAAATTTGATAAAAACACTTAAATTATAAAAACAAAACCAACAGTGAGACTCGCTAGTGACATCTGATAAACAATCAAGCAATTTGTTAAATTTTAAATAAAAACATTTTTGCATATCATGAACAAGAAAATTATAAATTTATTTAAATATAGTTGCAGATTGCAGTCATTCAATTTTTCCTTTTATTTTGTTTGTCAAATACTGTTTAATGTGATAGTTTTTACACTTTGAGTTCAATTTAAATGAAAGATAAAGAGTGTCCCAAAATTAACGCAAGATTTGAATTTGCCGCCATTTGTGCAGTGAAGTGTTGGCAACCCTGAAAAAAAAGCAATTTGACAGCTAACAGTATAGGGTTATTAAAAATGGAGCGTTACACGAGAGAACAACGTGTCTTCATTATTAAAGAATATTTCAAAAATAGTGAAAGCTTGGCGGCTGCAGTTCGAAAATTTCATACAAAATATGGTCGGAATAGTGTTTTAACTTCGTCAACTGTGAAGAGATTAATTGAAAAATTCATGGAGACTGGATCCGTTGGAGACGCCAAACACACTGGTCGTCCAAAAACAAGCCGTTCAAATGTGAATGTCGAAGCAGTGCGTGAGAGTGTTGCTGACAATCCAGGAACCTCAATTCGACGTCGTGGACAAGAATTGCAAATTTCAAGAACCTCTCTACAGCGTATACTCACCAAAGATCTGTGTCTTCATGCTTACAAAATTCAATTAACACAACAATTGAAGCCTAATGACCATGGACAGAGAAGAGAGTTCGTTGAATGGATTATTGAACATCAACAAATGGACCCTGATTTTTCGAGCAAAATCATCCTAAGCGATGAAGCACATTTTCATCTTGATGGCTTTGTCAATCGCCAAAATTGCCGCATTTGGTGTTCGGAGAACCCACATGTGATTGTCGAAAAACAAATGCATCCACAACGCGTGACTGTATGGTGTGGATTTTGGGCTGGAGGCATAATTGGGCCATATTTTTTTTGAAAATGATGCTGGTCAAGCAGTGACTCTTACTGGTGCTCGATATCGCGACATGATTACACAGTTCTTTCTGCCAAAATTGGATGATATTGATGTGTCCAATATGTGGTTTCAACAAGACGGTGCCACATGTCATACAGCCCGTGAAACAATTCAATTACTGCATGAGACATTTCCAGGTCGTGTACTCTCTCGTTTCGGTGATCAAAATTGGCCTCCTAGATCGTGTGATTTAACACCATTAGACTTCTTTTTATGGGGTTAATTGAAATCACAAGTCTATGTCAACAAGCCCAACAACCACCCGTGCATTAAAGGAGGAGATTCAACGCTGCATCAACGAAATGCAGCCACATTTATGCAGAATGGTCATGGAAAATTTCAAAAAAAGAGTGCGCATGTGCATGCAAAGCCGTGGAGGCCATTTGTCCGATGTGTTATTCTATACATAACCCTATCCTATGTACTTTACGAGTCAATAAAAATATAACTATCAAAAGACTAAAAACGGCGTTTTCTATTTAATTCAAATCTTGCGTTAATTTTGGGACACCCTTTAGAATTCAACTTTTTTTAAGATAGGTATATAATTTTTATTTGACTTGCTGTAACTACTTGTTGATTGCTTTATGTGTTCAACGATATTAAATTTAAAAATTCTCTTGTTCAATTCAAGTATGTATCTGGTGATTTTTTTGAGGTTAGGATTTTCATGCATTAGTATTTGACAGATCACGCGGGATTTCAGACATGGTGTCAAAGAGAAAGATGCTCAGTATGCTTTGACATTTCATCATGAATAGACTTACTAACGAGCAACGCTTACAAATCATTGAATTTTATTACCAAAATCAGTGTTCGGTTCGAAATGTGTTTATCGACAAATTTTGTTCAGCGATGAGGCTCATTTCTGGTTGAATGGCTACGTAAATAAGCAAAATTGCCGCATTTGGAGTGAAGAGCAACCAGAAGCCGTTCAAGAACTGCCCATGCATCCCGAAAAATGCACTGTTTGGTGTGGTTTGTACGCTGGTGGAATCATTGGACCGTATTTTTTCAAAGATGCTGTTGGACGCAACGTTACGGTGAATGGCGATCGCTATCGTTCAATGCTAACAATTTTTTTGTTGCCAAAAATGGAAGAACTGAACTTGGTTGACATGTGGTTTCAACAAGATGGCGCTACATGCCACACAGCTCGCGATTCTATGGCCATTTTGAGGGAAAACTTCGGAGAACAATTCATCTCAAGGAATGGACCGGTAAGTTGGCCACCAAGATCATGCGATTTGACGCCTTTAGACTATTTTTTGTGGGGCTACGTCAAATCTATAGTCTACACAAATAAGCCAGCAACTATTCCAGCTTTGGAAGACAACATTTCCGAAGAAATTCGGGCTATTCCGGCCGAAATGCTCGAAAAAGTTACCCAAAATTGGACTTTCCGAATGGACCACCTAAGACGCAGCCGCCGTCAACATTTAAATGAAATTATCTTCAAAAAGTAAATGTCATGGACCAATCTAACGTTTCAAATAAAGAATCGATGAGATTTTGCAAATTTTATGCGTTTTTTTTTTTTTTAAAGTTCTCAAGCTCTTAAAAAATCACCCATTACTTTTTTTCGTTAAGTTTCAATAAGAGTAAATTCAGCATAAATTTGAGTGTTTACTTTTTAGTTATATCCATACAAATATTTAGTACTATTTATAATAATTCATTTTCAAGTAATTTTAATATAAATACAAAATTCATTTATTGAAATTTTAAATTGCAATGGCATTAACATTCTGCCCACTTTGAAGTATCTGAAGGATATCTTCAATCATCTATTGGGATGGGTGCTAATCGATGAACTGCTCTGCGAATGGTTCCATTTTTTGTTTGCACATCAACGACTCGAACCTTCCCATCTGAAGATTCAACCAAATTAGTTACTGTTCCAATGAGCCAGTTTTGAGGATACGAATTATCATTCCCAACTAGAACGAGTGTGTTGACTTTGATGTTTTCTGACGAAGTTTGCCATTTGACTCGTTTTTGCAAATCGGCTAGGTACTCTTTCGACCACCGATTCCAAAAATGCTGCTTTATCAACGATAGTCGCCGCCACCGCTTCAACGCAGACATTTTGTAATCAGTGAGCACTGGTTCAAAAACTGCGTTCATTGGTCCACCAATCAAGAAATGCCCAGGTGTAAGCACTTGCTCGTCGCTCGGGTCACTGGACATAGCATACATGGGCCTGGAGTTTAGTATAGCTTCTATATCTGCAACAATAGTAGATAGTTCCTCAAAAGTCAGAAAGGCATCGCCGGCTGTACGAAGAAGATGATTTTTGGCAGACTTCACGGCCGCCTCCCATAGACCGCCAAAGTGTGGTGTTCGAGGTGGGATGTGATGAAACTTGATATGCTCTGTAGCACACCAATCACTTGTCTTCTTTTCCAACTGCTGATCCAGGAAACTTTGCCTGAATTCCTCTAGCTGATTACGAGCCCCAACAAAATTCGTCCCGTTGTCGCAGTACAAATCTTGGCACAAACCTCGTCTTGCCACGAAACTCTTCAGCGCTGCAACGAAACCTTCGCTAGATAAGTCGGAGGCAACCTCCAAGTGCACAGCTTTTACAACAAAGCAAACGAAGACGGCGACATATGATTTGGTGGTTCTATGACCCCGCAGCTTATAAATGGTTTGAAATGGACCACAAAAATCGACACCAGTCTTCAAAAACGGTCTTGCCGGTTGTACTCTGTCAATAGGTAGATTGCCCATGATTTGTCCCAACATCTTAGGTTTGTATTTAAAGCACTGCCAGCAACTGTCCACGACCTTCTTTGCTAGTCTGCGGGCGTCTAATACCCAGAACCTCTGCCGCACAATACCAACTAAAGCTTGGGGACCTGCATGATAATTTTTGTTATGTAATGATTTAAAAAGGTTTTTTATAAATAGGTTGGATTTAGGGAGAAGGATAGGACATTTAACAGTATAAGGAATGTCCGCATTCAGCAGACGCCCACCTACTCTGAGGAGTTTGAATGAGTCACCATCAAGGAAGGGATTGAGGTTTTTAATGGCACTCGTAGGGCTAATCATAATTCCTTTCTCTAGTTTCTGAATTTCCTCTTGGAAATGTTTTTGTTGAACGTTCCATAAAATTCTTTCCAAAGCATGATTTATTTCGTCCGCGTCCAAAGGCTTATTAAATCTCAGTTCGTCATCCTCAAACTCAGTTCCTGATTTTTTCCTTTGAATTTTCTTGCGGATTATAATGATCCAACGCAATATAAGAGTAAATATTCTACAAGTTTTGTCGATGCTTTTAAAACGTACGTAGTTTCCTTCAAAATCCGTGTCAATAATTTTTGAAAGCAATGTCACATGACATTTCCGCATTCCAGGAGTATCTTTTGCTAGCATGGAAAAATCTTTTTGTACAGGCCACATATCCTGTGGTAGTTTAAGATACTTCGGACCAGAAAACCATATACTTTCCATCAACTCACTTCCATAAGCTCCTCTAGATATGATATCTGCAGGATTTTGCTTTGTACTCACATATTTCCATTTACCCTGTGGCAAACTAGTTTGTATCTTAGAAATCCTATTGGCTATGAACACTTCCCAACAAGACGGATGCGCTGAAAGCCAGCATAAAACGATTTCTGAATCAGTCCAGAGGTGTATATCTTCAACTAGGTGGGAAAAGTTTGGAAGTATCTTGGAAACCACCGAAGACAGCATTTCCGCTGCACATAATTCCAGCCTTGGTAAGCTTTGGGTTTTGATTGGAGCGACTCTTGATTTTGCTGTAATTAAACTGCACGATATCATACCCTTTTCATCAACTGTGCGTAAATACACACAACAGCCATAAGCCCGCAACGATGCATCCGAAAATCCATGAAGTTGAACGTTTTGTGGATGTAAGGCTAGCAGATATCTAGGATTTTTGATTAATTCTAACTCCTTCGAACGATTTCGAAAATCTTCCCACTCAGTGAATATTCTAGATTGGACAGATTCATCCCAATCCGTCTTTTTAACCCAAAGACCTTGCAACAAAATTTTACCCTTAACAACGACTGGGTTAATAAGTCCTAATGGGTCAAATAGGGTAGATAGCTCAGATAGAATTATCCTTTTGGTGATTTTTGGTTTTGAACTAAATTCTGGAACTACATACTGCAACTCATCTGATGATGGATTCCACTTGATACCTAACGTTTTAATGATATCAGCATCATTTATTCTGAGCGGTTTTTCTCTGTCCATCTCTGGGACAACTTCCAACAACGTTCTTTCATTTGTCCACCATTTTCGAAGTTCGAAACCTGCACCATGCAAAAGAGTCCTAACTTCTTCATAGATGCTAAATATCTCCTCTGGCGAATCTCCACCACTGATCAAATCATCCATGTAAAAATCTTCATTTAAAACTTTGGACCCCAATGGAAACTTCAAGGCCCCTTCTTCTGACAAAGTTTTGAGACAGCGTGTAGCCAAATAAGGAGCGGAAGTGGTTCCATAAGTAACCGTATTTAATTGGTATATCTTTATCGATTCTGTACTCTTAGTTCTCCAGAGAATGCATTGGTGTATGCGATCTTTTTGATCCATAATTATCTGGCGATACATTTTTGAAATATCAGCTGTTAAAGCAAATTTATAACAGCGAAAACGCAAGATTATTGAATAAAGGTCGTCCTGCGTTATAGGTCCTTTCATCAAGATATCATTTAGGGATTTACCTGATGAAGTCTTAGCACTACAATCGAAAACAACTCTTAATTTCGTGGTAGAAGAATCCGGCCTAAGTACGTACTGAAGAGGGCAAAAGTACTTCATATTTTTTGCCTCATCAAAACTTATTTCTGACATATGTCCAAGACTCTCATACTCCTTTAAGAATTCCTCGTATTGAATACTTACTTACTTACTTACTTAAGGTGGCGCTACAGTCCTGTGTGAACTAGGGCCTCACCCAACAAACTTCTCCATCTAGCTCGGTCCTTAGCTAGATGTCTCCAGTTTCGCGCTCCGAGTTGGGTGAGGTCACCTTCCACTTGTGCGCGCCACCTGATTCGCGGTCTTCCTCTACTGCGCTGTCCTGTGGGTGTGGATTCGAAGACTTTCCGGGCCGGAGCATTGGTTTCCATGCGCTCTACGTGACCTAGCCATCTTAGTCGTTGGACTTTTACCCTTCTTTCTAAGTCTACGTCGCTGTACAGCCCGTACAGCTCGTCGTTCCATCTTCTCCTCCACTCCCCTTCGATGCATACGGGACCGTAGATCACACGAAGAATCTTTCTCTCGAAACGACCCAAGGTGCTTTCATCCGCTTTTGTCAAAGTCCATGCTTCTGCACCGTATAGCAGGACGGGGATGATAAGGGTCTTATATAGCGACACTTTGGTCCTTCGAGAGAGAATTTTTCCACTCAATTGCTTTCTTAACCCAAAGAAACAGCGGTTAGCAAGAGTTATTCTTCGTTTGATCTCAGCGCTGGTGTTGTTTTCTGCGTTTACAGTGGAGCCTAGGTAGACGAAGTCCTTGACTACCTCAAAGTTACGTCTGTCGATGGTGACGTTTTGACCAAGACGTCGGTGTTGTAGGTCCTTTCTTGATGACAGCATGTACTTTGTTTTGCCCTCATTAACCGTTAAACCCATTTTTGCCGCCTCTGCCTCAATACTCACAAAAGCCCCATTGACATCACGCTGAGTTCTTCCGATTATGTCAATGTCATCAGCATATGCTAGTAATTGGACAGACTTTTGAAAGATAGTGCCTCTGGTGTTGACGTGTGAGCTTTGCACTATTCTTTCAAGTACGATGTTAAAAAAATCACATGACAGCGCATCACCTTGTCTAAAACCTTTTTTGACATCGAAAGGTTCAGTTAAGTTGTTTCCAACCTTTATGGAGCAGCGTGAATTCTCCATGGTCATCCTGCACAAACGGACGAGTTTGGCAGGGATGCCAAAACTAGACATGGCTCTATACAGTTCGTCCCTGTAGATACTGTCATATGCGGCCTTGAAATCGATGAAAAGATGGTGGGTGTCGATTTGGTGTTCTTGGATTTTTTCCAGGATCTGCCGTAATGTGAATATTTGATCGACTGTGGACTTTCCTGGTCTAAAACCACACTGATAAGGACCTATCAGGTTGTTGACGATGGGCTTTAGACGTTCACATATTACGGCAGAGAGGATTTTATAAGCGATGTTAAGTAGACTGATTCCTCTATAATTGGTGCAGTTTAGAGGGTCTCCTTTTTTCAGGATCGGGCAAACAATACTGAGGTTCCATTCATCGGGCATGCTTTCTTCCGACCATATCTTACAGATAAGTTGGTGCATGCTCCTAACCAACTTATCTCCAGCTGCTTTAAAGAGCTCGGCATTCAAGCCATCCGCTCCAGCGGCTTTGTTAGACTTCAGCTTAGATATAGCAATCTTTACTTCGTCTAAGTCGGGAGGACGGGATTGTTGGCTTTCGTCGTCTATGTTGAATGGATCATCCTGCCTGACAGCGGAATTCGGTTCGTCGTCGCCGTTATACAGTCTGCAGAAGTGGTCCTTCCATATCCTCAGCATTGACTGCGGTTCCACTATGATGTTTCCACTTTCGTCTTTGCAGCCTTCGGTTCTAGGTTTATGTACTTGTGAATTTCGTTTCACCTGTTCATAAAACTTTCGAACTTCGTTTCTGCTTTTAAACCTCTCAACATCTTCGACCGCACGCTTCTCATGCTCTCTCTTTTTCCTTCTGAGAAGTCGGTGTTCCTCTCGCCTCTTCTGCTCATAGAGCTCATGAGCAGCTCTCGTCCTTTTATGCAGCGCCGCCTTGCGTGCCTGTTGTTTGGCTGCATTTGCCTGCCGACATTCCTCATCAAACCAGGGGTTCCTTGTTGGTGATCGCTTGAAACCCAGCACGTCAGAGGCGGCTTCTCTGAGTGCGTCTTGGCAATGTTGCCACTGGTTTTCTATACATTGTGTTGGCGGCACACAACTTCGAGAGAGGTTACTTGTAACTCGGTCGGAGAAGGATTTGGCGATCTCTTGCGATTGTAGCCGTTCGACGTTGTACCTTCTCCCAACATCTCCCTGTTTTGCCTTGGGCCTGGAAACCCGAAGTGCTACCTTGGCTACAACAAGGTAGTGGTCCGAGTCGATGTTAGCTCGTCGGAAAGTTCGGACATCCATGATGCTGGAAGCGTGTCTGGCGTCGATCGCAATATGGTCAATCTGGTTGACGGTAGATTGATCTGGAGATCTCCAAGTTCCTTTGTGGATGTTGAGGTGTGGAAAACGCGTACTGGCTACCATGACGTTTCGCCCCGCAGCAAAATCTATGAGCCTGAATCCGTTGTCGGAAGTGTTGTCGTGCAGGCTGTTTTTCCCGATTATTCCACCAAAGATGTCTTCCCTTCCTAGCTTGGCATTAAAATCGCCCAGGACAATTTTAATATCGTAGCTAGGACACTGCTCGTATGTTTTGTCTAAGAGCTCGAAGAACATATCTTTGGTGTTGTCATCCTTCTCATCTGTGGGGGCGTGCGCGCATATCAGGCTAATGTTGCCGAATTTAGCCTTGATGCGGATGGTCATGAGGCGCTCGTTGATGCACCTATAGCTTAAGACTTGTTGCCTAAGTCTGGCTCCAATGACGAAGCCGCATCCAAATAAGCGCTGTTGGTTTTCTCGGTAGCAGTCACCATAGTAGATATCGCAGTTTTTCATCCTCTTTTTGCCCGGCCCATCCCATCGTATTTCCTGGATGGCGGTGATGTCTGCTTTATAGCAGTCTAGGGCCTCCGCTAATTCTTCGGCTGCACGTGGTCTGTTAAGGGACCTAACATTCCACGTGCATATCCGAAGTTCGTTGTCCTTAATTCGTTTGCTTAGGTTGTCAGCAGTAAATCCGTCCGTATCCGAGGCTTGTTGGTGCTTCGCAACTATAAGATTTTTACGTGGTCAGGAAGTCACCCTGACGGCACAACCCCCAACCTGGAGGGCCAGATCCTTAGTATAACTCCAAGGACGGGGAGCCGGATAAACCGCTCCTTATAGGCCTGGGCTCCGAATAAGTCGTAGAAGCCCTATAAGGTGTTCACTAAGTAGTTCAACCTTACTGGAACTGTAGACGCCACCGTTGATTCCATCTCGGGAATTCCTCCGCTGCCGTCTGGATAAGGAGAGGTGCCTTAGTGGACGCACCTATCCCCCCCTCTCTCGTTTGCTGCCCCCAACAACTTTCCACTGGGGTTGGAACCCAATCTCCAGTTGAGGTACTAGGCACCCGATGTTCACCACGGGGAGGTGAGAGTAGGAGTTGGTAGACAGAGGTTGGTTTTGAGAAAAACCTGTGGACGCTTGTGTCCTCTTGAATGCACATGTCTACCATTTGAACATCCCTCGTATTGAATACTTATACTATTATTTTTATCCAGCCTCCTCTCTAACGACAAAAACCTACTTTTGGCCATTTCGAAGGATTGTCCTAAGGATTCAGGATCTTCCTTAAAGGGAAAGCTTACGACAAATCTGCCTTCACTATTCTTTTTAGTTGTTTTTAAAAAGTGTTCTTCACATTTTATCTCTTCAGGCCTTAACAATTTTGAAGCAGTGGGGTAGTTTTCGATTTCCCAAAACTTTTCAACAAATTCATTGAGATTTTCATCTTTTGACTGCTGTTCACTTCCTAGCAAGCAAACTGTGGAAGTTTTGGCGTTTGACAAATCATGAGAACCCGAAACGACCCAACCAAACAGAGTTTTTTGAAGTGTAATCTTCTCTTCCAATTTGATCTGCCCAATAGCTAGCAACTCAAAGAAATGATCTGCACTTATAAGCAAATCTATCTTAGCTGCCTCATTGAAGTTAGGATCCGCTAGCACAATACTTTTAGGTATCTTCCAACAATCTACCGTAAATGATTGACTAGGCTGAAGATGAGTAATATTTCTGATTACCAGCAAGTCCAACTGAGTCTCAAACTCCGAAATCCTCGATTTACAAGTCGCGTTTGTAGTATATCGAACGTTTGTCACCTCATTTCCTATTCCGCTTATCAGTATCTCTGACTTTGATTTTGGCAATCTTAATCTTTGTGACATACTTTCAGTTATAAAGTTCAGTTGAGAAGCCGAATCTAACAAAGTGCGAACAGGTTGATATCTACCAAAACTATCTTTTATTAAAACCACAGCCGTGGCTAATATAGTTTGATTGGAGGATCTCCCCACTAAAGAAGCTGAATGAGATGCTCCTTGGCCTGCATTTTCAACACCCTTGTTGACTGTAAACCTATGAAGCAGTTTGTGATGTGGTAACGAACAAATAGTGCATTTTGGTTTAGTGCAATGTCTTACAGAATGCTCTTTTCCCAAACAGTTGATGCATAGGATTCGTTTTTTAACTTCCAGGAACCTCCTTCCCACTGGTAAGCTAAGAAAATCTGGACATGAGTCCACAAAATGTTCCAAAGACTGACAATATTCACATTTAATACGCTCCGCTGCTAAAGTTGTACCTTGAAACTTTCTAAATTGTTTCTTTCCACCTTTTTGTGGACTAGACTGGTCAGATTTTGTATTGATTTTGGCAGCGCTAGTTGGTTTTTGTAGCCTGGTTTCCTTGGCTTCTAAGCTTTTGCAACGGCGGTCCAAAACCTTACTAAATTCTTCCCACGTTGGGAGCTTTTCATAATCTATTGCATCCTGCCATTTAGTTTGAGTTTCTTCATCAACTCGATCCAAAGCTAACGAAATCAATATAGAAGTTGCTATCTCTTTGTGATTTCCAATAGAAAGCATTGCAGTTGAATGCGTATTAAAACTATCTTCTAAATGGCGCAAAGATGAAGCAGATACTTTGGAAATCTTTGGAAACTCTAATAAACTGTTGATATGCTCTTGAAAAATAAGAGTTTTATTATCAAAACGAGTTTTCAATCTATCAAGGACTTTTTGATAATTTGTTCCAACGACGTTAAAATCTCTAACAGCATCCAAAGCCGATCCTGAGAGACTTCTAAGTAAGTAGTTAAACTTTTGTAAACTATCGAGGCTGTCATCTTTATGAACAAGATTCATAAATAAACCTATGAAATTGGGATAGTCAGAAAATTTTCCAGAAAATGTAGGCAGTTTGATAGGTTCTAGTTTTGAACGAGGGCGAGTCGGTTCAGGAAAATACGTTGCATTTAAATGCTCAGCAGCAGTTGTATTTCCTCTGAGTTCAGATAAAATTGACATTATGCTTGATTTTGCGCTAACATAGATGTCTTCTACTTCTTCTCGAAAGGCTTCATTAGCCGCTTCATCATCAGGATTATTAAATCGTTCAATGGATGCTTGAACATTTAAAATCTGCTTAAAATACGATTCCAATATTCCTAATCGACATTCTAACTCAGGTTCTGACAACGTACGTTCCTTCTGCACAATAATATTTTTTGTTCGACTCAGGTTTCCTTTCGACGATGACCGCAACGCTTTCAAATCTGATAAAGTTTTTCCTAAACTATTCTCACTTTTCGATGATTCATCTTTGCCCTTCGTATTATTAGTACCTATCTGTCATCGTTACTACTTTTTATAAACTAAACTTTTTTCGATTGAAGAAAATCCAACTATCAACAAATCTGCACTACCTTACAGGAAATCAAGAAAAACAACGAAATATTCTGACCACCTCAACAACAATGTTTATTTGTAGATTTGTCTGCAACAAATTTTCTCCTCAACCTTAGCAGCAACAGCAACTCCAAACACAGCAAATTTATCAGATCGATGCAAAGATAGTCTATTCCAATATGGTACAACCACCTCTCAACAAATATTGTATCCTTTTTATAAGCCTCAGAGCAACAACAACAACGATTCGGGAAGGCAATTTACCAGCAGCAACAATAATTTATCTGTTTGTTTACCTTCCTGTCAATCAACCTAAACATTTCTAGCAACAATGTAGTTTATATCTAGCAGCAAGTTCTTTTAAAATGTAAGGCCACAATTTTGTTTCCGCAACAACGGATAAAATTGGCAACAAAATTTAATCAGCAACACCGGATAAAATCAACAACAAATTTGTATGTATCAGCAACATAAGAATTATATAATAATTTTGTTTCCGCAACAACGGATAAAATTGGCAACAAAATTTAATCAGCAACACCGGATAAAATTAACAACAAATTTGTATGTATCAGCAACATAAGAATTATATAATAATAATCAAGCTTACGTGTATCCACTCAATTATGTTGTAAACTATCCTCGATACATTCCACACACGGGCAAAACTCGATCAAAGCTTCTTTTTCATGAATTGAGTCCAATTGAGTTTTTGAGTTAAAGATGATTCGTATATATACATATATAAGTTATGGCACCAAGAAGTAATAAAAACAAAAAGCCATAAAAAAATCTAACAAAGGGATCATTGTTCTATTAAATGAACTTGATATTTATTGTGTGCCCAAATCATCCACTCGGACACAGAAAACACCCCTTTTATATTCAAGTATTTAAATCGTCTTGGCTACGAAACCAAAGTGTCGCAACATCTTGCAACACGCACTAACACGCACAGCATCAACTTGATTATTGCAGTATAAAAACCATCCGGAGTTGTCCAGAGAGAACATTACGTTTTAGATCAGACAAGCGGTTCGACCGGGCATTCATTAGTATTAACGAAAAATTGTAAATATATTATTAAGTTGAATTTTGTTTAATAAAGTTTTTTTTAAAAGAAAATAAAGTAAAAGAATTTAATTGGGGGCTCAACCGGGATGCCCAAGTGTTAACTAAAAATTGAAAAAATAAAGTAAATTGTGACACTAGCGGTATCCGCCAAAACTTTTTTGCCAAATTATATCCCAAAGAGGATAAAAAGTGCAGTGAACCAAAAGCCAGCGGCGTACAATAAAGGAGAAACTGAAAAGTATCCAGAACACCAGCAGCTGTAGCAGACCATGTTGTGAGAAAATTTGTATTTTTAAGTAAATTAATATTATTATTATAAAAACATTATTTTTTTCTCTATATATTAAAATAAGTATATGTCTGATTCATTTAAAAAATTCATTAAAGAACATAAAAGTTTAAAAAAAATTAAAACACAGGACAAAAGAAAAAACGAAATATTAGGGAAAGAAAAAATACTAGACAAAGACAAAGACAATATGGCAACAGCACTAGAACTCGAACAGATTATTTCTAGGGCTATATCGGTGACAACGACAGAACTTACAAATAAGTTCAATAGTAGAATAGACTTACTGACTGCCCAACTAGCTAGCTTAGGAGATCCTTCTCATGTAAAAAATTATTTTAAGCAAACAATTGACGAAGGAATAATATGCAACGAATCCTTAGATGTTGTTAAATCACTGCCAGAATTCTCTGGAAATCAAAATGCATACGTCAGTTGGCGAGAGGCTTCATCCAATTCAATATCCTTGTATACCATAGGTAGCAAAAGATATTTTTCGGCACTGACGATATTAAGAAATAAAATAGTAGGTGCAGCAAACGATATTTTGACAAATCACGGCACAGTACTCAATTATGATGCCATAATTTCGCGCTTAGACTTTGCTTATGCAGACAAACGACCGATACACATGCTAGAACAAGAATTGTCAATACTAAGACAGGGAAATAATACAGTGATAGACTATTATAATCAGGTTAATGAAAAATTAACCTTGATAATCAACAAGACGGTTATGACCCATGGTAACAGTACACCCATGTCCATAGAGTTATGCAGAATGCATAGAAGCAATGCATTGAGGGTATTTATATCAGGTCTCAATGGTAACCTATCTAACATCTTATTTTCTATAAATCCAAGTAATTTACCCTCTGCCTTAGCAAAAGCACAAGAATTGCAAAGCAACAATAGCAGAGCATTATTTGCTTCACAATTCAGACCCCAAATGGAAAGAAATAACAACTTACGTTTTCCCACGAGAGGTGACAATAAAAACAGACAATTCCAACAAGACAATCACCGCATACAGACACAACAAAAGGTCGAACCAATGGAGTTAGGAAGTTCGGCAAACAGACATTTAAATAGAAGTGACGTTAATCACTTAAAACAAATTCATACCCAAACAAACTATCAAAGACCTGGACCAAGTCACGGTTATAACCCTAATACTAATTGGAAGTGGACAAAACCCAATTTTAACACTTACAATAACTCACCACGTCCAATTTTTAAAAGACAAAATGATACGTTTCACAATACACAAGGATCGGTTCAAGCAACCGTTCCCAAAGTAAACCGCATAAACAATATCAACGAAGATGAACATTTTTTAGACGAACGTGGGGACTACCCCACATATCACGAAAACTAAACGATAAAACAATACAAATATTAATTGACACTGGTGCCAGTAGTAACTACTGCAAACCAAATACTTTCGAGAACGAAATTTCCCTACCAATTTTTAAAAGAGCGAGAACGCCAAGTGGCGAAATAATTATAAAAAAATATCATGAAGTTTTTGTACTAAATACAAAAACAAGATTTTATATAATAGATAATTTTGAATATGATGCATTAATAGGTGCAAAATTATTAAACCACGTTAAAGCAGAAATTGACTTCGATAACAAGTTGTTAAGATACGGTAATAGGATAGAGAAAATATATTTAGACAAAGTGGAACTTATTAATTCGATTCAAGAAAATAATATTGAAGAACTGAGAAGTTCAATTATGAAGAAAATATCAAGTATTCATGATGAAATTGATCTTACTCTACCCTTCAGAACGGATGTCCTAGCAGAGATTCGTACTAACATTGATACCCCAATCTGGAGTAAGCAATACCCGTACCCACTTTCAGATAACGATTTCGTTAACAAAGAATTAAAAAAATTATTAAATGAAGGCATAATCAGACCTTCGAAAAGTCCATACAATTCTCCTGTATGGGTAGTTGCGAAAAAAGGAATAAACGAAGATGGGACACCAAAACAAAGATTGGTGATCGACTTCAAAAAACTTAATGAACTTACTGTATCCGATAAATACCCAATACCGGATACAAACGTTATACTAAGTAACTTAGGGGAGGCAAAGTACTTCTCTACATTAGATCTGGAAAGTGGCTTTCATCAAATAAGAATGAAAGAATCAGATGTAGAGAAAACTAGTTTTTCCGTGAATAACGGAAAATATGAATACGTTCGTATGCCTTTTGGATTGAAGAATGCTCCTTCAATATTCCAGAGAGCAATGGACGATATCCTTAGACCATTTATTGGGAAAATATGTCATGTCTACATTGATGACATTATAATATTCTCAAAGACAGTCCAAGAACATATCGAACATATAAATATAATTATAAAGGCATTGAAAGAAGCCAATATGAAAATTTCAGTGGAGAAATCACGTCTATTTGAAGAAAAAGTAGAATTTTTGGGTTATGTTGTAGCTCATAAAACAATTAAAACTAATCCTGAAAAGGTTGAAACCATAAGAAATTACCCTATCCCCAAAACCCTGAGGCAATTACGAAGCTTCTTAGGTATGATCGGCTATTATCGTAAATTTATAAAAAATTATGCAGCAATAGCTAAACCTCTAACCAAATATTTGCAGAGTGAAAATGGTCATGTTTCCACTCACATGGCAAAGAAAACGGAAATTAACCTTGATAAAGAAGGTGTAGATGCTTTTAATGAACTGAAAACACACTTAATGGCCGAAGTTGAACTAACTCAACCAGACTTTAATAAAACATTCATATTAACAACAGACGCTTCCGACGATGCAATTGGTGCAGTATTGTCCCAGGATAATAAACCAATTACATTTATATCGAAAACATTAACGAAAACAGAAAGAAATTATGCAACTAACGAGAAAGAGTTGTACGCAATTGTATTTGCTCTAAAAAGCTTAAGAAATTACCTATACGGTGTTCAAAATCTAGAAATACATACAGACCATCAGCCTCTTACTTATGCAGTTTCTAAACGAAACCCGAATAATAAAATGAAAAGATGGCATGCGTTGATAGAGGAATATGCCCCTAAAATTGTATATAAACCAGGGAAAACCAATGTGGTAGCTGATGCCCTGAGTAGACAAAATTTGAACCACATTTCAGATGATTCATCTGACAAAGCGACAATGCATTCTGCCGAAAGCAGCGAAACAAACTCTATCGAAACTCTTGATAAACCTTTAAATCAATTTAATCAACAAATTCTAATAAACAAATCATCAACCTTCGTACACGAGATTCTGAACCCTTTCCCCAACAAACAAAGACACTTAATTGAATATACAAACCCTTCTGAATTAACCTCTTTATTTAAAGAATATCTGAAACCAGGAACTGTAGGTATATTCACAACCGCTGAAGTCATATATGACATAAAAGAAATACTTAAAACTTTTACTAATAAATTCATAAGATGCAAACAATTTATTACTGACATTTCAAATAAAGACGACCAGTTAATAATTATAGAACAAACACACACAAGAGCACATAGAGGTTCTAAAGAAAACATAAAACAAATTACTTCAAATTATTATTGGCCCGAAATGAGGGAACAAGTAGAAATGTTTGTAAAATCATGTAATATATGCAATGAAAATAAATATAATCGCAAACCACATACAGAATTGATTGGCGAGACGCCAATTCCTAAAAGAGAGGGGGAGTCATTACACATAGACATATTATTATTTGAAAACACAAAAATTTTAACTTGTATAGATAAGTATTCCAAGTATCTAGTGGTAAAAGTTATTAAAGACAAAATGGAAATGGGAATTAAGATGTTAGAACTCTTACAGACTTTTCCAAACTGTATTAGCATAGTATGCGACAATGACCCAACCTTTACGTCACAACAATTCAAAAAACTTATGGAAAGACAAAAAATTGACATGTACTTTGTACCAGCGAAACATTCGTTATCAAACGGACAGGTTGAACGTGTTCATTCAACAATACAAGAAATAGCTAGATGCCTAAAAGAAGAATATAAATTAATAGATACTGAAGAAATAGTTATTAAAGCAGCAATGGAATATAACAAGACTATACATTCAGTTACAGAAGAAAAACCTTTAGACATTCTTTTTAATAGAAAGGAACATACAAATGTATCAAGCAAATTATGTAAGGTTCAAAAAACTACATTGGCCAGAGAAAACAAAGGTAGGAAGAAAATTGGATTAAAGAAAGGTGAAATAGTTTATGAGAAGACAACAAACAATAGATGGGGAAAGCTTAGACCCAAGTACAAACAAATTATAGTAGAGGAAGATTTAGGACACACAATTAAAACAAAAAAAGGACGTATCATACACAAGGATAACTTAAAAATTGTTACCTAAATTTCAGATCAAAAATGTTTCCAATCATTCCCATGTTACTGCTTACAGTAGTAGACGCATTACAAGTAATTGACTACTCAAGAAAGGACTATGTAGTAATAGAAAATGGGGATGTACTACTATATAAAGATTACGCAACCTTATTCCATATAACAAACTTGACCAAAATCAAAGACTCTATTGCTAGCGCCAAACGTATGATAAAAATACATCACGATAGAACTAACTACCCAGATACACAAGTAACCGACAGACATGATACTGATTTCAACATCATGCAAACGTTAATAGGGCAACTAACTATTACTCACAGGAACAAGAGAGCTATAGAGACAATAGGCAAGATATGGAAATGGATAGCAGGTAGTCCTGATCACGACGACAAAATCATAATAGAAAATAAAATTAATGATTTAGTTCTAAATAATAATAAACAATATTTAATTAACTCCAAAATACTCAACCTAATTGAAAATTTTTCAAATTCATTTGTTAGCGATATAATTGAAAAACAAACTAAATTAATAATATTGGAATTGCAAAACTTAATAAACACTATTACGTTATCTAAATTAGGAATCATACATCCAGCTTTATTAAATAGTAAGGATATTAATGAAATTGTCAAAACCGAAAACATAAGTTTATCAATATCAGATTTACTGGATGTATCTAGAATTAAGATATTACAGAATAAAGATTTGATTGTTATATTAATAAAATACCCTATTATTATAAGAAAATGTAAAATGTTTGAAACAAGGGCCATAAGCCATGAAGATGGAAAATTAGTTATTCCAAAAAATATTGCATTATGTCAAGAAACTTATGTCAATGTAAAAGATTGTAAACTGGAATTAAATGATTTTTATTGAAAATTAGAATATAACGATTCATGTTTGTCAAACTTGTTAAATTTAAAAAAAGCTAAATGTAAAAAAATTAAAGAAATGAATGCACCGTTAGAAATTATTTTCGAAGGACATATACTGACGTCAGGGAAAAGATACATAAACAATGAAACATATGAAGGGACAAATCTGATCATATTCCAAGAAGAAATCACCGTAGACAACACCACTTACCAAAACCCAACATACGAAGTCAAACAATATCTTAAAGGCTATTCATCTACGAACTTTGAAGTTGAAGAATACTTGAATGCCATAAATAAAGAACTTGAAATTGAGAACATAAGCATCTTGAAATCAATTAAAACTGAAATATTAAAAAGACCAATAACCAGCACCACTTCATTAACATTAATAATAATTGCCGCCACGGTTATTGCAGCCTCATATTACAAAAAAAGGAAAACATCACGATCAGGAAAATTTGAACTGAGATGTATGCGTATCGAAAAATTAATACAGAATAATATGCAGCGGGACGCAGCATTTTAAACCAAGGAGGGAGTTATGGCACCAAGAAGTAATAAAAACAAAAAGCCATAAAAAAATCTAACAAAGGGATCATTGTTCTATTAAATGAACTTGATATTTATTGTGTGCCCAAATCATCCACTCGGACACAGAAAACACCCCTTTTATATTCAAGTATTTAAATCGTCTTGGCTACGAAACCAAAGTGTCGCAACATCTTGCAACACGCACTAACACGCACAGCATCAACTTGATTATTGCAGTATAAAAACCATCCGGAGTTGTCCAGAGAGAACATTACGTTTTAGATCAGACAAGCGGTTCGACCGGGCATTCATTAGTATTAACGAAAAATTGTAAATATATTATTAAGTTGAATTTTGTTTAATAAAGTTTTTTTTAAAAGAAAATAAAGTAAAAGAATTTAATTTATATATATATATATATATATATATATGATTCGTATATATGTATAAAGCTTTTATTTTCATGCGATGACGACCTTTTCAAATGTTGGAAGTCATGTCATCCAAGAAACCGATGATAAAAAAGCTATTATATGTATACGCTGACAATGACTTTTTTTTTTATTCAACGCTCTGCAATTGAGTTAAAAATTAAATTAAGTAAGAGATTACCATGTTCGTTTCGATGTTAGCTCTCTAGGGTAAATTCTCGTTCTGTGGTCTTCCTCAGAATTGATTTTCTTATGAGAATTTGATGATTTTTTAGTATAAGTTTTAGTTTTATATTAACTATAGTTTAGGTTGATAACTTTTTATTTTTATGATGGGAATACAAGATATTCCCGGGTTTCGGCACCAATGTTTAATGTGATAGTTTTCACACTTTGAGTTCAATTTAAATGAAAGATAGAATTCAACTTTTTTTAAGATAGGTATATAATTTTTATTTGACTTGCTGTAACTACTTGTTGATTGCTTTATGTGTTCAACGATATTAAATTTAAAAATTCTCTTGTTCAATTCAAGTATGTACTTTTTTTCGTTAAGTTTCAATAAGAGTAAATTCAGCATAAATTTGAGTGTTTACTTTTTAGTTATATCCATACAAATATTTAGTACTATTTATAATAATTCATTTTCAAGTAATTTTAATATAAATACAAAATTCATTTATTGAAATTTTAAATTGCAATGGCATTAACAAATACCAACAATGTTATCTTACCTTATCTCACTTTTTAATAGAGGGAAAAGTGAATCATTCGCATGGTTTAAATAAAAAAGTCCAAATAAAAAATGTAAATACCTTCATTATGTACGTATGTATGTATGTTCATATGTTCGCAAAAACCAAACAAATCTCTAAAAAAGAAAACATTATGTTTTTGTTTTGTTTTGTGTTTTAATCTCAATCAAAAGTACACAAAAGTAAAAATATATTTACATATATCTTAAAAGTGAAAAAAAAAAATTGCCAATGTCAATTTTTTAATACAAACAAGGGTACGTGTAGTATACTTTTAACTTAAAATTAATTTGTCAAAACTTCTACCATTAATCTTAGAAAAAATTAAGATACAAATATTTAGTAAAAATGGTTTTTAGATTACAGAAAATTCAATTTAATGTATTAAATACGGGAGGTGTACAAGAATGGCCTTCAATATTTTGTGTTTTAAATAGGTATTTAATTATCAGTAGAGTTATGAAGCAATAGTTTGAAAGTGTAAGATGCATGTGGGTAGCAGAATTACTTCCAGTAAACTGTAAAACTATAAACTTTATGGAAATACAAAAAAACATATTGTGTATTTTTTCTCCATTTTGTCTTTGAGGTTTATTTTACTTTTTTTCAAAAATTGATATGAGAACAACCAGCAGATGTATTAATGACTTAGTTCTTATGTTATAGATGTCCAAAAAATAGGGGTATAAAGACTTTTTCTTTGTCAGCTCAAATACCTTTGATTTGCCTTTTTTCAGGAATATCGGACAAAGTATCACCAAGTATGCAAATACCAGATCCTTCTAGACTCCCGCACTTTTTCGCGATTTAGGATTTTTTTAGAATTAAGCGATACTTATAAAAAAGGGTTGTTATAAGCAATAGCTTTCAATGAAGCTCTCCACTAAAATTCAGCTATGTCGGTATTTTTTTTCGAAGTAAGTTAACTTTTAAAACTTATATTTTATTTCACTTTACTGAATTTTAAGGAGAATTATCACGGTATAACGGTATATGTATATGGTGAACTATATTTCATACATATATATATTACAACTTAAAAATATTTACAATTAATAAAATCTTTCAATGTCTTTTATTGAATGTCTTCGGGACCGTTTCATGTTTTTTTAGTTTGTCCAAAATTAAAAATTTGCTTCCTTTGAAGAAAATAGTATAATTGAGGCTTGTTTTTCTTCGTAAGAGGCATCATTTATAAATCAAATAGAAACGAATAGGTACAAAATAATTAAATCAAATATTAATTTCAATTTGTTTGTTTTTTTAATATATTTACAACAAAGAGCGTAAGTCATAAATTCTCTGAACTTTATCGAACAATATAAACTAATTACTATAAAGATATGTACAAGAATATAAATTGACATTACGGCAAAATTTAATAGTTTTTTTTTTAACACACACAACACGCATATATTTAGTTATATTAACATTCTCGTTGGCATTAAAATGTTAATTAGCTTTTTTTGTTAAATTGTTTGTCTTATTACCAGGTGCATTTTGATATGTTCATTATCTTCTGTTGTATAAGTAGTCAAATTTAACCAACAAAAAAACACCGACCTAGTATTTTATTTTTGGTTATAATATACTTACATACATGTTTTAATATCGTGTTATAGTACAGGGTGGGGCGTGGTTACTTCCTTATCTGAAACTCTCGCAACTGAGCGGCTATTAATAGTAGAGCGTTGGTTTATGGCTTGTTCGAAAGCACGGTATCTAAGGTTTTCGTTATAACTAGTTAAGTGTCAACAATGCAGTGGACAAAGCAAGAGCGCACGTTCGCCGTCGAGGCCTTCTTTTCTTTCAGCCGTTAGATCATCCCAATTCAGCGTGCTTTAAGAAACCATTTCAATATCGCACCTGCAGGTCGTGTGTCTGATCGGAAAACGATTTGTTTGTGTGTGGACACGTTCAGGGATACCGGTAGTGTGTAGAAGAAACATAATGGACCTTCCAGAACCGTCAGGATGCCAGTAAACATCGAAAGGGTAAGGGTGGCGATTTTGAAATCCCCTAGGCGATCTGCACAAAAACATTCGGCTGCTTTAGGGATTTCTATAGTCGCACAGTGAGACGAATTCTTCATGAGGAACTTAATTTTCACCCATACAAATTGGCAGTGGTGCAACAACTTAATCCACGCGATTATGTTCCGCGAAAAAATGCATGTGAAGCCTTCCTCGAAAACTTGCACATTTCCATATTTCAGGAAGTGTGAACAAACAAAACATGATTGTGGATTTTTTTCTGCCCAAACTTGAAGAAATGAATGTAGGGGAAATGTGGTTTCAACGGTTCATCAGATTTAGCCCCATGTGATTTGTTCCTGTGGGGCTATCTTAAATCGTTGGTATACACTGATCGTCCAAAGACCCTTCGTCATCTTAAAAATAATATTCGTGCTGCTAACGCCGACATAAGCTAAGCACAGATATGCTGGAAAAAGTGGAAAAGAATTTCAAATTCCGACTGTCTCAGTGCATTGATCTTCTACCTGAGCGTCGAACTTGTCGAGTTGTAGAAGCTGAGTAAGGTCAATGATTCTCGGGAATTATTTCTCCAGAAGAGTCCTGAAACCAAAGGTCGCTCGCCCCTCCCCTTCCCAATCCTTTACCCCCCTCCTCCGTCAGCTCTGTGCTATTATACTGGCTGATGTCTCCTTATCCCCTGACTGTATGGTGTATAACTGTCTGTCATGCCTAGTTTCCTTCCTGGGACGCTTATGGCTTAATTGCTGTTCGTCTCTCCTTTTCCAAAACATATCCTTCCCTTAAACTTCCCAATTGGGCTGGATCTAAGGTGTTATACGACCCGTGCCGATGATCGGCCAGGCTGAGGGCCCAATTAAAAAACTAGCTCAGTCGCTAACGGAGTATCCGGATACCTGGCGACCTCCGGATTAATCAGCCTTATCTGTATACACGGATCTCTGTACAGATGGACCACCCTTTATCCGCTACTCGTGGGATTCAAATGAACAACTTAAAAACAAAACAAACAAAACAAAAGTCAAAGACCGAACCGGCCAGCAGTACGACGGCAAAGTTGTCTGCTGCTCATCCCTCTTCCACTGGTGCTGACATGGCTATGGACACTCACAACCCTGTTGTCGCCAGTGAAATATCGGATAATCAGGTAATATTACCTTCTTCCTGTAGTGAGGCAGTTGTGAAGAACGGCTCCTCTACTACCACAGAGAGTAAACCTATCAAATCTTCAACACCGCGAGTCGGAAGTAGTAGGGCTATGGTGCCAGGTCCTTCTACCACCAAAGACAAGAATCCTAAAGAAGGTCCTGGGGGAGATGGACGCAAGCTCAGACCCTCCAAGGCCTTCTACAAGGACTTGCGTAGTGCTAAGAGGATTCTCCAGACGTTTGGTGAACAACTAGGCGCTGGAGGAAACTCTCAGCACGAGGCCAAAATAAAATGGGCCAAGAGCTTCCTGGCCAAAGCTAACATAAAGACCAGCCAAGACTCAACGTCGAAGCGACAAAGGTCTATGGAAGGTAGTGTTTCACTACCCAAACGCCCTAAAGTGCTAAACATCAGCACTTCTCTTGACCCTCGCAAGGCAAAAATGTCCTTCAGTGACGTTCTGAAGGATAAAATGGTAGTCGCGATTATCGACAGAAGTGACGTAGATGGCACGATCTCTGCCGAGAACTGGACATTGGCCAAAGGACAGCTGGCCTTCAGTTTTGTCGAGATTATGTCTGACAATCCGGGACCACCGCCCATAACAAAAGATGGCGGTTGGCATCAGGGACACATCAAGTTGATGGTCTGTGATGATCGGAGGTCGTGCGATCTGCTGACGCTAGCGGTTAGTCGACTTGGGGAGGTCTGGCCTGGTGCTAAGCTGGAGGTTGTCGCAAAGGAGGACATTCCTTGCAGACCAAGAGCTCGCATCACGGTTCCGGCCATATTCAAGGAAGCTGACCATGTTATGAAGGTAATCCGGCTCTCCAATCCAACCCTTCCTACTCACAACTGGAAGGTTGCGAAATTGGAGGATCCAAAGGGACCCTACAAGGGTGCAATTGTAATCATTAATGCAGAGTCCCTTTCTCCTCTGGCGCAGTCAAAAGGTGTGATTAGGTTCGGGTTCGATGAAATACCGCTGAGAGTCTACAAAAAAGATGGGGCTGAGGCACAAACCCTTCCCCCTTCCCCACCCACACAAGCGGAAACGGTTGCTGAGGAACCTGGTGCATCGCTCACATTTCCTTCATTGGAAGACGATGCATCCCAGGTATCCCCAGTAGCAGTGGAAGCTCCTAACACCGACCAAGGTTTTTCCGCAATGGAGGCCGAGGTCTGCGACAGCGGAGATGAGGACATTCTTTTAGAATCGTCCTCTGATATGGATGACTCCGACATCACTGTGTTGGAGGCTGATCGGGAGTACGGTAGCGAAAATGCTGCGGTTACTTCAGATTAACCTCCAACACTCCATAAAGGCTTCGGCCTCCCTTCTTCTTCGCTTATCCAGCAGCGATGAAGATATTGTCCTGATTCAAGAACCCTGGATTGTTAAATCTATTGTTCGAGGAATCAGGACTCCCAAATACTGCGTGCTATATGCATCAGGTGAGGATGAACCCAGATCTTGCATATTAGTAAAACGCAGCCTAAATGTATATTTACTCCCTAATTTCAGCAATCGAGATATCACCGCCGCAAGTCTGGAAACAGCCAGAGGAACATTCTGGTTGGCGTCGGCGTATCTCGGCCACGACCATCTTGGCTCTCTCCCGGGTGACACTCTGGAGAGATTAATAGCTGAAGCGCAAAGGCTCAACATCGGCCTCATCATCGGAAGTGACGCTAACGCCCACCATACAGTGTGGGGTAGCACAGATATAAACGACAGGGGTGAGTCTCTTTTCGACTATATTCTAAGCACTAACCTACTCATAAGTAACGTTGGCAAAGAGCCAACCTTTATTACTAAAAATCGACAAGAAGTTTTAGATATAACTCTTGTCTCCGACTTCATTTATAATAATATTTTGAACTGGAAAGTATCTAAAGATCACTCCTTTTCTGATCATAGATACATCCAATTTAACTTTTTAAATGATCCACCTTGCCAACCGATCTTCCGAAACCTAAAAAGAACAAATTGGCCAAAATACAAGAGAATGTTAAATAGTTTAGTAAAACCTGAACTTTTTAACACCCCCTCTAACACCGAAGATCTTGACAACAAAGTCAACAATCTAACATTAGCCCTAAACAAAGCTCTAGATACTGCATGTCCTCTTATACAAGTAAGAGGTAAAAAGAAACCACACTGGTGGAACTCAGGGCTGGATCCACTTCGAAAAGAATGCAGAAAACTCTTTAACAGAGCGAAAGCTTCTAGAGACTTGTCTGACTGGGATTCATATAAAGAATCACTGAAGATATATAAAAAAGAGCTGAGGAAAACCAAACGATCGTCCTGGAGAAACTTCTACAGCAACGTGGAAGATTGCTCTGAAGCATACAGGTTGCGCAAAATCCTCTCCAAAAATCCAATCATGCCAAGCTGCTTGAAAAACGCCTCTGGCCTTTGGACCAATTCAAGCGAAGAATCGCTCAATTTGCTACTAGACGTTCACTTTCCTGGTAGCTCTAATATTATTAATAACATTGCACCTAATAATGGTGGCAATACTTTACAACCCCCACAAGGTCTAGTCACTAGGGAAAAACTCAAATGGGCTATTAACAGCTTTAAATCATATAAATCTGCTGGTCCGGATGGTGTAATTCCAGCCGAACTGCAAGAAAATGCAAGTTTTCTAATACCCATCCTAGAAAACATCTTCAAGGGATGCCTTAATTTGGCATACATCCCGATGTCTTGGAGACAAGTTAAAGTTGTTTTTATTCCAAAAGCTGGAAAATCCAGTCACGTAAACCCTAAAGACCTAAGACCTATCAGCTTATCATCATTCCTTCTCAAAACTTTTGAGCGTTTGATCGATATTCACTTAAGGGCAAATATTGATAAGTCCCTCCTTTCAAAGGCTCAACATGCCTACAACAAAGGGAAATCAGTTGAAACGGCTCTACACAGTATAGTACGTACAATCGAATATTCCCTCCATCATAAAGAGTACACCTTAGTTGCCTTCTTAGACATAGAAGGTGCATTTAACAATGTCGACACATCTGCAATTGCACGTGTATTGACATCTCTGAAGGTAGATAAGTCGATCAGCGAATTGATTAATCAGATGCTGATAAGCAGGATTATCAATTCAAAACTGGGCGATTTTACTACACAAAGGGGTGTCAGCAGAGGTACGCCACAAGGTGGTGTCCTATCCCCTCTCCTCTGGAATTTAGTAATAAATGAATTACTAACTACTCTAGAAAGAGAGGGATACAGAGTGTTTGCCTATGCGGACGATGTTGCTATTGCAGTAACGGGTAAACATCCCAATATACTAAAAGAACTCTTACAAAACGCTTTAAATAAGCTCACCAGATGGGCTAATCGGTGTGGACTAGGCGTTAACCCACACAAAAACCGACCTTGTCCTCTTCACAAGGAAATACAAAGTCCCACACATTGACCCTCCCCTCATAAACGGTGTACCACTTAAATTCTCTGAACAAGCAAAATACTTGGGTCTCATTTTAGATAAGAAATTAAGCTGGAAACCTAATATTCAAGAGAGAATAAACAAGGCCACAGTAGCCCTGTTCTCCTGTAAAAAGGCCATTGGTAATAAATGGGGCCTACAGCCCCCCATTACACACTGGCTATACATCTCGGTCATAAGACCGATCCTTACTTATGGAGTAGCGGTATGGTGGACGGCGCTAGATACAGCGACAAATCGCGATAAACTCAGCAAAGTCCAACGAACAGCCTGCCTGTGTATGGGAGGAGCACTTCGCTCCACCCCCTCCGCCTCACTAGATGTTCTGTTCCATCTAATACCGCTGGACATTTTCAGCAAGCAAACGGCCGCTAATACTGCCATACGGCTTCAGGCCTCCTCTCTGTGGATCAATAATGGAATTGGCCACACCACTATTTTGAACTCGTTCAGAACTATAAACAGTAATATTGACTACACCATACCCCATCCTCAGTTTAATAACTATAGCTTCAAAGTGACTATACCTCCCAGGTATTCTTGGGAGAATACATCATTTTTGAACGATGGTCCTATAAACTTCTATACAGACGGATCAAAAACGGAGGATGGGGTTGGTGGAGGCGTATACTCAGATAGACTAAACTTAAGTCTCTCCTTTCGTCTACCCGATCATTGTAGCGTGTTCCAAGCTGAAATCCTGGCTATAAAAGAAGTCCTATCCTGGCTTAGAGAAAACGTTATATCAACTAATGATATACGCATCTTCTCGGATAGCCAAGCCGCGTTAAAGTCCCTAGACTCAGTCTCCACAAATTCATTAACAGCCCTAAATTGTCGATCATCTCTTACGGAGATGGCTTTACAGTTCAACATTCACCTTTTCTGGGTGCCGGGCCATAGAGACATTCCAGGAAATTGCAAAGCTGACGAACTTGCAAAAAGCGGAACAACTTTACCTCTGCTGGCTCACAATGCTAGCATAGGTATCCCCTTAGCTACATGTAAGCTCATGCTAAAGCAAGATACCATAGAGAAAACAAACTCCAGGTGGAATAACACCACCACTTGTGTCGCAACTAAACTAATTTGGCCTATTCTTAGTGCCAGGCGCTCAAAACAATTAATCTCTCTGAGTAGATTGCACATTAGCTACGTTATAGGTGTCCTGACTGGGCACTGCTTAATAGGAAGGCATGCTATTCGACTCGGAGCCCCTGCAAATGATTTTTGTAGGAGTTGCATGGACGAGGAGGAAGAAGAGACAATCTCTCATCTTCTGTGCACATGCCCTGCCTTATCACAAAGACGTAGAATCCACCTTGGAGACTACTACTTTAACGATACCAGTGATCTAAAGAATTCAGACATCACTTGTCTCCTACGCTTCATTCGAAGCTCCAACTGGTTCAACGAGTTAAGCTGATTAACTGATCCATGTGGTATCACAACGGACCATACTTTGGTCTAAGTGTGTTGGACGTCCCAACCAACAGCCACTTTAACCTAACCTAACCTAACCAGTGCATTGATGAGAACGGTGGCCACCTTCGAGATGTCGTTTTTAAAACCAAATGAAATAAAACTTTAAATGTACTTCTATACACGGACAAAATAATTGAGTCAATATTGCCAATACTTTTTGTGTTATGATTTTTTAAAATAAGGAAGTAACCACGCCCCACCCTGTAGAATAAGTACGTAGCAACCGTTTATTTGTAGTAATAAGCACTTGTGTAGAACATTTAGAATAAGGGGCAACATCTAGTGATTAAGAGGAGAACTCGCTTCGTTAAGCTTCTAGTGATTAATAGGAGAACTCGCCTCGTGAAGCATCGAGAAACATCTAGTGGCTAAGAGGAGAACTAGCTTCGTTAAGCATCTAGTGATTAAGAGGAGAACTCGCTTCGTTAAGTATCGAGAACAACTTAGTAGTTTCTCGAACCGATTTGAGGTATATAAATATGGCGCTCGAAAGCGAAGCGGTTCATTATTGGTTGTGAACTGCGATAAGTAAAGACTGTGTTCAAAAAGTAATAATTGAAAGTAAAGACTGTGTTTGAAAGTAATAATTAAAAGTGTTCAATAAATAAGTGGAACAATTTAAATAAAGTAATTGAACTATTTTGTGTGAAGTAGTGAAGTTAAAAATAAAAAAAATGAGTAAAGTTTTGAAAGACTTAACTGTCCCTGAGCTAAAGGCCGAACTAAACAAACTTGGCTTAAGTGGGACAGGCGTAAAAAACGAACTCGTTAAACGGCTGCAGGAAAAAAGAAAATGAAGACCCACATACGTTTGCTTTCGAATTAGAAGCAAAAGTGGAAGAGGTAAATGCAAATGTTGCCTTATCTAACATGATGTCACTTCTTTTAGCCAAATTTGAAGAGAATGAAAAGAATGTCCTGAAAGAACAGCAGAATGTTCTCAGACAACTAGAAGCTCAAAGAAGTACCAAAAGCAAGAACAGCAGAATATTCTCAAACAACTAGAAGCCCAAAGAAGTGACCAAAAGCAAGAACAGCAGAATATTCTAGAGCGATTCGACGAACAGAAAACCCTTTTAGAAGGCAGGTTTGCGGACTTCGAAGAGAAAATCAAAACTGTCGACGAGCGCGTCGAAAAACAAAATGCACGTTTCGAGAAAATTGACGAACAAATCGAAACCATCACAAACGAACTAGAAAAAGTGCGAAAGATGAAAGCTGGAGAACCTTCTGGTGAGTGCTCAAGGAAGAGAGAAGTGAATCCTCCAAGCTTTGATGGGCAGATTCCGTGGTCAATCTACTAGAAACAGTTTGAAGCAGCAGCGTTAACAAACGGCTGGGACGATCACGAAAAATACATTGCTCTTACGCTTGCTTTAAGAGGATCTACTGCTGAACAGAAGCTGGTTTCTGGTATTGATGGCCCCAGAAACGACATCCAGGTTTCTCAAACGAAACGTGACAACAAGAGCCTGACCGTGGAAGCAAGTATAAACGGCAACAAATGTGTGGTTACCATTGACACCGGTGCCACGGGCGTCCATCGTACGGCAAGACCTCGTCAAGAAGGCATGGCTCCACAACACCAACAGCTATCGTCTAAGGACTGCAACTGGAGAGGCCGCAAAAGTTTATAGTGAGGTACGTCTTAAGATTCGGATGGCAGAGTTGGAATTCTCTCATCCGTTCCTGGTAGCAGATACTATATGCGACGAATGCATTGTCGGCGTCGATTTCATGAAAGATAACGGAGTGATATTGGACATCGGGAACCAAGTCCTGAAGTATTGAAACATCGAGATTCCGATGATCTATGGGACTAACTCGTATGAGACCTCGCCATCTGTAAAACCGTCATCAAAGAAGATCTCACTTTTCCTGCTTCTTCAGAGGTATTCGTGTGGACGAAATTGAAGGGTAAGCCTGGCAGCCATCGATACCTCATGGTCGAACCAGCGTCTGTAAAGTCCTCCCAAAACGTCACCATTGGGAAGACTCTTGTGAGACTTTTAAAGAACATGGTTCCGGTACGAATACTGAACATCAAGCCGTATGAAGTTAAGCTTAGAAAAGGTGAGATTGTCGGACAATGCGAATCTGTATCAGCGATAACAAGGATCAACGAAGAAGAGTCAAGACAATCCTTGAAGTCCGAAGAGCTAAACTCCTAAAGACGAACATTCTCAAGTCATCTAATCTTGGCCACCAACAAGGAAGAACTGCAGAAGGTCTCCTCGAAGAGTTTGCAGACATATTTTCGTCATCGAAAGGGAAATATGGCAGAACGCAACTGGTGCAACATCGAATCAATACCGGGGATGCAAGGCCGATTCATCAACCTGCAAGACGCCTTCCACTAGCCAAACAAGGTGAAGTTGAAGAACTGATAACCACCATGAAGGAAGAAGGTCTGATCGAAAACTCTAAAAGCCCTTGGGCGTCTCCAGTGGTCCTGGTAAAGAAGAAAGACGGATCAACCCGCTTTTGCGTGGACTATCGAAGGTTGAATGATGTGACCAAGAAGGATAGCTACCCTCTGCCTAGGATCAGTGATACTCTGGACGCAATGGAAGGAGCACAATGGTTCTCAACTTTGGACTTGAAAAGTGGTTACTGGCAAGTCGAAATCCATCCTGAAGACAAAGAAAAGACAGCGTTCTCAACAGGAAACGGATTGTGGCAGTTCAAAGTGATGCCTTTTGGACTTTGCAATGCTTCAGCGACTTTTGAGCGCCTAATGGAATGCGTCCTGCAAGGACTCACATGGAAATCTTACCTGGTATATTTAGATGGCATCATAGTATACGGGAAAACATTTGACGAACACTGTACAAATCTGAGAGCCGTGTTTCAAAGACTTCGAGAAGCCCACCTCAAGCTTAACCCAGAAAAGTGTTCACTCTTTAAAACCGAAGTGAAATATCTGGGACATATCATCTCATCCAAGGAGTAAAAACGGATCCTGATAAGGTTGACACCGTGAAGAATTGGCCAACACCACAGGACAAACACCAACTCCGAAGCTTCCTGGGTCTAGCCACCTACTATAGGCGCTTTGTGAAGGACTTTGCTGGAATCGCTAAGAGTCTACATCAGCTAACGGAAAAGGGAAAGCAGTTGGCCAACACCACAGGACAAACACCAACTCCGAAGCTTCCTGGGTCTAGCCACCTACTATAGGCGCTTTGTGAAGGACTTTGCTGGAATCGCTAAGAGTCTACATCAGCTAACGGAAAAGGGAAAGCAGTGAGTGCGAGCGCAGCTTTCAAGAGCTCAAGCAACGCTTGTGTAATGCACCAGTGCTGACCTACCCAACTCCAGGAAAACCATTCATAATTGATGCTGATGCAAGCAATGTCGGGATAGGTGCTGTACTATCGCAGATGCATAATGGCGAAGAAAAGGTAATTGCCTATTACAGCAAGGCACTCTCGAAGTCGGAAAGAAACTATTGTGTGACCAGGAGAGAACTTCTTGCACTGATTTTGGCAACAAAGCACTTCCTCTTCTCTTCTCTTCTTTCTTCTCCGAACTGACCATGGAGCACTTAACTGGCTTTTGAATTTCAAGAATCCAGAGGGTCAAGTGGCAAGGTGGATTGAGAGGCTGCAGACGTACGATTACGAAATTCAACATCGGAAGGAGAAGCTTCATTCAAATGCAGATGCACTGTCTCGGAGACCATGCAAGCAAGACTGTCATTGCAGCCAACAAGAAGAAAAAGAAGTGGTTACTATCCAACGAACCAGAGTCGATCCCATTTATGGCTGGAGCAACGACGAGTTGAGGAAGGCTCAACAAGAAGACTCAGATATCGAACCCATCCTCGCTTGGAAGGAACACCAGGAAAAACCAGAATGGGCTGATATCTCCGATAGAAGCCCGACTCTGAAGGCCTATTGGGCACAGTGGGACTCGTTTCATGTCCAAGAGGGTGTCCTTCGACGTAAATGGGAATCAGCAGATGGAAAGTCTTATGTAATGCAGCTAGTCTTACCGAGATCGAAGGTTATGGACGTTCTGCGAGAGATGCATGGTGGAGTTTCGGGAGGCCATCTAGGAGTGAACAAGACGCTAGAAAAGGTTCGACAACGATTTTACTGGCTACATGCAAGGGAAGATGTCGAGAAGTGGTGCCGAAAATGCGATACCTGTGCTGCGACCAAAGGCCCAAACAAAAAGAACCACAGCCAAATGCAGCAGTATAATGTCGGAGCACCCTTCGAAAGGATTGCAGTAGACGTGGCGGGTCCATTTCCGGAAACAAATAATGGAAATCGTTGTATTCTGGTCGTCATGGATTACTTCAGCAAGTGGTCTGAAGCATGCGCCATTCCAAATCAAGAAGCCAAAACAGTCGCAGACGAAATTGTATTCAATTGGGTGAGCAGATTCGGCGTTCCATTAGAACTGCATTCTGACCAGGGAAGGAATTTTGAATCAAACATATTTCAGGAAGTTTGTGGGCGTCTTGTCATCAAGAAGACAAGAACAATACCATTTCACCCACAATCTCATGGCATGGTCGAACGATTCAACCGAACCCTGAAGGAACACCTTTGCAAAATTGTGGACGACAACCAGCGAGATTGGGATCGACACATTCCACTATTTTTGATGGCGTATCGAAGTGCAAGACATAGCTCAACTGGCCATACACCGTCTGAGATTTTGATGGGAATTTATATCAGACTGCCGAGCGAAATAAAATTTGGATGTCCCACGTCGGAGCCGCAAGCCGAGGATGACTACATTGATGACCTCAGAGAAAGACTCCTTCAGATCCACGACAATACCAGGTTGAAAATAAAGATGTTCAGTGACCGAATGAAGACACGCTACGATATACGAGCGACAACAACAGAGTTCCAAGCAGGAGATCGGGTGTGGCTTTACAATCCCCATCGACAAAAAGGGTTGTCATCGAAACTTCAACTGGACTGGGAAGGTCCATATACAGTCATTACAAAAATCAACGATGTCGTGTACCGGATACAAAAGGGAGTCAGAGGAAAACCTAAAGTTGTACATCGCGACCGGCTACATCGCTACAGTGGTGATGAGAACGATGGATTTGTTCGGGACGATCAATCCTAAGGAGGGGGCAATGTAATGTGTATACACCCTTTATCTGTTTTAATATCGTGTTATAGTAGAATAAGTACGTAGCAACCGTTTATTTATAGTAATAAACACTTGTGTAGAACATTTAGAATAAGGGGCAACATCTAGTGATTAAGAGGAGAACTCGCTTCGTTAAGCATCTAGTGATTAATAGGAGAACTCGCCTCGTGAAGCATCAAAAAACATCTAGTGGCTAAGAGGAGAACTAGCTTCGTTAAGCATCTAGTGATTAAGAGGGGAACTCGCTTCGTTAAGTATCGAGAACAACTTAGTAGTTTCTCGAACCGATTTGAGGTATATAAATAGGCGCTCGGAAGCGAAGCGGTTCATTATTGGTTGTGAACTGCGATAAGTAAAGACTGTGTTTAAAAAGTAATAATTGAAAGTAAAGACTGTGTTTGATAGTAATAATTAAAAGTGTTCAATTAATAAGTGGAACAATTTAAATAAAGTAAAATTGTGTTTTATTTACAAGTGTGAATAAGTTTTAATTGTCGGACCCAGCCGAATATTACAGTATGTTAAATATCTACGAATTTCTTTATAAAAGCAATTTGAGAGTATTTTTATTAAAAGGAATTTGAAGGTAAGGAAGTGGAGGTACCTTCTTTATTTTGCTGCTTTAAGCAACTTATACTCTAACAGCCAAATTAATAAACGTGGAATAAGGAAGGGTCAAGTCTTATTCTATATAATATATATTATATAACCACCGAAGAAGGTGGCTTAGCGAAGGAATAAGATCCAAATGTGTCATTATTCTGAAATAAAAAAAAATTAAAGAATAATTTTGTTATAAAAATGTGTGCTACATTTGTCGAGTTTTTAAAATAGTTCCAATTATTGGAAAATCAGCCATCAACCAACAGAAAAGAAAAGAAAAAACAAGTATGATCCAGCGCAAGTGCTAAGCGAGAAGGATTTCAGAAAGAAATATAGGTTTCCCAAGCAAAAAATATGAGGAAACTTATTGCGGTTGTTGGCCAAAATGGGGGCAAAAGAGGTGCACAGAAAACAGACACAATACAAACAATTGAAAAATGATACAAATTTTGACAGAAATAAGAGAAGTGCTATTTTTGCTGTCAAAACCCATACGAACAAAATTTCAAGTTACCAAACAGGACTGTAGTAGATTTTCTTAAGGGATTTTTGGTAAACTTCACTTTACTATTCCATGCAAATTTTTGTTTTATTCATGAAACATTTTAACCCACAGCTTGACTCTTATTCCCTGGTACAGTACACTCGTGGAATTTGGAATTTGGCTGTAAGTATTTAATAAAAGAATGCTCGTTAGAATATTAATTTTCTTAATTCATAGTTTTGGCCGATACATTTTAGGAACATACATATATGCCTACTTACACTCCGTGTCGCTTCATTTAGGACGAGTTGAAACTCTGAATTGAAAAGATTATTCATGGTGCAAACTAGCACTAGATTCTAGCAATTAAATATGTCACTTTTTGAAGTTTTTCATTAGAGCAATTTGATATTAAATCGATTTATTATTTAAATGCCAACTCCATTTAAGTCTTTGCGTTCTATTATTCGGGTATTGTTGCAGACAAAACACAAAGAAAGAAAAAGCTTTTGGTATATTTTTTCAAATACCAAATATTGAATTTAAACTTGTAATACATAATTTTTTTTTTTTTTAAAGCTCATTACGTATCAACAATTTTTTATAAATGAATTCGGATTAAGATCGTATTGATCTTGAGTTCAAAGTTACTTAGTCACACAAAAAATAGCTGGGAACTCAATAAATTACAACTAATGAATGGTAGTGATCCTTTAAGTGAAAGACTCTAGTTAAGCCAAATAACAGCCAGCATTATATGAATAATCTTAGTATCTTCTTTTGTTTTTGGGAAACCACATGCCATATTGTCGCTGGTGTCGTGAAGTGTATAGAGATGCAAACGGAACGGAAGATGAAAATATTAGTTTCACTGCCATAAGCACCTAATTTAGCAGCCAAAACTACAACAAAAGTTATCTTATTTTCTTTGATTCCTCACGAAGGCCAAGGAAGTTTTTGTGTTTGTTGTTTATATGCTTGTTTAGGGATGTACATACTACATATATGGAAGGGGATACCGACATAATACCCAAGTTCAAAATTTCCAAAAACAAAATCCCCACACTTTAAAAAATCCATAAATTCGTTATCCTCAAGTACAAAATCTCCAAAAACAAAATCCCCAGTATCTAAATACCCATGCATATAATCCACAAACGAAATCCCCAAATCTAAATCGCCGCGCCGTAAATGACTGTTGGTTTTTATCATTTATGTGTAGGTGTTGATACTATGTGGTGCATTTTCTTGAAAATAATTGGCAAGAGTATGATAATTCAGGCGACAAGATATTTTAACGGATTTTGTAAGAACAGTTAAAAACAAGAATTTTTTGCTATAGGGGGGGGTCTATCTCCCTCCGTTTAGAAGGGAGGGGCAATTTAAAAAAAATTATTATTTAAAATGGAAAAAATAGTTAAAAAATAACGGTAATACTAAAAATAAAGTATTATACATTTTTTTTAAAGCCAACATTCTGTTCTATTAACCAGTTTTTAAATCAAGTCAAAACTATGCGCAGTTTTTGAAAAATTTAATTTTAAACTCGAATTGAGTAAAAAAAAGTTAAAAAAAAGGTTTAAAGTGTAATTTTTCAATACTTCAAGATTGTCCACTATTGTCTTTTAGTTTTTAAGAAAATTGAAAATAACCACAACTCCTATTTTAATTTAATTATTTTTTTTTGCTTGGGTGGTCTTATTTTGATAGTAATAGTGGTAGGTGCGAGTTTGGGTGTATGCAACAGTAAAGTGTGTTCGAGTTTGGGTGTATGCAACAGTGGGATGTGTATGGGGGGGCATGCTACAACCCCCATGCTTGGGAACACTATAGGATTTGGGGTGGGTGCAAGGTGGAGTGGGTGTAAGGTGGAGTGGGTGCAAGGTGCGGTGGATGCAAGATGGGGTGCATGCAAAGTTTCTTTTGCATTTAAATAAGCTGGATTTAAGAAAAATTAATTTACCCTAGGTATATCTTAATCCATATTCGATTATTACTATCAAAATAAGACTACATTAATACTCAAGCAAGGAAAAAGTAATTCAATTAACGCATTTTTTTTTGTAATTTTCAATTTTCTCAAGAACTAGAAGACATAAAATCATCAGTTTTTGATCAAAAACAAATAAGAGCAATGAATTCTTTAAAAAACAATAGTAGATAATCTTAAAGTTTTGAAAAATTGCACTTTAAACTATTTTTTAACTTTTGTTTGCACAAATTTTGAGTTTAGAACACAATCTTTTCAAAAACTAGGCATAGTTTTGACTTGATTTAAAAACAAGGTAATAGACAAAAGTGTTGGCTTTAAAAAATGTATAAAACTTAGTTGTAAGTAATACCAATATTTTTTAATTATTTTGTTTCCATTTAAAGTACATATTTTTTTAAATTGCCCCTACCGCCTTAACGGGGGGAGATAGACACCACAACACCCACCCCCCCTTCTCCCATAGTAAAAAAAATGCTTGTTTTTAACTGTTCTATACAAATCCGTCATTAAACTTTGTCGCCTGAGTTATCGTACTCTCCCCAAACAATTTTAACCTTAAAGAAGTATATTTACTTCGGTATAGAATCTTCTTCTCTTTTCAAGTTCTACTTCTTTTTTCTATTGAAAAAAAATAATCAATCAATACATGGAAATCGACAGGTAAACTACAGCGTATGTGTAAAAGACAGCACTATTGCTTCTAAAAAACTTTCAACGTCAGTAATTACGATCTGAATGAATTTACTTTCTTCGTTCCCATTTTATGGAAAAATATATAGCTTTTAAAAAAATAATTTTAGAAAAATAAGAAACAATAAGACTAAAGTCATTACCTGATGTTCTAATAGATACAAAGTACTTTTTAGACAGAACCTGAGAAATATTGATATTTTCGTCGTTTGAAATGTTTTGGAACCAATGTAAGTTTTAAAGGCTGGCTCATAAAATATTAAAGCTTCATATTATGACCTACAAAGTCTAGCTGCAAAATTTATTTCGAGCACTTACCGTTCAAAAGTTAAAAACGGGAATTTTCGAAAAAAAAAACCTTAATAACTTTTTACGCTCACATAAGATTTTTGGGGACTTTTTGACACTTAATAATAACTATGTCCTGAGGGTCTGTACCAAATTTCACCGATATGTGATTCATATTAAACAATATCGACGCTGAATTGTTTTTCTCACCCGTTTCTTAATCCCTTTTATCTTTGAAAGTAAGATTATCATTTTGTGTATGCAAAAAAATGTAAACGAACTAAAATACCAGAACAAACCAAAATCGAATTTTTCGTATTATACCCTTTAAACGTTAGTACATAAAAAGAAAAACAATGCAAAGAGTAGGGACATGGGTATTCTTAAAATATTACAATCAATTTATTGCTTTAAAATGTTTAGAAAAACTATCCTTTTAGTTTCAAATTGCAAATGGTGTTAATGCCAAAATTGGAATAGTGATCTAAAAGTGAAAAAGTGAAGAATGCATTCTTTTTAGTAAATTCAATCATTGATTTTCAAAGATTACATTTTGTTAAGAGCCTGATTAAAAAATAATAAAATGCACGACTGGGTAGAACGAACTTGCTTATGTATCCAAAGAATGTGTTTTAACATATTTCCTGTCATTTAAAATTTAAAAATTTACCTGCATTGCATTTGCATTTGATTTCTTAAAAAACTTGGATTTTTTAATTTATTTTTTGAAAATCGTTCGAGCCATATACATATAACATTTTTAAGTTTTAGTTTAAAAATATTTTTAGTATATAGTTATTAAGAACTTATTAATATACGTTTGCAGATATTGGAATATTATGTCAGGTAACTATGTTTTAAATTTAATTATCTTCAAACTTCGACTTTGTGGTAATTTAAAATTTAAATTTTCCTAAAGTATTTTTGTTGTTATTAAGTGAATATAAGTAGTAAGAAATCTATTTGGAAAAAAATCAATTATTTGGACATAACTTTTTTTGGAAACAGAAAACTGCAACTTTTAGTGTTTATATTCAAGAATTCTGGCTGGCAATATTTTTAATCAGAAAAGAAGCATACCTTCATTTCATATTTTTTTCCAAAAGGATTTTTGGGACAAATACATGTGACCTAGTCTACCTGGTGCCCAGAAACAAGGCCTATGATAACGTATGCAGGTACACGCTGCATAGTTCTAAAAGCAAAGATGTTCTATATTTCATAATTATATATGAAATTTATATCAAAAATTAGATTTGTTAATGTTAATGTTGTCTGGGTATAAACATGGTTTGCAAACTGCGTATACACTTAAAATGGCATACTCCAAGTTGTTCAATTTGAATAAAAAGCAAATAAACTTAAAAAATTACAACTTAAAAAGGTTATACAAAAACAAGAGTCCATACACATTTTAAACAAGATTATTTTATTAAAAGTGGGTGTTGAAATTAAGTTTTATATAAATTAATTAAATAAAGGATATAAGTAGTATGCATAGACAAAACCTTTGTCTTTGGAAATATTCATAAAAAACAACTTTTATTTTTTTTATTGACACTAGTCTTTCTTTAATAATGATCAAGAATTATATTCAAGAATAAAAAGATTATAATAATCCAAAATATTGTAATAATGAGAAGATCGATAAAATTTGCTCTATTTGCATTATAGGTTTGTACGTTTGAATACAAATACGTTTAAGCAAAGGTTCTGATAATCCTTCAATCTATTAAGACAATACTGTTTGAATTATATTTAACTTAATATGTATTTATCAATATCAATATCAATATCAATACCAAGTTGATATAAACACTTCAAAAAATGAAGTAAACATTCAAAGAAAGGTAAAATACTGTTCACCTCTGTAGAGTATGATATTTGTCACTGGTTGTTTTGTTGGTTTTTGTTTGGCCTTAGATGCACGTTTGAAAAAAAAAATACATAGAAAAACTTTACATAACGAAGAATTATTTTAAAAACACCTTAAAACATAAATGTCTTGATATGTTATGTTTGTATTTAAAATAAATTAGGTGGCGTAATAGTCCTTTAAGAACTAGGGCCTAATGACTTACAATTCTAAACCATTCCTGTGTGCGAGTAATATTTTCAGAGATGGAGGGGACCTACAGTTTTAAGCCGAATCCAAACGGCTAATTTGAGAAAGCACTTTTCATCACGAGAATTACTCTTGGAGAATTTGTTAATTCCTCGCAAGAGGCAGTACCCGTGAACAAAAGTTTAGGGGCACAGGCGAAGATTGAACCAAGACCCTTGGCATGACAGTCCAACGCACTAACCATCATGCCACTGGTACTATGTTTGTATTTACATACATATATATGCACAAACATTATATCTCCAAATATTTGGAAGGGAATTTTAAGAATCACACACATAACTATAATACTCGTTATCAATATGGTAATAATTAAAGATATGAATCTGTCATGTTTTTCACACATAAGACTCAACAGATTTGTATTATTATGTTATGTTCCCGAAAATAACTTGATTAACACCTGATACCTAAATCACAAAAAAATAACAATTTTAACATTTTATGCCTTATTTTAATTTTGTTTACTTTTTTCGTGATATCAGAAAAGTTGATCTAGTCTAGATGATCTAACATTTAAGTATAAATAAATATTCATTAATATTTATATTGACCGGTTGAAACAACGATCACACCCGTTTATGTAAATTAATTTGAATAATTACAAATTGGCGCCTACAACAGACGGCATGATTTTTGTTTCTGATTTAAATTATTTTGCTTATCGAATTCTTAGAATAAATATTATGTACCTACTACATGTTTTCATGTTGCTAAAAAAGATGTTCTCACTATTTTAACAAACATTTTAAATTCAAACTGGTATGAGACGTTATTTATTACTTAAATTAAAAAAATTACTCTTCACAAAATGAATTCGTGAATTTTTTATACAACATTGGTTTTTCTTAATTTTCTTCTCCATAATCCAATTAGGTAAGACTATTTTATCATATTTGCGTAAAATATTTAACTTGACTGCGGTAAAAGGATAAAAACGAGCGCTTAGTTTATAAGATACAACACATGTTAAATTATAATTATTTAATAACTTGAAATTTTGTTATGGTTTTTCAGAAAGGAATTATTTCTAGTCTAAATCTTACCTACAAATATTTTTATTGAATCTCATCCCTACAATTTTTGTCAGCTTTTTAAAATATAAGGACCTAACAGTAAACTGTAACTACCCCCGTTGTATAAAACTTTCATTTGATTTAAAAAATCAAACCACTTTAAATTTATTGTTATTATCATATTTAATGATGTTAAAAAATGGAAACAAAACAGTATTAACCTATTTAGGTACCTAAGTAAATGCTACAAAAAAGTAACTATAGTTAAATTTGGTAGCTCACCTGATGCGATTTCCATGACGTGATTTTGGTGATAATTATTTTAATATAGCAGCAGCAAAATGAGTAAACATATAATAAAAGATTCAACGTACAACAACAAAATAATTTTTATAAAAAAAGTTCGTTTCTTCTTATAAATTTTATCACAATATAGAAGTAATTTAAGCAGCGTAGTGCGTGCACATACAAAACTTTTAATTGCAAAATTATATTTTTCTTCTTCTTTAGATGACTAATTACTTTTATTCCTTTTTTATTTTGATTATTTCTCAATTTAAATTTATTTGAATCATCACTGTTAAATACTTGATGACTTAGTGACATTTTTTTTCTTATTATTGCCACCACGATATGCTTTTATTCGGATCAAGTAACTTCTGTCACCATCACCGCCACCTCCGTCCTTGCAATTGATGGTTGTCAATTTAATATTCGAGTAATCGACAGGCTTTTCGGAATCACCCTGTATACGAATTGTACGTCTTCGAGAGTACAAAATCAATTCCTTATTAACACGATCGACACGTTCCTCAACAATTACCACATTCAAGTCATGCATGACCGCGAAAAACAAGTCGCGGAATAAAAATATAAATATAAATATAAATATACGTGGTATGCCCTTAAATGATAAATCGCCGAAAATTAGCTTTTTCTTAAATCAAACAAATAACAAAACAAACTACACTCAAATTTTGTTTTTTTATGTTTTGTAATCCTTTTTGCCAAAACAAGCAAGCAAGCAAAACAATCAATTTAAGATAAATTCCTCAATTGGATTTAAATCAATCAAAAAGGTGTGCCAGGTCAGAATATAAATAAAGTCACTGTTAACACTCTTATATAAATTTTTCGAGTATCATGAAAAAGGTGGGAGGCTCTCAATACACTCGGATGTAAATTACAAATAAATCTTCTCGATTTTATTTGAGGCTGATACCTAGACACAAAACCGTCACTTATTTTGCTCTCTTATCACACTACGGACAACCTTAAATTATTGTAATTATTGTCACTTTAAATAGTGTACGTCTTGTGACCACCGATACAACATAGCACGAGTTGTGGTTGGGAGCAGCGAGCTGAGAAAAACAATGTAAATATGTACTTATTTGACGATGTCGTTCATAACAATGAAGCTTCAGCTCCAATGCTCGCCATCAGGAAGACCACCCTTAAAACTTAAACCCATTTGTGGCTATAGACAGAATACCGATAGTTTTGATGGCGCAATAAAAACACACCGAAGCGTCTGTCTTATTAGTCGCCTTTTGTTGAACTGAACACTGTAGGTAAACTAAAGTGAACTGATCTATGCCGGCGAGGTGTATTGTATTAACAAAACAATGTAACCCATTCGTTGATGGCAAAAGCTCAAGTTTCCTGGTCACAACAGAATTTATAGGTACAACAGAGAGTCTAACAAAACCTGTACCGCCACCAACCTCTGCTGTGACGCTTTGTGGTTGTTGTGCTCAAAGAAAGAAGACTCTAAATTCTCTGCTCACACCCACCCATACTTTAGTCGAGAGCTCGTTGGTGGTTCGTGGGCTTGAGATAGTCTGGCAGCATTGTCTTGCTATCATTGTCATTGCTTTTGCCTGCCACCCTCTATATGAAGAAGCTTTTTATAGGGAATATCTAAAGCAGGTTTGGGTATGTGTTTTTAGATTTATTGCTGTTTTTTTTTTTCTCTGGGGATGCCCATTTCCCATTCAACAACGAAATGTGAGTAAGATTGTGACTGGCAGAATTTATATAATGAAGCTGGGCATAGTCACCTATGAATCAGTTTGTTTTTGATTGTTTCTGATTTTTAAAAATTAAACTAAAAATATTCAATTCGAAATAACTGAAAAAAATGTTAGTTTGAAAAAAACTTTAAAAAACGCTATTTAATGCAAAGTAAAAATAAAAGTAGAAAACAAAATTCAATATTTCTATTTCATTTAACACTCATCGGAAGCCTAAGAACTCAGCGTGGGGTGCGTTTAATAATATATTTATGGTAATTTGTATGAATTAATTTGTACTTTATTTTGCTGCTTTTTTTAAGTATTCGATATCTTAAATTCGAATTTTTTTCTGGAAAAGCTCAAAAAAATATTTTTTTTTTTGGCGATTTTCTTCATTTTAGAACTTTGTATGATACTGTGTGGTCAAAATGCTGTATGTCTTTAAATAATTTTGTATTTTTAAAAAATCGCGCGATTTTTTAAAAATTAAACAACTAGTTTTAATTGCAAAATCGGGATAATAAAAAACGGGATTATAAAAACCTGGATTATAAGAAACGGGATAACAAAAAGCGGGATTATAAAAAATCGGGATTATAAAAAGCAGGATTATAAAAGACGGGATTTTAAAATCGGGATTTTAAGAAACGGGAATATAAAAACCGGGATATCGAACCCAACCCATTTTTCCGCAACACGAACGACGACGCAAACATCGTCATCATTTTCTGGGCGTTAGAAATCATCTTCGGGAATTCAGCTTTTGGCAGTATTCTAATCTAAATCTAATTTTGTGGAATTTAAGAACAGTTGTTTTAAATGGTTGCTGCACTGCATTTCAATAATTTCCAACTGCAATTCCGCAGAGACATTTTCCGGATCTACATTAAACGGCATCGGGAAAACATCCAGCGACGACTGAATGTTCTTAAAATCTTGAAACCTAGTTTCAACGCCTGATCGAATTCTTTCAGTTTGTTCTCACTCACTGGTGACATGGATTTTAAACGCGGAAAGTGAGTCAAATCGTTCTTAGTCATGCAGTTGTAATACAGAAAAAGCTGGTTTTCAAATGATTTTAGATAACCCCAAGTCTCATCTATAAATAAGTTCTTTCCTTGCAATTTTTTATAGTATAACTAGCTGACCCGACACACGTTGTTTTGTCATATAAATAATTTCTAGAGAATATTTTGCTAGAAATAAATAACTTATTGTAAGTGTGTAAGGATGTGGTATATAAGTGGGAGAGATATAGAGCACTGTAAACGGTGACAAAATATTAAAATAACAAATCACCAAACAAATTTTTTTAATTTATTAAAATTAATTCTTTAAAATTATAAACATATCGCTAATTATGACAATACTACAAAAAAACAATATCAATCCCTTAATGCAACAGAGTGTACAATATTTTTTGTGATCTCATCTTTCCCCAATACAAACAAACTGGATGGTTTGCCCACTCGAGAGCACGCCACGTATAATTGTCCGTGTGAAAAACATGAAGTGCTCAAATCTAAGCCGCAGACAGACATCGTTTGGCCTTGAGACTTATTGATAGTCATTGCAAATGCCAATCTAATTATAAATTGAAGGCTTTTGAATTGAATTGGCAGATCTGTGGGTATAAAAGGGATGCCCGGTAATAATATATTTTCATCTCGGAATTTGCCATTTAGAATTATGGCTTCGATAACATTTTTCATCAATTTTTTAATTACTAATCGCGTGCCGTTGCACAACCGTGGTGGGTTCAAATAACGAAGCAAAATTACCGGAGATCCAACCTTAAGTTGTAAATTATGCGGTGGCATGTCTGGTAAATCCAATGAGTTCAAAAACTCAGTGGGATAATTTACAGTTTCGGTAGCATCACAAACTGTATCAATAGATTTGTATGACACGAAGCCTTCTTATAACAAATGTTGTATCTTGAGATTTGATTCGTTGACATTCACATTTTTTGCTGCTAAAATTGCTCTTTCTGCCAGCCACTCATGATTTCTATATTGTCTGTGAACATCGGGAAATATCTGTTCAATGGGAGCATCTTGTAAATCAATAATCGTGCAGAAATTCACCGATAATTTTATGCATCCAGTTTCATCTGTAGTAGTTTTTCCGTCGCCTATATATAACAGCTGTTCTGAGAATGTTTTAGCGGATGGATCTTGAAGCATTTGAACACGCATATTTACTTTCAGTTGTACTTTTTCAACATTACGCCCAGTGGCGATGATTTTAAGCACGCTTTGATCTCATCAGCGTACGTTGAACGCGGAATAACGGGAAGTCTTTGTCTGGAATCACCTGAAAGGAGTAACAGACTAACAGAGTGCCGCCAAATTGTTTTTTATATCTTTCAATGTCCTGTTCAACACCTCAAGCGAATGTTTGTGTGCCATAGTGCATTCTTCCCAGATGATAATTTTACACTGTTTCAGCACTGTGGCCATTGATGATTGTTTTTTTATATTGCACCCAGACGCGGTGGGTTATTTTGAATATTAAGTGACAGTTTAAATACTGAATGAGCTATTCTGCCTCCATCCAATAAAGTTGCCGCAATCTCAGAAGATGCAACAGCCAATGCGATACCATTATTTGATCGTATTTTAGCAAGAATTAGCGAAATAAGGAATGTTTTGCCAGTTCCACCTGGTGCATCAAAAAAAAAAAGAATCCACCTTGTCCTGCCGAAACTGCGAGCATGATGTGGTCAAAAATGGTTCTTTGGTCTTCATTCAATACTGGGACATTGCGAGCAACAATCGCTGCCATTTCTACAGTATTGCATTGTAGTTCACGATTCAATTCAGTGTCTATTAAATCAGATGCATTTCGATTTGGTGAATGCATACCGAAATGACTGAGTGATAAGTTGGCAATGATAACGCAAAGGTCCTCAATAGCAATCAATGCTTTATTGTACATAGCTTCACTGAATACTATCGTAACATCGTTGCACCATCTACGATGTTGATGCAATTAAACCATAGCACTTAGGAATATAAAAAATAGATAAAAACCTAATCTCAGATCTACCGAATGTATGTATATGCAAAATTTCATTGAAATTGGTTAAGCCGTTTCGGAGGAGTATGGCAACTAACACTGTGACAGGAGAATTTTATATATTAGATTTTGCTTTCTGAGTGAGTGAATTTAAAATTTAAAAATTTTGAATTACGAGGGATGTCTTTATAGCTGCAAAAATGAAATAAGATAGTGGTTAGAAGGAAATATGCAAAAATATAATTATCACGGGCCATATACTCTTCATTTCGAATGACCGTCAGGGGCCGGATTAAATGCTTTCGCGGGCCGGAGCTGGCATACGGGCCGTACTTTGCCCATCACTGATCTACACCATCTCATGTTTTCATCAAAAGAGATGCAGTTGGAATCGGACTACAACAACAACATATTAAGGTCCATTCGTCGTTAAGAGATCAAATAAATTCTTTGTTTTTAAGAGGAAAAGAGGTAACAGTTTCAATCGATCGTTTAAAGGCGGCTTTGCTACTTTCAGACAATAATAATCCCAGCTCAGAAATACCATCATCTGTGGCCGTCTCTCCAGAAACAGCTGATGACATTATCATCAGAAATACTAGATAAGGAAGATCAGTTCGAATTCCAGAAAGACTTGGGATAAATAGGAACTAACTTTAATCCCACCGTAATAAAGTCACTGGAAGGGGAGTGCTGTAGGAGTCTATCTAACTAACGCCCGTTATTTCAAATATTCAAATTTGAGATTCAAATAAATAATAGCGAGCAACACGGATCGGCCGCAAGAGTGCATTACAAATTCATCTGCCCATTTTAACTGTTTGCTATTTAATTCATCATTCGTCGATTTGCCTTCAGCCAGTTAACATATTTATTGTATTAGCGAATAATTTTGCCCAAATCAATCTTTCAATAAAATTGACTATTTTATAAATAAAAAAACACGCATAGAACTTCCTTTGTTGTTAATAAATTAATGTGATGTGTAAATTTTAAGTTGTAACAGAAATTAACACCTAAATCTTTCAATGTAAAGACGCAAAAGAGTTTGTTGAGGTTGAGGGAAAGGCTATTTTCCTAAAATGTAAACTATCAATGTCGACAAAAGAATACGATCATGGGTAAACTTTATTGTTTTAAAAATCTGCAGGTCATAAGCAAAAATTAAAACCTCACTTGAGTTGTTAATAGATAGGATGAACAGAAAAGTACGTAGATGGCTTTCGTGGGGAACACCAGGTTTAAAAGAATTAAAAGCATTAACTCTGAAGCCGGATTATGTATTTCTTTTATCTATAATTAATTTTTTTACAAAATTAGTAATTGCTTAATACTTGCAAATTTTACTTAATACGCATTTATAAAGATTATAATTAAATGACCGAGAGACTGTATTTTTTTGTCCAATTGATCTTGATCTAATTAAATTCTTAGCATGATTTCAGCACTACCAATCTCATTAACAGCAACTTAAAATGTCCTCTCTATGATAAAGGACAAAAACATAAGCACATGCAAATTTTATCGGCGACTTTTGAATTAGTTTTTTAAACTTTGAGATAATTTTATATGATATACGAGTATAAAAAAGCATCAGGCTAACTTTCTTTAGGAGGTAGGGTGATAAGATAAACAAGCTGGTTAGTTCATTTCTCTTTCACGGAATAAAAGCTTATACGATTGTTGGCTTGCAAAACTAACAACAAAATATTCGCCATAGTCGTCGTCGGTGAACCCAAGGTCTGTTTTGTTCGCCTTCTCATCGAGTGAAAAGCAAATTTGAGTCTTGATGGGAATATTGGCAAATGAATTTATGACAAATGAATTTATGAAGCAGAAATGACCCTCTTGAAAAGCGTTTTGGATGGGGAGAGGGTGTTTTGTTTTTGGAGAGCAGGCGAACAATACTCCAATTGAATTATTGAATCGTATAGTGGAAAGGGTTGTATGGATGATGTACTGATTATTTTTTATTGATATCACTTCTTGGGTTTCAGCCATTATTTTTTTTGGTAACATTTGATTGTTATAAATAAAAAATGTGTACACAGATACTTTTATTGAAGTTCTTCGTCGTTGAAGCATTGTATTCAACATAATCTGTTTGTATATTTGATTGTTTAATATTTTATCACAAAGGAAATAGTGTTTGTGTCGCTTTTTATAATGAGCTTTATTATTGTTACGTCTGTGACGCGAATTTGTGACCTGCATTGGAGCAATTAACAGAACATTTTTTTGCAATACAATATCTTAGTAGACAATGCGTATGCCAACCATTTCGAATTCTAAAAAATGTGATTTTAAGATGTATTTTATATAAAAGTGCTAATGAACTCCGTATTCCACTTTTGAGTCTGTGAATAAACAAATAAATTAGGTGACGCAACAACTTGTAAAGAACCAGGGCCAACCATTACTATGTGCGATTATCGGCATTGATGGAGGTGACGTACAGTTTTTATGCCGAATCTGAAAGGCTCATTTGAGAAAGCACTTTTGATGGTAAGAATTACTCTTCGAGGAATTGTCAATTTCTTGAAAGAGGAAGTACCCGTGTAAGTGGCACATGCAGGGATTGAACTCTAGATTTCTTGCATTACAGTCCTGCAAGAAATTTGTAAAAAAAATAATAGAATCTAAAAAACACCTTAGGTTTATCTTTCAAAATTTCTTGATAGAACCCCTTCAGTAAGTCTTTAAAATTTTAATTTCAAATTTAGACTAACATTCAAAAGAAACGAAATATACATATATATACAATATAGGTACATAGGTACATACCAATTTACATATCTTTTAGTTATGAAAGCGAATTGCTTTAGAAGTATTGTTTTTTAATTGTATTACCTATGGATCTTTTTCAAGTATTAATAACACAGAATTCACACACAAATTAATCAATTTGTTGATTCACCAAAATAAATCATAAATCAAAAAATGACTAACGTGCATAAGATTAACTCAATACAAATTTAAATAACGGGTTTCGCGATTGATCAATTAATTTTCATCACTTTAGCAGAGCAGAATTTATGACTGTTGTACACGTTATTTCAAAATACATAATTTTAATGTTAACTTTCTTTGCAATTGTTAGCGAAGTAAAACAGAATTTATAATTTACAACTTTTCAAATCACAATATACCACAATGCAAAATAAAAAATAATTGGAAATCGTTACTTTTAAAGTGAAGAAGCAATTAAAGTGTATTAGCAAAACCTTATTGCAACAAAGCATTCTTCCGAAAACTAAAAACAACTTTGTCCATTTCATGGGAAAAAACCATTCGCCTTGCTGTTTAAAAAAAGAAAAACTATTTGCATGCTAAATAAAAAAAATATATATAAACTTGAGTCACAGAACGGACAAAAATAATCTGAACAAAAGAGCAAAAAAAAAAATAAGCACGACCGGCAAAACAAATTAATTTATTCGACCTGGCAACGACACACAACCTCAACCAAACACAAGAAAAACACTTGCCTCAGATGGAAGGAATTTTCAAATAGTATATCATGTATTGTGTCAGACATCCAAAGTCAATGGCTAAATGGTGTCAGCAAATTTTGGTCTGCACAAAATAAAACAGTATTATAAATAGAATGCAGGAAGTTTCATAGTTTTTATATTTAATTCTCAAAGACTAGCTTAAACTATAATCACTGCACCTTACCAAACACGGCGGACACAAACGGCCAACCGACAAAACACGTATGTACCTATGATTAAGTTTGAATAACGGCATAAAAATAGTATTTTCTGTAATAGCTTTTTGCTCAATGTTTTTACTGCGTGGCAAGTGGCAAGTCAAACAATATCTTAAAGGCAAACAAGAACTATTTTTGGGGGCAAGGTTACCTTTTCGTAAACTTTCTAGAAACTCTTTCAGAACTTTTCAAACAAGACTCATGAAAAAGTTTCTTTTTATCCTCTAGCCTGCCCGTGTCCATCAAGCATATATGGGCAGATACCTATTCGCCTTTCAATACACCACATATTGCGCTTTCATCTAAACATAGCAGTTTTTATAGCTGCAACTCGGCAACTACCGTCGAATAAAACGATGACAACGAACTGGAAGATAGTTTTTAGTCACGCAAGGACTCGCCGCTGGCCTTAAACGAAAAGTTCTTTATTTTCTTTTTGTTTTCCATTTCAGCCAGCCATATCTGAGAGTTTCTTATGAAAGTTAGAACAGCTCATTCTGCTTTATATTGGCACTGAAATTAAATGCATTTGTATAATTCCAAACGACAAAACACAAACAAAGTTATAGAAAAAACAAAGACGTTTTAGCACCGGAAATTTCCTTGAATTGAATTATGTGAGTGACCTTCCTCAATGTAACCACCTTCATGGCTTTTTTTGCAAAGAAGGTAGACGAGTATAAAAATTTATTTTCACTTTGATTTTGAATTGAAATTATGTTTATTTTGGACTATTTTTCAAAGGAAATTGAGGACATTTGATAACTGTGTAATGAGGCATACATAGATACATATTTCATTTAAAATTTTGACAAGTATGACTGCAAATGAAAAAAAAATGTCATGTTATTCAAATATTGTACTTTTATGTTGTAATAGCGAAATACGTTCGCTGTCAAAATAAGGATTGGAAATTTGCTTAAATATTATAGACAATATATATTAACAATAAAGATGTATGTATACTGTAGTATACGTCGTTGGCAACACGCTATTATGAGTTTCAGTAAATACCATCCATGTGAGAACTAACTCTATTTTGTAAGCTTGCTCTTTTGTAAACGAGCAGCAGCTCACCAGTCACCAGTTGGTATTCTTAAGTCATTAAATAAACATATATTGTCCACACAACTAAGTCTTTTATTAAATACTAGCCGACCCGTGCTCGCGTTGCTTCGCAAATTGTAACCACGAACATTTTTTGAATATTAGTATTAGCATATGAACAAATTTCTCAATGGGACTGAGCATATTTTCTACAATAATATTAATTTTAGTTTATAATCAAAAACCACTTCCTTACCGAAATTAACACTTTAGAAAAAAAAATTTAAGTAAAATATTACATAGTAAAGGCCAAGCCGCACGTGAAAACAAACAAAATACAAAACCATTTAAATTTTTTAGTTGAAAACAGAACGAAATTTGTGTCTATTTTCTTCTTTTCTTTCTTTTATTCATACCTAGAAACGTTTTTTTGCAACCGAAAAATATAGTTTGCGGTAAAAAAAAACAATATCCATAGACACATTTTTTTATTCATCTGCTCATGTTCAGTGCAGTGCAAGTGCAACTGACTTAACCTACCTACATTTGTGTGCTCTTTTTATCGACGTCATTGTAAGTACCTTCTTTGAGTTATTTGTAAAGAAAATTTTAACTTAATTTCAGTTTTATTGTTCGAGGAAGTGATACAAGATTGGTAATTCAAGCTATTATAATAGAACTTTTTTATTTTTAAATTGGAAGAATTATAATCTATTCACTTCCTCGAACCAGAAAAATAAAAAAAGATCTTATTTTTCTTTAGATAAATCGGCATTTCATGTGCACGGCACTGTTTATTTATTTTTATTAAATGTCCATAGTAACTTAAAAAAAAGAGCCCACACTGCTCAGCGATGTGACGATAGAATTAGAGAAACAAAAAAATAATGTGTGTGTGTAGGTTAGTTGATGAACTATACAATACAGAAAAATGGAATATGTAGGTAGGTTAGGTTTGTAAGAGAAAAAACGTAACTATTAAATGGAACACATATTAAGAGAGAAAGAGCATGGGAAGAAAAGAAAATTAAAAATGTTGGAATGATAATGAAATGAAACAAAGCAGCGACCTCGCGATTGTGATGGAATCTAATTTCCTGGATAAAATAAATTCAAAAAGTTTATAATTTTATAATTTGTTTTTATTTATTTCTCAGGTTGTATGTTTAGCTTAGAATTGATTTTAGGCTTAAAATTTGCCCAACAATATTGACTTTATGAAGCAATGCTAATCTTTGTCGATTATTGTATAGGTTTTAAGATATGAGTGGTTGTATAAGTCAACTAATGAAAAAAAATAGACAAAAAATGTAAAATTAATAATATTTAAGTTTGGCAAATAATTAATGAAAAAAAATTAAAGCCATAAACACTCTCATAACAATATAGAAAATAATAAAATATATTTCAAATAAATCGGTGGACTACTTTCTGAGATCATGCGTTACGAACTTTAAAATAGTTTCGCTTTTATATAATAGTATAGATATAGATATACCTACGGTATAATACCTTTGTATATAGAGTGAATAGTACTCTCATGGAACACGAATTTTTAGTTCATTGGCGGCTTATACAGGCGGCGCTCAGAGTACTGAAAATTTGTTGTGCAGATTTCAGAAATTAAAACAAAAATGAGTTGAGGAAAAGAGGGTTTTATTATTTTCTCTCTTGTTAGAAATGAAGAGAGTGAGGCAACAAAATAATACAGTTGCTTATGTTTTTTTTGTGTGTTCTCTTGTCATGGAAATATTCCTATGAATTGAGCTATGTAGGTTTTGTTTTTGTTGCATTAATGCATTTGATTTCAAATTTATAAAATCTAAAATAATTAAATTTTCTTTTCACAATGAATACACTGTTGTCATATTTTGAATATTGTACATACAAGATGTGTGGATGTGCATATTTAAAACTTGGCAACAGATTTTTGTTGTTTTTTTTTTATTTTTTGGAAAGAAATAATACGGTAGGTAGGGAAATTCAATTTTAAGTCAGATATGTATGTAGGGAGGTAGGTAGGTACAATTTTTGTTACTCGTAAGTTGTTGGATATTAAGGTACAAATTTGAAAACACTAATTAGATAGTGTTTACAAATTTGTACCTATGCACATGTAGGTATAGGCATAGCTTTATTTTTATCATAGGTTATTCTTATTTGGTATTCTATTGTAAGCATAGTTATAAAGTTTATTATAGGTACATAGGTATATAGAAAAACTGTAGGTCGAGTTTTTCTAAAAATTAATTATGTAATTAAATAAATTAAATTTGAAGACAATAGTTTCAACTGTCCTCGAAATATTCGAAGCAAAAAAAAAACTTACCAATCGTTAGTTAATTTTTGTTTTGTTGAAAAAAGGTGTCAATTAGATCTTTTTTTAAACTTTACCTAATGTAAGAAACAATTAGTTTGAAGCCAGTATCCTCATTTTGGCCAAGACATTCGAGTCGAAGTCAATTTAATTTTCCAAAATTTGATCCATGGTCCATGATTCTGGACCGATAAAAATAACTTATTATTGGAAGTTAATAATTTTAACTAAAATAATAATAAGAATAATAATGCGACCCAAACTGATAACTTTAAATCCCGTCTGTCGATTTGTCTTTCTTAAACCTTTTACAAAATATTCATAACAATATTTTGTGTAAGATAAATAATTTGATAAAAAATTTTTAAATTGCTAGCTATTTAAAAGTCCAAATGACCCAAATGATATATTGTTTATATTATATTTATCAGCAAAGAGTAAAAATTAAAAAATATGGGTTAAATATGGGTTAGTCTAAAACAGTTGGGGGTACCGACTCTGGAACAGGTAACATAAAGTTGGTCATGGATATTGTAATCTTTTGAATTCAAATGGTATATCAGTTGGAATCATAGGGATACGCGGTATCAAACAAACTTCTCCTTTTGATTTACCAGTTAAGATTATAGCTTCAATCAAATTTGGCAATAACTAAATGCTTCTATTGCACTCATTGTGCACTCATCCCATAAAATAATTGACGTTAATCGCTCGAAATATTGCAAGTTGGAGTTTCAATCACCTGTACATTCAATGGCAATTTTAATGCAGAGTGTGCGGTCCGACCTTCTTCTAATAATGTAGCAGCAATTCAAGAAGGTGCAAGTGCCAATGCAATTTTCTGTTCCGATCGAATAGTCGCTAAAATCAATGATACAACGAAAGTTTTGCCTGAACCACCAGGTGCATCCAAGAAATATAATCCACCTGCATTATTGGAAACGGCTTGTGTCATATACATGTTTTTGTTGAATATTCAATTTGGTGCTATTACAATTTTGTGATTATCAGATGGCATACGATCAAGAGCAATTTTGAACAATTGAACTTATGCGTTATGCTGATGAAAAAACCTTTGTAGCTCACGAATAATTTCTCGTCTTATATTTGAAACTACGCACAACGCTGATCCAATTCACGATTTTCATCACCAATAAAATAAATTTGCAAAAATTGATGATCAGGGGTATGGCAATAACGAACCAGATTGATGATAATTCTGGCCCTGAATCTGTAACATGTATGCAATTTTAGGTAGATGTTGAATCAGAATTTTTAAGACTTTATGATTCAGATTGATATATAAACATGGGACAATCCTTAAATCCTTAAATCGTCTTAATATTGCCACTTGATTTGCCTACGCGTTCGCCGGCCTATGTTTGGTCGTCTTGCCCACTAAACAACTTAACAATATTTTAGAAAATATAAACACAAAGCAATAACTCAACAATATTTTGGAAAATATAAACACAACAAAGCAATAATTATCGCTGATAAAATAAAATGACATATGATGACATTAAATTTGTTTGACAGAACTAACGTCACTTTTTTTGTCTTCGATTGTTTTGCCAAAGGTTCAAATTGGTTTAAGTATTAGTACAAATTGTTTGTATATGGGAGTAGGTATAGAAAGATGTTGATTTTACACTTTCAAGATTTTTTTTTTAATTTTCTCTACGTACAAACCTTCTCTGGACTTCCACGAATAATTCAAGACCAAAATTAGCCAAATCGGTAAAGGCATTGTTGAGTTATAACATTACAACGAAAATTGGCATTGATTTTTATATATATAGATATAGATAGATAGATTAAAAGATATGAAAAATTTATTACGTGTTTCAATTTGCCATTAGTTTGACGAAAGTGTCACTTTTGATGTTTTTGGGACTTTTTTCTTAGTTCTAGAGCTTCCAAAGCAAATTCACTTCAAAAAGTAGATTTCTTTCATTTTTAAGATATTAAAAGATTTTGTATTTAATAGGAAATCCATTTTGAAAGAAAAAACACTTTAAGAATGTCTTACAATATTTATTTGCTTCAAATCGCTTTTTGGTAAATATCGTTAAATTACTAAAAAATCTTTAGATAAAGTCTTTAATTATGCAACTTAACTTAAGAGGTGTGAAATCCATTACGGCAATAGGTAGGTACTTTAAGTTTTGAACTCAAGGGAATTTCTAAGAAAATGAAAAAAATAGCTTCCAGGGGGTGTCATCACCCCTAAACAACCCCCCTGGATCCGCCATTGACTTTTATTTGTCTTTTTTTCAAATATACTTACATACATACCTGTATTGATAGCGTATTCTTTTCATTTCAATAATAATAATTCCTACTTTCATTTGACCTAATATACATATGCATATATACCTAAGAAAAACAAAACATTGTACCTATTTTCTTTTTGTTTTGAAAATGGGTATTTCAACGTATTTTTGTTGTATTCATTGGCAATCGGCTAACCGGCAACATTTACAAAATTTAAATTTGAATTGGTATTTGTCTTTATTATTGCTTTACATAAATAAATAAACAAAAAAATGTCTCTTTATTGTCCCCTCCAACCATAGTTACTTTTGTTTTCATTCTTCACTTTTTGTGTTGTCAAATTGTCTCTTAATTTCCTCAATTAAAATTCTGCACAAACTTTGCAGATTTAGTTCATTGACGTTAGGCCAGACGTCGCTTCGTTCGTTCCTCTTCATAATATTACTATTCCACTTAATATACAAAGATAATACCTTTGTATATAGAGTGGATAGTACTCTCATGGAACACGAATTTTTAGTTCATTGACGGCTTATACAGGCGGCGCACAGTGTGCAATTTTGCCAATCTAGCGGAACTTTATTCATTGTGCGTTCAAATTTTTTTTTATTTTTATAAAATCGATTATATATGTAATAATATGTTATTTGGAAAATATTTTGCTAACCTGAGCTTAAAAAAAGTGTAACTTTACATTTAGAACGAATAATAAACTTGGTAAAATTAGTGCACTCCATTCGTATTAAGTTTTTAAAAGTTATTATTTAAACAATTAAAGTGATTTTTAAAATTTGATTGCATTCGTTTTGAAACCTAGTAATAGGTTAGGTTAGGTTAAAGTGGACACACTTAGTAATATGAATGTACAGTTTATTCAATCCTTCTTCTTTTTTATTTTAAGGACAGCATCTAATGAACAAAAAGAATTTAAAAAAAAACTCTAAAACATGATATGTATGAAAGTTTCGTAATTTAATAATTTTTAATTTTATGAAAATACATTTATAAGACTATTCATCTTCTCCATCTGAGCTTGATGTTTCCAAATCTTCAGTTTTTAGCAATGAATACATTCTGGAGCTAGTGGACTTCTTTTTTTACTAAGCTTTATACTTCGGCTTGATAGGTAAGGATCAGAGGAAAGTAAAAATCTGTTTATTATATCTCGATTTGAGTTTTGCCGTGAAGATTTTCGGCTAAAATGCTCTCGAAAACGCCTATATTCTTTATTACTTGCTTCTTGGGCTTCTTCAGACAACTGCCCAAGAGGTAAAATGCAAGCTTCAATAATATCCTTCGAGTGCATAAGGATTTTATGTATAGAAGGTGGCATGTAATACCAGGAATAGTTTTGAAGATAGATATCCTTTGTTTCGTTAGCGTATAATCCAAACTTTTCAGCATCAATTTCACATTCGCACGATATCACTTCAAGCAAAACACGGAAGTGATTGATTAAATCAAGATTCAGACCTGTTATTTCTGCTGTTAGTTCAGGATTTTTAAAAAATTTGGCGTTGGGTTTTGCCACAAAATTTTGTTAGAGAAATCGTCAACCAACCGAAGTGGAACAAAAGTTACCGAAAAGAGATTTTCGTCACTATATTCTGCATCGTTCATATTCATTTTATATCTGCTTTGAGCAGAACTCCCATCACAGCCCCACTTTGATATAAGTCGCAGAGATAAAATATGCGCATTAAAGGATTTTAAATGTTCAGCAAGATCATTTTTAGCTTTAATGATCCGCTTCACTGTTAAATCCAGTAATGCTTGTAATTGAATTTGCGCAGAAACATCAGTGACAGTGAATGCTTCTTCTTCAGGGTAACACTCTCTTTTTGCTTCTTGCACTAAGTAATAAGGTGGATAAACATTAGAATTAAGCTCTTTTAGTTGCTGTCGCATGGCTTTATATTGAAATGTGCTCATTTTTGTGTTCACAATAAGCACAAGTGCTTCTTCAGCTGTAATTATTTTGTTTTTATTTTCTTGACTTAATCTAGCCTTTTTGATGTTCGTCGCTCTTTGAGGAGAACCATTTAAAAGTTCTTTTAATAAGTTAGCCGCATCCCTTTTACCAGCTGACCTTATACTGATTTCGGCCGCAAGTGCGATTTCACTTGGAGTTTTTGAGCTAACCAATTCTTGGACCTTACGTTTTTGTACTTTTAAAGTGCATTCTTCGAATGATTTTTCAGGTCTTCCTTTTTTTCCAATTGAGCTGGTTGAAGGAACATTTTCAACCAATCTTTCTGGTAGTTTTGCTTCCTTATTCAACCATACCTCATTTGCATTTGTAAATTTTTCAATATTACGCCCACTTCGATCCCACCTTTGCAGTATTTTACTACTTAATGAGCTTACATACGTTTGTAGCACTCTAGGGACATTGTCTGTGTCCGCCAGACCGAATTCTTGCATAATGTACACACAAATTTTTCGATTGCGATCCTCTTTTGTAGAGGCTCTCCATATATCAAATATTGCCGAATTCTTCATTTTGCTACATAGGTCAATGAAAAAAAAAAAATTGTATGGGGTCAGCAAACAGAAGCAAGAAAAGTGAACGATTTCTAACACAGAATATACCAACGGACATTTTAAGCACAATAACTCGAAGGATACATGAGGATACAATTTTAAAACCCTTCCCAAAGTTAAGGAACACAAAAAAAAATCACTTTAAAGGCTATTTCTTACGCGATTTTTTATTTTTTTATTTGTTAGTGTACAAAAAAATTTCTTACCCAGAAAATGTGTAATAATATCTACAAAAATAAATTAAATAATTTAAAAAAGCACAACTAATAATTTGCTTCGCCACGCTGTTATCAACTTGACACAAGAAAAACAATGAGCTTTAATTTTTTTTTCGCTTGGACCAACCTGATGTTTGTGATGCTGTAAAACGGTAAATACAGTTGTTTCTATATTTTTTTTTTGCCAAGTTAAAGCTGGAGATTTTACCTTTCATATGATACCAATTTTGTTGCATTCGCAAGACTTTTATTTTTCATTAAAGTTCCGCTAGATTGGCAAAATTGCACACTGTGCGGCGCTCAGAGTACTGAAAATTTGTTGTGCAGATTTCAGAAATTAAAACAAAAATGAGTTGAGGAAAAGAGGGTTTTATTATTTTCTCTCTTGTTAGAAATTAAGAGAGTAAGGGAGGCAAAAAAATAATACAGTTGCTTATGTTTTTTTTGTGTGTTCTCTTGTCATGGAAATATTCCTATGAATTGAGCTATGTAGGTTTTGTTTTTGTTGCATTAATGCATTTGATTTCAAATTTATAAAATCTAAAATAATTAAATTTTCTTTTCACAATGAATACACTGTTGTCATATTTTGAATATTGTACATACAAGTTGTGTGGATGTGCATATTTAAAACTTGGCAACAGATTTTTGTTGTTTTTTTTTTATTTTTTGGAAAGAAATAATACGGTAGGTAGGGAAATTCAATTTTAAGTCAGATATGTATGTAGGGAGGTGAGTACAATTTTTGTTACTCGTAAGTTGGATATGTATTTAGGTACAAATTTGAAAACACTAATTAGATAGTGTTTACAAATTTGTACCTATGCACATGTAGGTATAGGTATATGTAGCTACATTTTTATCATAGGTTATTCGTATTTGATATTCTATTGTAAGCATAGTTATAAAGTATTATAGGTAGGTACATATGTAGATATATAGAAAAAACTGTAGGTTGACTTTTTATACAAATTTTAAGAAATGTTATCAACAGTATCTTGTATTAAATAAATTAAATTATAAATTAAGGCAAAAGTTTCAACTGTCCTCGAAATATTCGAGTAAAAAATCATTACTAACCAATTGTTAGTTGTTGTTTTTTAGTTTTGTTGAAAAAAGTGTCAATTGGATTTTTGTTAATTTTATCTGATGTTAGAAGCAATTAGTTTTAATTTTGAAAATCAATCAATTTTTACCAATTTTCGTTAATTTTATTTTTATTTTTTGAAATTTGTCGAATACATGGCGCAGTCGGTAGTCGGTACAATATATAAAAAAAAATTACTGTATCGCATGTAAAAGACAGCATCATCACGTGGATAATATCTTTGTATATAGAGTGGAATAGTACAATCATGAAGAGGAACGAACGCAGCGACGTCTGGCCTAACGTCAAGGAATTAGATCTGCAAAGTTTGTGCAGAATTTTATTTGGAAAAATTAAGAGACAATTTGAAAATACAAAACAGAGTTATAAAATAAAAGAGAAGAATGTAATCAATATTGAGATTGAGAGAATAAAGAGAAATTTTGTTGTATCTTTATTTAATAAAGACAAATACCAATAAGCCAAATACCAATTCAAATTTATTTTGTACTGTTGCCGGCTAGCCGATTGCCCATAGAGAAATATACTTATATAGGTAGATATATTTCTCTATGCGGTTGCCAATGAATAGTACAAAAAAACGTTAAAATACGTCTTTCAAAACAAAAAGGTAGTAGGTGCAATGTTTTTGTTTTTCTTTTTTCTTTTTCATAGGTAATTTCCTGTATTTGATAAAATGAAAGTAAGTATTATTAATAAAAAGAAAAAAATACGCTATCAATATATGTTGTTGGGTACATATATTTAAAAAAAAGACAAATAACACTATGGCTAAATCTATAGGAATAGATATAGATTAGGAATTTTAAGGAAATTATGTAAAATTGAATTTCATGTGAATTTTAATTTAAAAATAATGATTTGATATTAGGTATTAAATGGATTCACATGAAATTGCATTTCAAATAACCATGAAAGCATGAAATTTTACTTCACGCAAAGCCTAAATTATTAAAAGTTCATGTGAAAACTAATAAAATATAGTTTTGAAACTTTGAAATGTATTTCAGTTGAATTGAAAAAGTAAAAAATAATATGGACATAATAGAATTTCAATGGTAAATCTTTGTAATTGCACTTTTCAATTTGCACACCCAAGATTAGAAATGCGAATCGCACTATTTAATTAATTTTGTTTCGACTGAAAATAAAAATTAACATTCCTATATTCTTTTATAACTTATTATTGATTGATTGATTTTCAAAATTAAAACTAATTGCTTCTAACATCAGATAAAATTAACAAAAATCCAATTGACAATTTTTTCAACAAAACTTAAAAACAACAACTAACAATTGGTTAGTAATGATTTTTTACTCGAATATTTCGAGGACAGTTGAAACTTTTGCCTTAATTTATAATTTAATTTATTTAATACAAGATACTGTTGATAACATTTCTTAAAATTTGTATAAAAAGTCAACCTACAGTTTTTTCTATATATCTACATATGTACCTACCTATAATACTTTATAACTATGCTTACAATAGAATATCAAATACGAATAACCTATGATAAAAATGTAGCTACATATACCTATACCTACATGTGCATAGGTACAAATTTGTAAACCAAAAACACTCTATTACCAAGACCGGAATCTCAGACTGACATTTCGGTTTGCCTACAAGCTAAAAAGCACTAAATGTGAGAAAGTGTGCGTGAAATGATGCAAAAAACCAAACACATTCTCACAATTAGTGCTTTGGCCCATCAAAATGCTTCATTATAGTAATCAGCCCCATCTAAATGCTTCATTTTGAATGTTTCATGGCCTCGTTCAAAAACTAAACAATCCTTACCAACAGAATCTGAAGTGCTGACATGGTCTTAAATTGGAAGATTTGTAGGTATAGCTTTTTAATTTCAATCCAAATAAATGTTGTAAATGTATATTAAATAAAATTGACCAAATACATAATATTTAATGATTTATTAGTTTATTATTATTTATTTTGTTTACCTAAATTATTTGCGAACGCAACATGCGCTGCAACTGGTTAAGTATAATTATTGCAAATGGACAAAAGTGTAACTCAATACTTTGTAAAACAACAAAACAGACAATTTTTTCAGGTGTAGTTTGTTTAGAGCATTTTCTTGGCGACGTTAGAAGTTCAGGTGGAAACAATAGGCGGATGCCTCCGTATTTTTTTGTACAGACAATGCTACGAGAAGCATACTTGTGAAGTTCCATTGCCAACTTTAGCTAGTTCAGATTCCTCAATTAGATTAGTATTTTCATCATTTAAGCAGTTCGGTAGTTGCAAGACCAAATTTTAGTTTTGTTTGTTGCAGAAATATTCCTGAAAATTTCTTTTTAAGGGACTATGTTAGAGTTGGAATTTTGTTTGTAGTTAGATTTTGGAATAAAAATTTGAGGGAACCATGTTTTAAAAATAAGTTGCTTTGTGTAAAGCATCTTTAAGGAATAGAAATAGGCAATATGTTTACACACAATACCAACTAAATGAGTGCAATAAATTGATTTAAGTAACTTTTTATTCCAGTATGGGGAAACCGAACACCCAATAGAAAAAACGGTATACGCGCCAAAATCCATACTTCTTGATTAAATAATGTTATCTTCTATGTTTACGCATAAAATTACGAATTTTGTAGCGTATGAACATTTCTAGACATTTTACAATCTGAAAAATTAATTATGCTATGAAATAATTTTCTGCTATTAATGCTAATTTTTTTTCTAAAATGTTCATGAAGGTTAGCCGAAGCGGAAATTTCTTGAACATACCTAAAATATTATTGGCTTTCTCAAAAATATTTTTCTATACTAACCTCTGCTTTATACCTGAAAACTATTGTTTATGTATATTTTCTTCTATGTTCTGCATTTATAAAATGTAATCTACGGAAGTATTTACTATATTAAGAAAAACATGTACGTGAAACTCATTAATTTGTTTCATTTTTAGCAGCACTTTTACTAAACATACCCTTCAAACAATAATAAGTAAACTTTAACTTTGGTAACTAAACATTTTTAAGAAATGAATTAAAATTATATTTTGCGTTAAACTGTGGAAATTCACTAAAAAAAATTCTGTACGTCAACAATAAACATTCATGACGATTACATGTTCTATTGAATTAGTTGTGCATGAATTCAGAACGATTTTAAGACGTTTTCATTCTGTGATATGTCAACATTTGCGTTTTATTTGCTCTGCATTTATTCAACAGGTTCGCTATAATCGTTCTGATTACTTTTTTAAAACATTGGTGTTCCTTTGATGCATAGTATTTTTTTTATTGCAAATACATGAATGTTTCCATCAATAAAGAATGTTATGGATAAGGTATTTTTAGATTATAACTCTTTTTTTAAATTTAATATTTATTAATCAAAATGGAATTGAAAAATAGTTGCAAGCTTAAATCATTAAAAACAAACTGTAAATATACTTGGATTAATTAAATTGATACAGATTTTAATTAGTTGCAAACAAAATATTTGTTCGTTCGTTAACGAAAATTTATTAGAATTTAATACAAAAATTGCGCTCGCACCCTTAACTTGATGGTTCTTCGAACGCATCTTTGATACAAAAATCCAAGGTTAATTTTGAAATTTGAAGAATTTCGTAGTGATTTTTGTAAATTAGTGAATTAATTATAATAAACTGATGTTGAACATGCTTTTTTCAACACAAAAAGGTACATTGGTTCACTATCCACAAAATGCCTGCAAAATTAAAGCTTAAAACTGACTTTTTCATCGAAAAAAGTAAAAGGAAAAACCTGAAAAAAACTTATTAACCCCTCCATTTTGTTTTTGCTATGCAAAGTGCCGCTAGCCAAGGCGTCGTTTTTTTTTTTGTTTGTGCTCACATATATTCATGGATTAATTGTCAAAATTACAAATACAACAATGTAAACAAACGGGTTTTGGAGAGTGAAACGTACGAAAGATTCCGGTCTTGGTAATGGAGTGTTTTTGTTGTAAACACTATCTAATTAGTGTTTTCAAATTTGTACCTAAATACATATCCAACTTACGAGTAACAAAAATTGTACTCACCTCCCTACATACATACATATCTGACTTAAAATTGATTTTCCCTACCTACCGTATTATTTCTTTCCAAAAAATAAAAAAAAAACAACAAAAATCTGTTGCCAAGTTTTAAATATGCACATCCACACAACTTGTATGTACAATATTCAAAATATGACAACAGTGTATTCATTGTGAAAAGAAAATTTAATTATTTTAGATTTTATAAATTTGAAATCAAATGCATTAATGCAACAAAAACAAAACCTACATAGCTCAATTCATAGGAATATTTCCATGACAAGAGAACACACAAAAAAAACATAAGCAACTGTATTGTTTTGTTGCCTCCCTTACTCTCTTAATTTCTAACAAGAGAGAAAATAATAAAACCCTCTTTTCCTCAACTCATTTTTGTTTTAATTTCTGAAATCTGCACAACAAATTTTCAGTACTCTGAGCGCCGCCTGTATAAGCCGTCAATGAACTAAAAATTCGTGTTCCATGAGAGTACTGTCCACTCTATATACAAAGATAATAATTATCAAGATAATAAAACACATTTAGCATGGGAAATGACAAAGGCAAAAAATAAAAACCTTGATAACAAAAAACCTGTGGGAAGATCTCCGAAAATAAGAAACCGAACAATAATACGAAAAGGAATGGATTATATTCGCAATGTGGATCAATTGAGCTTGGAAGGCTCTAACTTGGCAGAAAATTGGCGCAAGTTTTGGCAAAACTATAAGATATTTACTATAGCTGCTGAGATCGATAAAAAAAAATGATGAAGTAAAAATTACAATATTTCTTAACGCGATTGGCCCAGAAGCAGTAGAAATATTTTATTCATTTAACTTAGATGAAGCCAAAAGCATAAAGTATGATGAAGTTGTAAAATGTTTTGAAGATTTTTGCAAACCAAAGCAGAATGAAGTACGAGTATATGAAAGCTTCAAATTTTACAATAGGAACCAGGAGATTGGAGAACCGTTCGATAATTTCTTAATGGACATCAAAAAAATGCTGAGAAATTGCGCTTTTTCGGATGAGCCCAGAATGTTGCGGTATCGAATAGTTTTAGGGACAGTAGACAAAACACTCCAAAAACGGTTTATGGAGACGGAGAAACTGGACTTGTCAAAAACAATTGAGATGGCACGTGCAGCAGAAATTTCCAGTACACAAATGAATTACAGCATGGACCAGGAATGGAAAAAACTGATACAAATTATTTAGATTACAGAAAAAATAATTATGACACATCACATGGTACAAGTAAATTTAAAAATGATCAAAACCAACAAAATGGGAAAGGTCATAGTAAAATAATATCGTGTTCTTATTGCATGCAGAATCACGAGGTAAGAAAATGTCCGGTATGGAATACTAAATGTAAGAAATGTGGTCGTAAGAACCATTTTGCAATTGCATGTAAATTGTGTTGCCATACAAGTTCTTTACCGAATTTAAAAACTTGGAATTAAAAAAATGTGATACAAAATTACAAGCATATGGTGGTACAGTTTTGAATGCCCTAGGAGTTGTGGCTTTAAAGTGCATAGTTAAAAATTCGATAAATTTAATAGAGTTCATTGTGACGCGAGAGGGAAATATACCTACATATCTTGGGGTTAGAATCATGTGTAGACTTAAATTTAGTAAAAAGAGTTAATGAAATAAAAAAAAATATGTGGACAAAAAACAATTAATTGAAGAAAACAAAAATTTATTCGAAGGTTTAGGCAGCTTTCCACAAAAAATAAACATAGAACTGAAAGAGAATGTAAAGCCCACAGCTAAGCCAGCTAGGGGAATTCCAATGACTATAAGGGGACGGGTTTTAGAAGAACTCAATCGTTTGATTAAAATGGGGGTAATAGAGAAAGCGGATTCGGCATCTGAATGGATATCGAATGCTGTTGTTGTTGAAAAAACAAACAAAAAGGTCAGAATTTGCATCGATCTAAAAGATTAAGATCTTTTGGATCGATGCAAAAGTAGCTATAAAACCTTTGTATTATCCCATTCCTGCAGTGGACGAAATAATGCCACAATTAACAGGAAAACAACTCTGTTCTAGAGCTTAAAGATGATTATTATCAGATTATTTTAGATGACAGTTCAAGAAAATTGTGTACGTTCAGTACACCATTTGGGTGCTATAGATTCAAAAGATTACCTATGGGCATAAAAATAGGTCCAGAACTGTTTCAAAAATTAAACGAAGAAAATTTTAGAGCAATCGAAGGAATAGCTATTTTTATTGATGATATTTTGATATTTGCCAACACAGAACAAGAACATGACGAAATATTGAGAAAAGTTTTAGAACGGGCCAAACAAGTGAATTTAAAATTTAACGCAGAAAAGTTTCAATACAAAGTTACCCAAGTTAAGTTTTTAGGTAACATTATATTAAAGGATGGTATTAAATGCGATCCTGAACGAGTCGAAGCTATTAATTGTATAGAACCACCAAAAAATAAGAAAGGTCTCCAGAAAGTACTAGGTATGATTAATTTTGTTAGGAGCTTTATACCAAATCTGGCAGATGTGTCGCATCTGTTGAGAGATCTTCTTAAGAAAGATGTGGTTTTCCATTGGGAAAATGTGCATACAAAATGTCTAAATCAAATAAAGTTGCAAATAGCAGAAGCTATTACACTAAGAACATTTGATTCTAAAAAGCCAATTTCAATTCAAGCTGATGCATCAAAATGTGGGCTTGGTGCATGTCTAATGCAGGAGTGTAGACCTGTTTATTTTGCTTCTCGAAGTTTATCCGTTTCTGAGCAAAGATATTCTCAAATAGAGAAAGAACTTTTGGCCATTGTGTTTGCGTGCCACAAGTTTCATCAGTTCATATACGGAAGAAAAATTGAAGTGGTCACTGATCACAAACCCCTCCTCGGAATTTTTAAAAAAGACATAAATCTGATACCAAATTCACGTCTGCAAAGGATGAGACTTAGATTAGGTAAATACGAAATTGAGTTAATACATTCTCCAGGTAAGGACATGCACTGCACGTAGCAGACCTTCTTTCAAGAAATTTCTTAAAAAATGAAAGCTCGCCAGAAATAAATGATCTAGACATGGTAATTCATGCAATTAATGTAGGCCCAGAAAGAAAACAGAAATTTATTGAGGAAACAGAAAAGGATCCAACGTTAAAGAATTAAAAGAAGTTTTATTAAATGGGTGGCCAAAACTTAAAAAAATATCTTCCAGAAAACATAAAAATATATTGGAAAATGAAGGACCACATTACTGGGAGAAGGGATTATTTTTCTGAATGAGAAGATTATAGTTCCTTAAAGTTTACGAGGAGAAGTTTTAGAAACCTTACACAAACCTCATTTAGGTATCGAAAAGACCAAAGCTAGAGCTAGATCTTTATTATATTGGCCAGGTATGGCAGATCAAATAGAAAGCAAACAGGGCCGGCCCAAGCCAAACTTGCGCCCTGTGCAAGATTTGTAGAAAGCGCCCCTTTTTTATATTTTTTTTACACATAAACTGATACACAAGCATAAGCCTTTCCCAGATTACCCAGGAGGTAGACTTTCAATGCGTTTTTTTATTGAGGTATCCCCAGGAGGCCTAAACCATTAAACTAAAACGCAGCAAAGAAATGAGGGGAAACTTTTAAACTTGGAAACTTACTTTTCTGGCCTTACATTTTGCAAACTCAGAAAAGAGATCATCAAAGTCTAAAGAATTTAATAATTTCTTTTCAATGGACATTATAGATAAACCTACCAATCTCTCTTGAGTCATGGTTGTCCTAAGATAATTTTTAATAATTTTAAGTTTAGAAAAACTACGTTCTCCTGAAGCTACCGTGACCGGGATTGTATTAAAGATTTGGAGAGCAATTACTAAATTCGGAGCAAAATCTTCAAGGTTTGAACTAAAAATAAAATTTAACACATCTAAACTTGAGCTTTGTGGCGTAACAAGCTGGGATATTACGGTTAAATCTTGAAACAATTCTTCTCCATCTAAATATTTAAAACTACTTTATGTTAAAACATTCTGCAAATTAAGGCATGAAGCACGTACATTTTTATTTTTTAAACATTCGCTTATGTTACTTAAAAATGTAAAATTGATAATATACGTATCTCGGACTCGGTGTACATGAAATATATCTTGCACATATGAGGTAGCATGGAACTTTTTTGTGTTGAGATTTTTTCGTTTTTTCTCTCGCATGGAACTTTTTTGTGTTGAGATTTTTTCTTTTTTTCTCTTGTATGAACAGGGTGAATGGTGAAATATTTGGAAATGAGGTAGGTAGGATTTTTAGTTCTGCGATATCTTGAGTTAAATTTTCATTGAATGCAACAATGAAATTGATGTTAGTTAGTGCGCAAGAGATAACTTAGGACAGTTGTGATGTGATGGATGTTTTTTTGAGATTATTTTAAGAATGTTTGTGGTTCAAAAAATGGCAAATAGTAGTACATAGTTGTTTGCGCAAGATCAGATTACATTTTCTTGCTCCTGGCAATGCGCCCCCAGAATTCTGCGCCCTGTGCATTTGCACATCTTGCACATATGCTTTGTCCGGCCCTGAAAGCAAAGTAAGTAGTTGTGAAGTGTGTCAGAAAAATAGAAATCGTAACATTAAGGAACCGTATATCCGTTAGAAATTCCACCATTTCCATTTAATAAAATAGGTATAGATATTTTTGAATTTTCGGGAAAAAATTTTTTAGTTGTAGCAGACACTTTTCAAAATATATTGAAATTGTGACAATGAAAAATAAAACTACTAGTGAAGTCATTATAAAGTTAAAAAGTTTGTTTGCAACGCATGGGATTCCGCGAACTATTATAGCTGATAATATGCCTTTTGGATCATTCAATTTTAGAAAATTTGCTGCTGAACATGATATGAATATCATAACAACTAGCCCACACTATCCACAAGCAAATGGTTTTGCCGAAAGATGGGCACGAGTACGATAACTTTGGCGCCAAGATATTATAACGGTTTTTGGTAGAGGGGCTTAATACAAGCATTTTTACTATGGGAGGGGGGTCTATCTCCCCCCGTTTGGTAGGGGCAATTTAAAAAAATTATTATTTAAAATGGAAAAAAATAATTAAAAAATAACGGTGATACTTACAATTAAGTTTTATACATTTTTTTAAAGCCAACATTCTGTTTTATTAGCCAGTTTTTAATTTAAGTCAAAACTATGCGTAGTTTTTGAAAAATTTAATTTTAAACTCAAAATTTGAGTATAAAAAGTTCAAAAAAAAGGTTTAAAGTGTAATTTTTCAATACTTTAAGATTATCTACCATTGTTTTTATTTCAGAATTTATTGCTCTTATTTGTTTTTGATCAAAAACTGAAAACTAGATGATTTAATGTCTTTTAGTTTTTGAGAAAATTGAAAATAACCACAACTACTATTTTAATTTAATTCTTTTTTTTTTGCTTGAGTGGTCTTATTTTGATAGTAACAATGGTAAGGTGTGTGCGAGTTTGGGTGTATGCAACAGTGGGATCTGTAAGGGGGAGGGGGGGTCTTGATGCCCCCTGCAACCCCCCTGCTTGGGAACACTAAAGGATTTGGGGTGGGTGCAAGTTGGAGTGCGTGCAAGGTGGGGAGGGGGCAAGGTTCGGTGGGTGCAAGATGGGGTGCAAGGTTTAAATTAGCTGGATTTAAGAAAAATTAATTTACCCTAGGTGTATCTTAATCCATATTCGATTATTACTATCAAAATAAGACTACGTTAATACTTAAGCAAGGAAAAAGTAATTTAATTAAAATGTTTTTGGTAATTTTCAATTTTCTCAAGAACTAGGAGACATAAGGTCACCTAGTTTTCAGTTTTTGATCAAACAAAAAAATAAGAGCAATGAATTGTAAGAAAACAAAACAGTAGATAATTTGAAAGTTTTGAAAAACTACACTTTAAACCTACACTACAAATCCGTCATTATACTTTGTCGCCAAAGTTATCGTACTCTCCCCGAAAGATGTGTTCAAATCGCGAAAAACCTATTAAAAATGCGCGAAGATGAAGGCGAAGAGATGGGGCTTAGCTTATTAGAATATAGGAACACTCCATTGAAAGGTTAGTACTAAAAGCCCTGTAGAAATATTAATGGGAAGGAAATAGAGAACTCTATTACCTATAAAATCAGATTTGCTTCTAGCTGAAAACTCTAAAGAGATTCAAAACTGTAACGATTTAAATAATAAACGTAATGAAACATATTATAATAAGAAAACTAAATTTAAAAATCCTTTTACTGAAAACGAAAAAGTTTGGGTTAAAAATTATAATGATAATAGATGGGAAAAAGGAACAATCATGGCAAAACATTCATCTCCTCGTTCATATTGGGTAAACGAAGAAAACAATTCCACAGACATAAGAAGAAATTCATATTTTTTACGTCCAAGACACTAAAAAAAAAAACAAATTTAAAACGACGCAAAATAAAGTACCCATGCCGAACATTTTGTCATTTCTTGAAGATATGCAACATTAGTTAAACAAAAAAAAAATAATTTTTATACTTTGTATACGATATAAAATTTATCAAAAATACAATAATCAAAAGATATATAAAATTGAATTTAAATATAAGATATATAAAATTGAATTTAAATTTAAAATATCGGGTGATTTTTTTGAGGTTAGGATTTTCATGCATTAGTATTTGACAGATCACGCGGGATTTCAGACATGGTGTCAAAGAGAAAGATGCTCAATATGCTTTGACATTTCTTCATGAATAGACTTACTAACGAGCAACGCTTGCAAATCATTGAATTTTATTACCAAAATCAGTGTTCGGTTCGAAATGTGTTTCGCGCTTTACTTAATTACTAATTTTGTTCAGCGATGAGGCTCATTTCTGGTTGAATGGCTACGTAAATAAGCAAAATTGCCGCATTTGGAGTGAAGAGCAACCAGAAGCCGTTCAAGAACTGCCCATGCATCCTGAAAAATGCACTGTTTGGTGTGGTTTGTACGCTGGTGGAATCATTGGACCGTATTTTTTCAAAGATGCTGTTGGACGCAACGTTACGGTGAATGGCGATCGCTATCGTTCAATGCTACCAAACTTTTTGTTGCCAAAAATGGAAGAACTGAACTTGGTTGACATGTGGTTTCAACAAGATGGCGCTACATGCCACACAGCTCGCGATTCTATGGCCATTTTGAGGGAAAACTTCGGAGAACAATTCATCTCAAGGAATGGACCGGTAAGTTGGCCACCAAGATCATGCGATTTGACGCCTTTAGACTATTTTTTGTGGGCTACGTCAAGTCTAAAGTCTACACAAATAAGCCAGCAACTATTCCAGCTTTGGAAGACAACATTTCCGAAGAAATTCGGGCTATTCCGGCCGAAATGCTCGAAAAAGTTACCCAAAATTGGACTTTCCGAATGGACCACCTAAGACGCAGCCGCGGTCAACATTTAAATGAAATTATCTTCAAAAAGTAAATGTCATGGACCAATCTAACGTTTCAAATAAAGAATCGATGAGATTTTGCAAGTTTTATGCGTTTTTTTTTAAAAAAAAGTTCTCAAGCTCTTAAAAAATCACCCGATATATTATACTTATATATGAATTTTAAAATATAAAATTTAAATAATCAAAAGAATTATAAAATTGTATTTACAAAAAAGGTATGTACATCAATTAAATTTAAAATATACTATACTTATATATGAATTCAAAAATGAGATGCTATGTATTGAATTATGTTGTTAAAAAAAAAAAAAACTTAATTTAATCAAAAGAATTATAAATTGTATTTAAAAAATAGGTACGTACATCAATTAAATTAAAAAAAAAAAAAATCTTAATTTAATTATTTTAAAGTATGTTAGAAAATACTTTATTCCCTAAGGGGGAGATGTAGTATACGTAGTTGGCAACACGCTATTATGAGTTTCAGTAAATACCATCCATGTGAGAACTAACTCTATTTTGTAAGCTTGCTCGTTTGTAAACGAGCAGCATCTCACCAGTTGGTATTCTTAAGTCATTAAATAAACATATATTGTCCACACAGCTAAGTCTTTTATTAAATATACACCTACGGTATAATACATATACATTCATTAAGCTAATCCAATTTCAATAGTTTTTGAAATAAGTTTTAATGATGTGTACCTCCAAACAACGAAGCTATACCTTACTGCGACAGAATTACGGCTTTCAGCTCGTTTCTAGATATTATTAATAGCGTGAAAGCATTTGAAGACCTCTTCCAAATTTAATACAGACTAGTTTTTGTTTTATCTTATGAAATTATCCCTGTGAACTTAGTGTTGACGTTTATCAAACAAAACACTTATAAAAAAAGGATTACATTTTATTTCCTCATATTATTCCCTCGGATGGAATACATCGAATTACTAGTGAAGAATTCAGCTTTGGCACCAATTGAGAATCCAGAAGTCTGAGGCTCCAAATTCTTTCTATGTGTGAAAAAGATCAGTTAAGTCTCAAAATCGACAGTTTTGTAGTCTAATGCCTATTCTTCAACGCTTTCAAGGCTCCGAAGGTTTTCTACAGCATTGTAAAGGTTTTGGCAGCAGAAATGTGTTGTTTAATAGTTTCAGACACTATAAAAAGAGAAAAAAAAAATCGATTTTAGCTGTTAATACAAACACATATATGAAACACCCATAAATATTTTCATTTAAATTTCACGGTATTTTTAAACCAATAAGTAAACAAACATCTGTTTTGAATTCAGTCATAAAATCAATAACGACTTTTAATTGTTCTAAAGTACCTATAAGATAAGTACATTCGTGCAGTCACGGACATCTAAAGCTATAATAATTGGTAACATGATTTGAATGATTAACTCAGAAGTCAAAACAATCACAAACTGTAGATAATAAACATCACGTTCCAATCGAGACTTATGTACATATCAAATTCTAAAAATGTGCATTTAGTATTTTCGGTTTGTATTCCCCCTTCTTCCTATTAGTCTCTTATTATTTTAATAGAAACAGTAATTGTTGCTTTTATTTGCTGCATTTTCATAAATATAATATATACGGAAAATGTAAATAAGCATTTTAGTATGAGTGGGAATATTAATTTGAAAATCCAAAAAGCTAAACATTTAATGTCATTCATTTTGAATAAGAAAAAAACGTTCGTCGTAAATTAAGCAATAAAATTGTCAATAAGCCTCGAAAAATAAATGGATGGTACAAACAAAAATTATGTTAAACGTGAATTGACAATAATAAATGCCTAGGTAACATTTTTTTGGTTTAAGTAAGAAAAGTTAAAAGTATTAAAGAGTGAATTGCAAATACTTAATATTATATTTTCAAAAGATTAAATGTAAAGTAAAAAGTAATTCTTATCAGTTTAATAATGGATTTAAATGACTTCAGTTCCACAATTCATGCTTTTTAACTTCCCATAGGAAGTTAATGTAATCGGTCCGATTTGTCGAATTTAAAATTTTGACATTTCTCGACGTTTAAAGGTCCCTAGAATTTAAATAAAAGATTTTTAGAGAGATGTCTGTTCGTACGACCCTACGTCCGGGAAGCTTTTTTCGTCTTCCATATCTCAAGAACCAGTAAAGATATAGACTTTAAATAAATTGTATTATACGGATAATAATGCAGAAACATAAGATTGAGTTAATGTTTACCATTTTTTAAGGTTTAAATTTTGGTTAATCAAAAATATCTCACGAACGAAAGCCAATAAAAAAATTGTTGTCACCCCGAATATAGGGACCGAGATAGATGAAGAAGTTTGTTGGGTGAGGCCCTAGTTCACACAGGATTGTAGCGCCACCTTAAGAAAGTAAACAACGAAGAAGTTAGTACGTTTTTTGCATCTGCTAAGATTTCAAGAAAAATCAAATTGAAGATATACAAATTTTCAAGAAATGCTACTAAAATTGCTAAAAATTGGTTTTCGACCAAAGATAACAAAAATAGGTTCTGAAATCAAACTATATCATCACATGCAAAATATTGTTTTTAATTTTTAGTTAATTTTTTAGAAAAATTAAACTGACAACTTTTTTAACAAAATGTGAAAACCTACAAAAACGACATAAAACTGATAAGAAATCAAGTAATAGGCGAACAAAGAAAGATGTTGACTTTAAATTATTTATCTCACATAAAATATTGTTATGAATATTTTGTTAAGCCTTTTTTTGGTATTATGGTTTTCTTAAATGTTTTTGTTTACATATGAAAAAGATGATTGGAATGAGTGAAGGGTTTCATAAGGGAATTATAATTTGAACTATTACAGGTAGGTCAGTACGTTTTCCAGTCTTATATCAGATTGCTTAGATAGATACCTTTAAAAAAAGTTAACTAACTACCAACTTTAAATATTTTTCTTTTTAAAATGATATTTTTTAAGTGAGCTTTAAGAAATTTAAATGTTCCAATACATAGGAAGATGACTTTTTGAATTAATATTTGTTGATAGTAATGCGGTTGAAAGGGAGTTGCAAAAACATTGAAAAATTATAAAACTTAAAATAAAATATTTTGATGGTGTTTTCATTTTTACGTATATAAAAAGATAAAACAGAAATACCTTGTGATGAAAGAAAAATTCCATTCGGACATTTTTTTAAGGATTTGATGTCCTTGTCTCAGTATTAAGTAACAGATAATCATATTATCATATCTTATTACTTAGACTTTCTTGGTTATTTCTAAGACTTTCTTGTTTTGCTTTTTTTTTCTATAGAAAATACGAAATAAATACAGCGTTTTACTATTTTTTAAAAATGAAAATAACAATTACAAAAAAACTCAAAGACAAGTTTTCGAAAAATGAAATAAATTAATGATGTTTGAAAAAAATTATTTTTGTATTTATTAGGTGGCGTAACAGTCCATTATACATTTAAGTTGAAAAATTCTGTTAAAAAGTGTTAAAATGCGTCTGGCAAGGGGAAGGCTGTAAGCAAAACGTCTTGGACACACATTTTTAGAATCAGGGGAATTTGTCTGATATTTTGGTATATGATTCTTTTGGTTATTGTTAATAGGAACAAATTTTTTAAAGGATTTAAGTTGAAAAATTCTGTTAAGAAGTGTTAAAATGCGTCTGGCAAGGGGAAGGCTGAAAGCAAAACGTCTTGGACACACATTTTTAGAATCAGGAGAATTTTTCTGATTTTTTTATGTATCATTCATGTGGTTATCATTTCGACCCAAAAAGTTGATTTTCGCGCATTTTGGCGGCCGTCTGGCAAGGGGAAGGCTGAAAATAAAACGTCTTGGACACAATTTTCTGACATCAGTGGAACATCTACTATTGATTATATATTAATTTAAGTGGTTATCACTTCGACCCAAAAAGTTGATTTTCGCGCATTTTGGCGGCCGTCTGGCAAGGGGAAGGCTGAAAGTAAAACGTCTTGGACACACTTTTTTGACATCAGGGCACCATCCCGTTTTGTTTATATATCCATTTAAGTGGTTATCACTTCGACCCCAAAATCGAAAAAATTACCATTTTCGAACGCCCACCCCCGCCCCCGGCTGAAAAAAAACCTACCAGACGGTTGAATTTGGCATAATGTTGCGTATATCTACACATACATGTACATTTATTTTGGTTATCACTCCACTCCCAAAATTTGCTGCCGGCTCTTGGTCTATAATTATTATTATAATAAATGAATTGGGTGGCGCAACAGTCCGTTGAGAACTAGGGCCTAGTGACTTACAACTTTCAATCATTAATGTGTGCGAAGAACTGTTATCGGAGAAGGAGGGGAACTACAGTTTTAAGCCGAATCCGAACGGCAAATTTGAGAAAGCACTTTTCATGACAAGAATTACTCTTGGAGAATTTGTCAATTCCTCGCAAGAGGCATGAAAAAAACTTAAGATGGTATAGGCAGGGATCGAACCCAATACCTCTGGCATGACAGTCCAACGCACTTTTTTTTTCAAATTCATTTTTATTAATTCATTCTTTAAGACTATCTTAAAGCTAGACAAAAATTCATAAAACTAGCCTAATTATCCATTACTTACAATTAACTTACTGGTTCCATACGGACACTCTAAGTTAAACAATAATACTTAATTCTAATGCCTTTCGGCCCTAAGATCTATTTTACTTCAATTCAATTTTATTTATTTTTGTGTTCATTAGAAAATTAAAAAAAAGTAATATCAATATCCTTTTTTATTTTTATTTAAAAACTACTTAAAATAAAACTTAATATAAAACTTAAAGCTAACTAAAACTACCTATTCTACCTATAAACTACTTAAAACTAGAACAACCACAGCAGCAAATCTAACTATCTAACGTTTTTTGTTTTTCATATTTTGTTGTCCTTTTTTTTTTCTTATTCCATGTTTTTTTATTTTTTTTTTTTATATTTTTTTGTGTTTTTTTGTGTTTTTTTGTGTTTTTTTTTGTGTATTTTTTTTTGTGCCACCATGTCTATTCTAATTAAAACTAAACCCTAAAACTATAAAACAAGTATGTAGGCCGGCCAAGGCTTAAAACCCCATCCCGTCTACCCACTATCAAGTGCCGATTGAAGCCACCAAAACTGGTTTTCCTGCTTCACTTTATCAGTTCGGTCCCGTTCGGACACAGCCCTACTGAACCGAAGGAGCTCTGCTCCGTCTTGTGCCGTGACGTCCCGATTGTACAGAAGTCGCCTATCCATGGTACGTCCGCGTCGTCTGACGTGGTAGATTAGCGTAACTGCCAATCTATCCTGTATCAGACCGCATTTATCTAAGAAGAGGAATGCTTCTGGTGGAATGAAGCCGCTGAAGCGTGCACTTTCAAAATACTCGTCGTTCGGATAGAACGCCCCGAAAATAAATTGTTGGTCGAAGACATAGCTCTTGCAATGTGACCTCGAACGAGTTTTATCACGAAATTGTCAATTCTGATTCGAGCCCCGTTGTATAGGACCTCGTTGGAATAGTAGTGCACGTAAGAAGATTCGGCTGTTCGATATAAGCCGGTACAGGGTCGTAAACACTGCCGGTCGAACACCCGAAACTTCTCCATCTGGGAAGGGCCAACGTAGAACCACACAGGACAACCATAGACGATCATCGGCCGTATGAGGGCCATGCAGCAAATTACCTTCACTCTGGGTTCAAGCCGAGTGCTGTAAAACAGGCGTTTCGTCAGAGCGAAGGCTCCTCTGGCCCTGGTCAGAGCAGCATTTATATGTCTGTCGAAATATAAATATTGATCTAACCAGATACCGAGGTACTTCACTACACTTTTGCTCGCTAATGGCTGCCCGTGAAGATCTTGCGCCAATTCTTGCACGTATCCCTCGTGGCCTAGCCAACGGAGTCCGGAACAGAATTGTCTCCGTCACAATATCGCTGAATCTTGTCAAAATCACACTGCAAGAGAATTCTAATAACTTCAACCTTTCGGGCCGTTCTGTACGCAATTAGATCGTCGGCGTACGCAATTGCCTTTGTAAGACTACCTATCAGATCGCTGGTGTAAATGCTGAAGAGAATCGGCGAATTCACCGCTCCCTGTTGAAGACCATTTTTGATTAAGAATGTTTTGGTAGAAGTTACATTGGTACAACGTTGGATATACCATCGACACCTGCTGACTTTTTGTTTTTTATTGAGTTGAAGATGAGCTGAAGTGTTACACGTGCCGACAAAAGAAACATAATATAGAATAAAAACACATCAAAACTCAAAACAAGGTCATGAGAACCTAAGATCGTTGCACTCGTATAGTGCAACGTATCAATTTTATTATTATTCACTTTCCTAGATTGTAAACATAGCAATTTCTAAAGAAAAGTATAATAAAAAGTTGCTACATAACGATAAGTGCTGACAAGAACATTGGCAATAGGTCATTATATGTTTAACCAATATGTTAAGTTAGTCTTAAGAGAGACCCAATAAAGAAATAAAAATTTGTTTTTTTTTTATCACGAAGAAACCGAATACTTAACTGGCGCAGTAGTCGGTAGGATACACGGTGTATCCAAAATATTAATACAAGAGTATTAATTTTCGATAGTAATACGTTGTGTTTTAACACTCAACGTGAGAACCGAACGGAAAAAAATTTTGTTTAACTAAAAATAGTTACAAATATATTACCAAAAATAAAACTTATTGAAAGAGTATTGTGAACGTTTGGAAAAACAAACAAACAAATTTTTTTACTTTATTTAAATTTCTCCTTTATCATTTTTAATATTAAAAATTATTATTTTTTATTGCTAATTTTCGTGAATATATAACAAAAAAATGTTTTAAATGACATCCTCTCTATAATGTAACAGGAATAATAAAATGTCTGATGTAGAGACTGATCAAATCTTAACACATATAGAAAACGCTAGACAAAGAACTGATCAAATTTCAAACATAGTAGAACATTTTTTTTTCAAACGAAATGAGTTTCGAAACCCCTCTTACTTTAAAGATTGATCCTCTTAAGTATATCTCAAAACTACCTGACTTTAATGGACACTTCAAGGATCTTCAAAATTTTGTAGATCTAATCGATAAGATCCATCCAGTCCTTATAAAATACGATGAGTTAGCCCAGAGTATTTTTTCAGACTACTTAAAGTCCAAACTCAAAGATAAAGCAAGAGAGGTGATAGAGATAAACGCACATATTACTTCATGGCCAGAAATAAAAGCCACACTATTAGCAATTTCGGAGATAAATTGACTCTTGAAGAGTTGTTTGACGAATTAAGGTCATGTAAATTTAAGACAAATAGCGTAGACTTTTACAACGACATAAAAACAAATTTAAGAAGATTAAACGTAAACACCAAGCTTATTTTTGAGAACTCAGAAAATGCACAAATATGGAAAACAATAAGTTATCTGCTCTCGTTATTTTTAAGAACAATATACCCGAACCCACTTCTACCTGAGCGTCGAACTTGTCGAGTTGTAGAAGCTGAGTAAGGTCAACGATTCTCGGGAATTATTTCTCCAGAAGAGTCCTGAAACCAAAGGTCGCTCGCCCCCTCTCCTTCCCAATCCTTTACCCCCACCACCGTCAGCTCTGTGCTATTATGCTATTATGCTGGCTGACGTCTCCTTATCCCTTGACTGTATGGTATATAACTGTCTGTCAATGCCTAGTTTCCTTCCTGGGACGCTTATGGCTAAATTGCTGTTCGTCTCTCCTTTTCCAAAACATATCCTTCCCTTAAACTTCCCAATTGGGCTGGATCTAAGGTGTTATACGACCCGTGCCGATGATCGGCCAGGCTGAGGGCCCAATTAAAAAACTAGCTCAGTCGCTAACGGAGTATCCGGATACCTGGCGACCTCCGGATTAACTAGCCTTATCTGTATACACGGATCTCTGTACAGATGGACCACCCCTTATCCGCTACTCGTGGGATTCTAATGAAACAAACAAAACAAACAAAACAAGCAAAACAAAATCAAAAGACCGTACCGGCCAGCAGTACGACGGCAAAGTTGTCTGCTGCTCATCCCTCTTCCACTGGTGCTGACATGGCTGTGGACACTCACAGCCCTGTTGTCGCCAGTGGAATATCGGATAATCAGGTAATATTACCTTCTTCCTGTAGTGAGGCAGTTGTGAAGAACGGCTCCTCTACTACCACAGAGAGTAAACCTCTCAACTCTTCTACACCGCGAGTCGGAGGTAGTAGGGCTATGGTGCCAGGTCCTTCTACCTCCAAAGCAAATAATCCCAAAGAAGGTCCTGGGGGAGATGGACGTAAGCTCAGACCCTCCAAGGCCTACTATAGGGACATGCGTAATGCTAAGAGGATTCTCCAGACGTTTGGTGAACAACTAGGCGCTGGAGGAAACTCTCAGCATGACGCCAAGATAAAATGGGCCAAGAATTTCCTGGCCAAAAATAATTTGAAGACCAGCCAAAACTCAACGTCGAAGCGACAAAGGTCTATGGAAGGTAGTGTTTCACTACCTAAACGCCCCAAAGTGCTAAACACCAGCACTTCTCTTGACCCTCGCAAGGCAAAAATGTCCTTCAGTGACGTTCTGAAGGACAAAATGGTAGTCGCGATTGTCGACAAAAGTGATGTAGATGGCACGATCTCTGCCGAGAACTGGACATTGGCCAAAGGACAGCTGGCCTTCAGTTTTGTCGAGATCATGTCTGACCATCCGGGACCACCGCCCATCACAAAAGATGGCGGTTGGCATCAGGGACACATCAAGTTGATGGTCTGTGATGATCAGAGGTCGTGCGACCTACTGACGCTGGCGGTCAGCCGACTTGGAGAGGTCTGGCCTGGTGCTAAGCTGGAGGTTGTAGCAAAGGAGGATATTCCTTGCAGACCAAGAGCTCGCATCACGGTTCCGGCCATATTCAAGGAAGCAGACCACGTATTGAAGGTAATCCGGCTCTCCAATCCAACCCTTCCTACTCACAACTGGAAGGTTGCGAAATTGGAGGATCCAAAGGGACTCTACAAGGGTGCAATTGTAATCATCAATGCAGAGTCCCTTTCTCCTCTGGCGCAATCAAAAGGTGTGATTAGGTTTGGGTTCGATGAAATTACGCTGAGAGTCTACAAAAAAGATGGGGTCGAGGCACAAACCCTTCCCCCTCCCCCACCCACACAAGCGGAAACTGCTGCTGAGGAACCTGGTGCATCGGTCACACTTCCTTCATTGGAGGACGATGCATCTCAGGTATCCCCAGTAACAGAGGAAGCTTCTAACACCGACCAAGGTTTTTCCGCAATGGAGGCCGAGGTCTACGACAGCGGAGATGAGGACATTCTTTTAGAATCGTCCTCTGATATGGATGACTCCGACATTACTGTGTTGGAGGCTGATTGGGAGTGCAGTAACAAAAATGCTGCGGTTACTCCAGATTAACCTCCAACACTCCATAAAGGCTTCGGCCTCCCTTCTTCTTCGCCTATCCAGCAGCGATGAAGATATTGTCCTGATTCAAGAACCCTGGATTGTTAAATCCATTGTTCGAATCAGGACTCCCAGATACTGCGTGCTGTATGCATCAGGTGAGGATGAACCCAGATCTTGCATATTAGTAAAACGCAGCCTAAATGTATATTTGCTCCCTAATTTCAGCGATCGAGATATCACCGCCGCAAGTCTGGAAACAGCCAGAGGAACGTTCTGGCTGGCGTCGGCGTATCTTGGCCACGACCATCTTGGCCCTCTCCCGGGTGACACTCTGGAGAGATTGATAACTGAAGCACAAAGGCTCAACATCGGCCTCATCATCGGTAGTGACGCTAACGCCCACCATACAGTATGGGGTAGCACGGATATAAACGACAGAGGTGAGTCTCTTTTCGACTATATTCTTAACACTAACCTAATCGTAAGTAACGTTGGTAATGAGCCAACCTTTATTACTAAAAATCGACAAGAAGTTTTAGATATAACTCTTGTCTCCGACTTCATTAATAATAATATTTTGAACTGGAAGGTATCTAAAGATCACTCCTTTTCTGATCATAGATACATCCATTTTGACTTTATAAATGAACCACCTTGCCAACCGATCTTTCGAAATCTGAAAAGAACAAATTGGCCAAAATACAAGAGAACGTTAAATAGTTTAGTAAAACCTGAAATTTTTAATACTCCCTCCAACATTGAAGATCTTGACGACAAAGTCAATAATCTAACATTAGCCCTAAACAAAGCTCTAGATACTGCATGCCCTCTTATACAAGTAAGAGGTAAAAAGAAGCCACACTGGTGGAACTCAGGGCTGGATCCACTTCGAAAAGAATGCAGAAAACTCTTTAACAGAGCGAAAGCTTCTAGAGACATGTCAGACTGGGATTCATATAAAGAATCACTGAAGATTTATAAAAAAGAACTGAGGAAAACCAAACGATCGTCTTGGAGAAACTTCTGTAGCAACGTGGAAGATTGCTCCGAAGCATCCAGGCTGCGCAAAATCCTCTCCAAAAATCCAATCATGCCAAGCTGCTTGAAAAACGCCTCTGGCCTCTGGACCAATTCAAGCGAAGAATCGCTCAACTTGCTACTAGACGTTCACTTTCCTGGTAGCTCTAATATTATTAATAACATTGCACCTAATAATGGTGACAATATATTACATCCCCCACAAGGTCTAGTCACTAGGGAAAAACTCAAATGGGCTATTAACAGCTTTAAGCCATATAAATCTGCTGGTCCGGATGGTGTAATTTCAGCCGAACTGCAAGAAAATGCAAGTTTTCTAATACCCATCCTAGAAAACATCTTCAAGGGATGCCTTAAATTGGCATACATCCCGATGTCTTGGAGACAAGTTAAAGTTATTTTTATTCCAAAATCCGGAAAATCCAGCCACGTTAACCCTAAAGACCTAAGACCTATCAGCTTATCATCATTCCTTCTCAAAACTTTTGAACGTTTGATCGATATCCACTTAAGGGCAAGTATTGATAAGTCCCTCCTTTCAAAGGCTCAACACGCCTACAACAAAGGGAAATCAGTTGAAACGGCTCTACACAGTATAGTACGTACAATCGAATATTCCCTCCATCATAAAGAGTACACCTTAGTTGCCTTCTTAGATATAGAAGCTGCATTTAACAATGTCGACACATCTGCAATTGCACGTGTATTGACATCTCTGAAGGTAGATAAGTCGATCAGCGAATTGATTAATCAAATGCTGATAAGCAGGATTATCAATTCAAAACTGGGCGATTTTACTACACAAAGGGGTGTCAGTAGAGGTACGCCACAAGGTGGTGTCCTATCCCCTCTCCTCTGGAACTTAGTAATAAATGAATTACTTATTACTCTAGAAAGAGAGGGATACAGAGTGTTTGCCTATGCGGACGATGTTGCTATTGCGGTAACGGGTAAACACCCCAATATACTAAAAGACCTCTTACAAAACGCTTTAAATAAGCTCACCAGATGGGCTAATCGGTGTGGACTAGGCGTTAACCCAAAAAAAACCGACCTTGTCCTCTTCACAAGGAAATACAAAGTCCCACACATTGACCCTCCCCTCATAAACGGTGTACCACTTAAATTCTCTGAACAAGCAAAATACTTGGGTCTCATTTTAGATAAGAAATTAAGTTGGAAACCTAATATTCAAGAGAGAATAAACAAGGCCACAGTAGCCCTGTTCTCCTGTAAAAAGGCCATTGGTAATAAATGGGGCCTACAGCCCCGCATTACACACTGGCTATACATCTCGGTCATAAGACCGATCCTTACTTATGGAGTAGCGGTATGGTGGACGGCGCTAGATACAGCGACAAATCGCGATAAACTCAGCAAAGTCCAACGAACAGCCTGCCTGTGTATGGGAGGAGCACTTCGCTCCACCCCCTCCGCCTCACTAGATGTTCTGTTCCATCTAATACCGCTCGACATTTTCAGCAAGCAAACGGCCGCTAATACTGCCATACGGCTTCAGGCCTCCTCTCTGTGGATCAATAATGGAATTGGCCACACCACTATTTTGAACTCGTTCAGAACTATAAACAGTAATATTGACTACACCATACCCCATCCTCAGTTTAATAACTATAGCTTCAAAGTGACTATACCTCCCAGGTATTCTTGGGAGAATACATCATTTTTGAACGATGGTCCTATAAACTTCTATACAGACGGATCAAAAACGGAGGATGGGGTTGGTGGAGGCGTATACTCAGATAGACTAAACTTAAGTCTCTCTTTTCGTCTACCCGATCATTGTAGCGTGTTCCAAGCTGAAATCCTGGCTATAAAAGAAGTCCTATCCTGGCTTAGAGAAAACGTTATATCAACTAATGATATACGCATCTTCTCGGATAGCCAAGCTGCATTAAAGTCCCTAGACTCTGTCTCCACAAACTCATTAACAGCCCTAAATTGTCGATCATCTCTTACGGAGATGGCTACACATTTCAACATTCACCTTCTCTGGGTGCCGGGCCATAGAGACATTCCAGGAAATTGCAAAGCTGACGAACTTGCAAAAAGCGGAACAACTTTACCTCTGCTGGCTCATAATGCTAACATAGGTATTCCTCTAGCTACATGTAAACTTATGCTAAAGCAAGATACCATAGAGAAAACAAACCTCAGATGGAATAACACCACCACCTGTGTCGCAACAAAACTAATTTGGCCTATTCTTAGCGCCAGGCGCTCAAAACAATTAATCTCTCTGAGTAGATTGCACATTAGCTACGTTATAGGTGTCCTGACTGGGCACTGCTTAATAGGAAGGCATTCTATTCGACTTGGAGCCCCTGCAAATGATTTTTGTAGGAGTTGCATGGACGAAGAAGAAGAGGAGACAATCTCTCATCTTCTGTGCACATGCCCTGCCTTATCACACAGACGTAGAATCCACCTTGGAGACTACTACTTTAACGATACCAGCGATCTAAAAAATTCAAACATTACTAGTCTCCTACGCTTTATTCGAAGCTCCAATTGGTTCAACGAGTTAAGCTGATTAACTGATCCATGTGGTATCACAATGGACCATACTTTGGTCTAAGTGTGTTGGATGTCCCAACCAACAGCCACTTTAACCTAACCTAACCTAACCTACCCGAACCCATGCGTTCACTCTTATGCTGCAGGAACCCTCCTAATTTAGAAAATGCAATTAATATATTGCACGAATGTGGATACGCATATTATAATTGTTAATGCCAAACTTGCATATTCAAATAAATAACAAACATTTTGAAATATGACATTTAGAATGCATTGCATAGTTTTAGGTTAATAATTAATATTAATAATTTAAAAGCTCTTAAACATATGTTATTGTGCATAAGGTTTATCATATAATATGTATGTACTCTCCTTTCTCTGCTTAAAATATAGAACTCTGTAAGCTTCGTAAAACCGAAGCTAGTCTAGTTAAGTTTAGTTATTAAGAAGATTTCAAGGTGATCATAATAAAAGAGCTGAAGGTAAAACCTAAGTATCGTTTTTTTATCAATACGGGATTCTATTTTTGGTTTGCTTTCCTTTTCCCATTTTTTTTCTATAGCGGTGGATTTGAAAAAGTACAGTCTGCAGTGTACTTACATTAAGTTGAGTTTCGGATTGCTAATCCCCGATGCATTTTACGATTCTCCCTCCAACATTTGGTCCAATCGAGACGGATAGAAGAAAAAATTGAAACTATTTGCTAATTGTCTGGAAGTTTTTTTGTACTACGAAAGCAAATTCGTTTGGATATTCGGACATATTTTAACCCTTTTGAATCCCAGATCCCATAAGTGATGTACATAATTAAAGGTATGTGCTGTGCGCTATTGAAATTAGTATAGAAAAATATAGTGTGTGCAAAGTTAAGATTTTATTCAATTTATCACATATATATATTGATTTGGTGAAATCAAATTACCTAATCGTATTTCATGCAAATTAAAATAAGTATATACCTAAATATATATATTTTTGGTGTGTGCTTACGGAAAATTAATACATAGACTCTGTTAAACATTTTTTGAGGAAGAAAAATTTTCTTCGTACAATTTAATTAAAGTACAATTTTGATTAAAGTTTTATATTGAATTTATATTCATAATATTATATTGGATTGAAGTGATAAAAAACTTGCTAAGATAATATTATATATTCTTAAATTTTATACACATATTATATATATATACAATATATATGTATATGTAGGTACATATACAAACACGTGTTTCAGGAACAAACTGTTTTTGGTTGTAAGGTTCAAGGTACAGTTTCGCAATCGTTTCTTAGTTTTTTTTTGCTTACATAATTAATGTTTCAAGTCTTTTCTTGGCGAATAAGTAGTGATTTCTAAAAAAAGGCCATTGATTAATTGCTCATGCTTTTTCCAACTCTCAAAATTTTATTTAAATTCGGTTCTTCTTTTGAATATACATACATTATTAAATTTTATTTTCTGCATTTCTGCATATTAAATGCATTCTGCATTTTCGTCATTTTCATTACAAATCAAAGATTTTGCAACGATTTAAAAGAAAATCTCAAGCTTATCCAACTCTTTTTTGAACTTAATTTTTTATTTTCGTACAATTAAGGCTATATTTTAACTTTCCTTTTGAATAAATCAAATTTATTTCACCTTTTTCATCATTTGAGATTGGATTGGTTGTTCCTTCTTTATACATCGTTTTATAAAATGTCTGTCTTAAATGACTTCTACGTTAATCTTAAGCAATTAAATGAATCAATAAGCCGCTATCATGATGTCTCTAAGCAAGATGAAATGACGCCTGGCATGCTTAAAGTTTGGAAAAAGGAATTCGAAGACTCTTGGGACTATTTTCGCAAAATGTATACAAAATGTTTGCAAAATGAGGACAAGAGTTTGGATGATGCAAAAATGGCATTACTCAACCAGAAATTTGCTTCGATATCGACGAAGTACTGTACCACTGTAGGGAGTATAATAGATGCGATAGATTTATTAGCCAAACCGGAAAGCAAGGACCCTCTTATCCATCTGCAAAAGTCGGAATCAGAAAAAATAGATATTGGAATCCGAGTTCCACCTTGCGATGCGGAATGCTTCGAAGGTGATTATAAGTCATGGCCTACGTTTCGTGACATGTTCACCTCAATCTACACCAATCACCCTCGTTTAAGTGATGTTGAAAAATTGTATCACTTACGTTTGAAGACAAAAAAGGAAGCACATGATATTGTTGATAAATTTCAACTTACCGCCGATAATTTCAAGCTTGCTTGGGCAGCCTTACAAGCTCAGTATGAAAATAAACGTATTCTGATTCACATTCAACTTAAGGTTCTTTTTTCATTGCCTTCGCTTACAAGTGAAAACGGTGCTGCTTTGAGAAAACTCCATAGAACGGTGAAAGATTGTTTGGATATTCTCAAAAATTATAAGGTGAATACTGAAAATTGGGATTCAATTTTAGTTTTTCTCATTTCTCAAAAACTACCTGAAACAACATTATTTCTTTATGAACAAAGTCTGTCAGATGACGAAAAGAATGAAATTCCTACATGGAATTCTATGGACGTCTTTCTTTCTTCCAGATACAAAGTACTTGAATCTGTAGAAGAGATCACTCAAGGCTCTCGAAAAAAGATAAACAATTTTTCAAATCCAACGACCAAAAGAGTCAATTCCTTTCATGTACAACAAAATAGTGTTTGTTGTAAAATTTGCAACAGCAATCATCCCCTGCGTTTATGCAAAAAGTTTTTAGATATGGACGTCAATTCCAGACGTAAGTTAGTACAAACCCAAAGATATTGCTACAATTGTCTTGCCCTCACACATCCCGTGTATCAGTGTAAAAGCAAAAGATCTTGCGTTAAATGTGGTAAAAGACACCACAGTTTACTCCACTTTGGAATGTCCAACACCCGCTTCAACGACACAAAATCTGTACAACCCCTCTCACCGAACGCCATCTCTCACACTAAAGATGCTGCCGTAGCTCCAGCCCCCACCGTCACCGTTACCACCGCCGCCACCCCCATACAGTCCACTTCAGTAGCCCCTCAATCAACCCTTTTAGAAAACAACGATGTTGTTCGAAGTTTTTTCGTCAATCAAAGTAAAAATATTTTATTAGCTACTGCTTTAATAAAGATAAAGGCTCATAATCAAACATTCTTTTTGAGAGCCTTAATTGACCCTGGTTCAGAAGCAACATATATTTTACAGTCTGTAGTTAACAGATTAAAGCTTTTCACTCGTTCAACGAATGCTTCTATTTCCGGTATTGGACAAATTCACAGTGAATTTTCAACAAATATGTGCCCTCTCGTTTTGGAATCTCGCATCAACCCCGATGTACATATACCCGTTTCCGCTATTGTGTTGAAAAAACTCACTGGTGATTTGCCATCACAAAACGTAGAACCTTCAAACCTCGTTGAGCTCAAGAGCTTAAAACTAGCAGATCCCAACTTTGAAAAGCCAGCTGCAATTGACATATTAATTGGAGCTGATATTTACCCCCTGATATTACTTGATGGGATCAAAAGAGAGAATGATCCTGGACCCATAGCTCAGAATACAGTCTTTGGATGGGTACTCTCGGGACCTTGTGTTGCTAAATTCAATAACACACATTTGCAAACTTTTTTCAGTGACGTTTGTTTCGAAAAACAAATTCAAAAATTTTGGGAAGTCGAAGAAGTTCAGGATGTAAAACCCTTTTCGGCCGAAGACAAAATTTGTGAGAAAATTTATGTTGATACAACGACTCGAAATTCGGATGGAAGTTATACTGTGAAACTTCCATTTAAGACTCAGATAAATAATTTTGATCTTGGTCTTTCAAGATCAATAGCAATGTCACAATACTTGCGACAAGAAAAACGTCTCGAAAAGAATATGTCCCTTAAAGAAGAGTATGATAATGTTGTAACCGAATACGTTTCACTTAATCAAATGTTACTTGTCCCAGAAAAATCATTAGATCTCGATCAACCCCATTTTTATTTGCCGCATCATGCAGTGCTTAAGCCAGACAGTACTTCGACAAAGGTACGAGTTGTTTTTAATGCAAGTGCATCCTCGAGTACAGGAAAAAGTCTTAACGATGTTTTGTATAGTGGTCCGGCTCTGCAAAACGATTTACAGACCATTTTGCTAAGATGGCGACTTTACCCCTTTGTTTTCAATAGTGATATTGAAAAAATGTATCGCCAAATACATATTCATCCAGATCATCATCGATTCCAAAGGATTATTTTTCGAACACCAGAACCAGAATCCAACTTGGCTGATTTTGAGATAAATCGAGTCACTTTTGGGGTCAATTGCGCTCCATATTTGGCAATCCGCACTTTGCATCAATTAGCTTCGGATGAAGGCAGCAAATACCCTTTGGCGACAAATGTTTTGTTGTCAGATTTTTATGTGGACGACGTTTTCTCAGGAGGCTTCAATTTAGATTCGGTTATCAGTCTTCAGGACGAATTGAAAAATATTTTGTTAGCAGGTGGATTTAATTTAAAGAAATGGACCGCCAACCACCCTCGCCTGTTAGAAAACATCCCTAAGGAAAACGTTTTAGATCAGCATTTTCTCTTGTTCGATGAATCTTCCCATTCCAAAGCTTTGGGAATAGGATGGAATGCAAAAGAAGATTGTTTTTACATTCGTTGTCAATTACTTCCGCAGCCAAACTCTCGGCTTACCAAACGTGAATTGTTTTCGAATATTTCAAAAATTTATGATCCATTGGGGTGGTTAGCACCCACAACAATTATTTTGAAAATTTTAATGCAGAGCGTCTGGAAAGACAAATTAGGTTGGGACGATCCCATATCCAATTCGCATTTAAATACTTGGGAAGAATATGTAAACTCGTTCCCAATGATAAAGGAAATAAAATTAAAAAGATGGATTCATTATAGGCCAGATTTTAAGGTAGAATTACACGGGTTTTGCGACGCATCTATGAATGCATATGCCGCTGTTGTGTATACTCGAGTATCAGACACAAGTGGAAATGTTTATACGAACATTCTTAGCTCGAAAACCAAGGTAGCACCTTTGAAAGCTATTTCAATCCCGCGGCTGGAACTTTGTGGGGCTGTCTTGCTAACGAAGCTAGTAAGTGCTGTACAAAGTAGTCTACACTTTCAAAACTGTCCCGTCTATCTCTGGACGGACTCAACAATCGTGCTCTACTGGATTCACGATTGTCCCTCGAAATTTGAAACCTTTGTTCGAAACAGAGTTTCAAAAATTCAAACCGAAGCTCCACCGGATGCTATTTGGAAACATGTTCCCTCCAAGCATAACCCCGCTGACATCGCGTCTCGAGGTGTTATGCCCCAAGTGCTGAGTAACCATAACCAATGGTGGTGTGGTCCAAGCTGGCTCGAGTCGCCAAAGGAAACTTGGCCAGTTACAAATCTGCAAAAGGATTCCAATTGGAATCTGGAAACCCATAAACCCAAAAGTTTTGTTATTAGAACCCCAAACGACATTTTAAAACGGTTTTCATGCTATTCCCGCGCTATAAAGGTAATAGCATATATGTTTAGATTTTTGAACTTAGCCTCGCGTACTCGAAAGAGGTTTTATCCTTACAGATATTCGTCGACACAATTAACCCATCATGAAATAATTTTTGTAAAAAATCGTCTCGTTATACAATCGCAGAGAATGTACTTCAGTGAAGAATATGATAACTTGTATCATTCGAAACAAATCAGCAATAAAAGTTCAATTTTGTCGCTGAACCCTTTTTTGGACTCAGATAAGATCATGAGAGTAAACGGTCGTTTAGGTAATGCAAATTTGAGTTACAATGAAAAATTTCCCATTTTGCTTCCATATTCATGTCCCCTAGCAACTCTATTAGTAAAATTCGTTCATCAAATTTCCCTTCACGGAGGAAATCAACAAATTCTTTATTTGATCCGAAGATCATTTTGGATCCCAAAATTAAAAAATTTAATAAAAACATTCATACACACCTGTATGATCTGTACTCTACATAAAAAAAAAAATACAAACTCAACTCATGGGAACCCTCCCCCCCGAAAGAGTCAACTTTTCCTTTCCGTTTACACATGTCGGACTAGATTTTGCTGGGCCCTTTGAATTGAAGGTTCACAAGGGTCGATTCTATAAAGGCCTGAAAGGATATGCATGCCTTTTTATTTATTTTTGCACAAAGGCTGTGCATTTAGAAGCTGTTGGAAGTCTTTCTACTGAAATGTTTCTGGCGGCATTTGCTAGGTTTGTTGGGCGAAGAGGTGTTCCTCAGCAACTTTTTTCCGATAACGGTACCAACTTTGTTGGTGCCAATAAAGTGCTTACACAGGAAATACGAAAGGTCCTTTCTGAGGCAACATCGGAAGCTGAAAAACAATATCTTCCACAAAATTTAAAATGGAATTTTATTCCGCCGGGTTCACCCCATATGGGTGGTCTTTGGGAGGCCGGAATAAAATCCTTTAAAACACTTTTCAGAAAGACAGTTGGGAACTCGATGCTTACCTTCGAAGAATTTTCAACACTCCTTGTGAAGGTTGAATCGTGTCTGAACTCACGTCCGATTTCTCCCATTAGTGAAAATCCGTCGGATCTCCTTCCCCTTACCCCGGGTCATTTTTTGAAAGGTTCACCTCTAATTTCACTACCCGAAAATGAAATAAGCGCAAGTAGCACCCAAAGTTGGCAAAAGGTTCAACAAATTCTACATTCCTTTTCAAAAAGATGGAAAGAAGAATACCTCACCGATCTTCAAAGAAGAACAAGGTGGAAATTCCCAAATCGAAATATTTACGTTGGAGACGTTGTTGCCGTACGAAATGAGAATCTACCCCCTAATCAGTGGTGTTTGGGAAGAGTCGAGCTTGTTCATCCGGGAAAAGACGGTAGGGTTCGTGTTGTTACGGTTAAAACACAAAACGGAAATATCGTGCGCAATATTGCGAAACTGTGTCTTTTGCCTGCCAACCAAGACCTGTTTCAGGTACACACTTCAACTCATAGGAATGTTGATTGATTGATTAATTATATACATACATCAAATTAAATTAAAGTTGTTGAAATTTAAACACGAAGAATTTGAATTAAAAAAAAAAAAAAAACCACACACACACACATAAACATTCATATATATTATTAGCACAGCACAAACTTTGAATTAAATTATAAAATTATTTGAATTTGTATTTGTAAAAAAAAAAAAAAAAAAAAAAACAATTATAACTATAACGATTAACCCTTAATTATAATCCTTCTAACATGTCGGAGTGAATCAGGGCACTCATTAATCAACCCTCAACGTTGGATTTTACTAACATTTTTTTTATATAGTAGCGAACCGAGGCGCTTCTTCAACAAAATACCTCCACCGATGGACATTTATAATTTTATCTGTAATATAAATAAAGTAACCTTATTAACATCTTTGCATTCTGCAAGGGAGGCCGGAATGTTAATGCCAAACTTGCATATTCAAATAAATAACAAACATTTTGAAATATGACATTTAGAATGCATTGCATAGTTTTAGGTTAATAATTAATATTAATAATTTAAAAGCTCTTAAACATATGTTATTGTACATAAGGTTTATCATATAATATGTATGTACTCTCCTTTCTCTGCTTAAAATATAGAACTCTGTAATCTTCGTAAAACCGAAGCTAGTCTAGTTAAGTTTAGTTATTAAGAAGATTTCAAGGTGATCATAATAAAAGAGCTGAAGGTAAAACCTAAGTATCGTTTTTTTATCAATACGGGATTCTATTTTTGGTTTGCTTTCCTTTTCCCATTTTTTTTCTATAGCGGTGGATTTGAAAAAGTACAGTCTGCAGTGTACTTACATTAAGTTGAGTTTCGGATTGCTAATCCCCGATGCATTTTACGATTCTCCCCCCAACAATAATACTTTTACTAAGTCACAATCTCTTAAACCTAATACACAACCAAGTACAGATATCGCTACACGTAATAATCGACAAATAAATTCAAATAATAATTCATCCAACAATCAATATATAAAACCATCGTTCGATTACAATCGACCAAGTAATTCAAATACATCGTGGCAAACTAGGACATCCAATAATCATTATATAAGACCCCCATTCGATCACTATCGATCAAATAATCCTAATGCATCATGGCAATCTAGACAATTTAATAATAATAATAATAATCAAAATAATAATAACACACAGAACTACAACAGTGGTAATAATAATAATAGTTATAATACCCAGAGCTACAATAATAACAATAATAACAACCACGGTTACAACAACAATAAGAATCCTTTTAGAAATTCTAGCAATAATAATAATCCTCAGGTTTCAGAACCTATGGAAATAGGCCTTGCACAAAAGAGGAAAAATGAAACTAATAACAACCAAAACCAGGGTGAAAATTTTCACTTACGAGCCTTGGAAGTAAATTACCCTATATAATACTCGTAGTATCATCTAAAACTAGGCCTCTCAAATTTATAATTAATACGATGGCTACTCATTCAATAATTAACCCAAATATTTGCCATCCTAAATGGTATACTTCTTTAGAAGAACCCCTGAACTTAAAGACATTAAGTCACAATATTGAAATAACGGAAAAGGTGCAGATTCCTTTGTTTAATGAATTAGGTGATAGAAATAAAAAAATATAATTTTTAGTCTGCCAATTCCACACTGAATTCGACGGATTAATAGGTAATAATGTATTAAAACCATTAAAAGTAAATATAGACTACGAAAATGAACTATTAAAAACAATCGACAAAATAATTAAATTAAACTTTAATAATAAAGATGCTTCAGAAGTCGAACTAAATGGAATAGATATACCAGCTAACCAAAAACAAGGATAAGATACATAATAGAAACTTTTCTAAATGAAAATTTAAGAATTGAAGAAGGAATTTATAATATAGAAAATTATGTTATGTTTGCGAAAGCAGAAATAGTAGGAAATAAAACTGATTTAATTCCCTTTGAAGATAAAGTGGACATTGAAAATGTAGATTCAGAAAATTTCAATAAAATAGAAGAAACTTTAGAAAAATTACCATTGCTAGACCAGATAAGAACAGATCATTTAAATGGTGAAGAAGGGAAAGAATTACTAAAATTAATAAAACAGTATAAAGATATTTTTTATGAAGAAAATACCAAGCTCTCTTTTACTAATGCAATTAAACATAGAATAAGCACAACGGATAATATTCCTATTCAAAGTAAAAGTTATCGTTACCCTTATATATATAAAGAGGAAGTCAGTAAACAAATACGAGAAATGTTAGACAGTAAAATAATACGTCAGAGCAACTCTCCGTATTCGGCTCCGATCTGGTCGTCCCTAAGAAGGCTGACGCCAGCGGAAAATCCAAATGGAGACTTTTCATCGACTACAGGAAACTAATTCTAGTTACTATTGATGACAAGTACCCAATTCCGAATATCGACGAAATTTTAGACAAGCTTTTGGCAGATGCCAATATACTTTTCTACTCTCGATTTGGCGAAGGGATTTCACCAAATTGAAATCCATGAAGAAGATATTCATAAAACAGCTTTTAGTGTCGAAAATGGTCACTACGAATTTCTCCATATGCCATTTGGACTTAAAACAGCTCCAGCCTCATTCCAAAGGCTCATGAATGAGGTTCTTGGTGATTTTATCAATAAAATCTTGACGATATTATTGTTTTTCAACTTCATTGCAAGAGCACATTTTTTCTTTGACATAGATCTTCAAACGCTTGCGTGAAGCTAATTTGAAAGTGCAAGTGGACAAATCGGAATTTCTTAAGAAAGAAACCGAATTTCTAGGCCACGTTGTAACTCAAGATGGAATAAGACCTAACCCGAAAAAATAGAATGTATACAAAACTACCCAATACCAAAAACGACGAAAGAAATTAAACAATTTCTAGGTTTAACCGGTTACTACCGGAAATTCATTAAAGACTATTCGAAGATAACGAAACCTATGACTTTGTATCTCAAGAAAGATGCGAAAATAAACATTTCCAATCTCGAATATAAAAAAGCCTTTGAAACTTTGAAAACACTAATAACAAACGATCCAATTTTAGTCTACTCAGATTTTTCCAAAACATTTACTCTAACAACAGATGCGAGTAATTTTGCGATAGGTGCGGTCCTATCTCAAGAGAACCACCCAATTTCATTTGGAAGTCACACTCTAAATGAGCACGAGATCAACTACAGCACGATTGAAAAACAGCTGCTAGCCATTGTGTGGGCAACAAAATATTATAGACCATATTTGTTTGGTAGGAAATTCATAATAGAAACTGATCACAAGCCTTTACAATGGTTGTTTTTAATTAAAGAACCAAACTCCAAACTTATAAGATTGAGACTAAAATTATCGGAATTCGATTATGAAATAAAATATAAAAAAGGCACGCTTAATAGTAACGCGGACGCCCTTTCACGCATCCCTAATACAGAAATAAATTTTATTGAAAATAACAATTACATACCTATAAGTAATTCAAGCATAAACATTTTTAAAAGCCAGCAGGATCACAAAGAATAAGAAATTTGAAAGTATTCGATTAGAACAGAACTACATTTATTAAAAATTTAGATAAAGAGACAGCTATTACGTTATTAAAAACCATTTTAAACCTAATGCTTTAAATGCGATTCTTATTGAAGATGAAGAATTTTATAATACAATAGAAACGACCTTTAAAGAACAGTTTTCAAATAATTCGAAGTTCAAAATTATTCGTTGCTCGAAACTGTTAGAAGATGTAACAGACGAGAATAAATTAGCAGAGATAATAGAAAAAGAACATTTACGAAATAACCATAGAGGCATCGGTGAAGTATACAAAGAAATAAAACTAAGTTATTTTTACCCAAAACTATTGAAACGATAAACAGTTCATAAATAATTGCGATATATGCAATACTGAAAAATATGTAAGAAAACCTCCTAAACCACTTTTAAAAATTACAGAAACACCAACTAAACCGCATGAAATTATTCATGTAGATGTATTCTATAGCTTAGAAAAATCACTCTTTTTAACAATTATAGATACATTTTCCAAACATGCATGCGCAATAAAAATTAGTAATAGAAATTGGATTGAGTTCAAGAGAGCCTTTTCTTACTATTTAAGTCAATTCGGTAATGTAAGAACAATTATAGTGAACAACGAATTAGGATTTAAAGCAATTCCCATGAAAGAATACTTAGAACATTTTAACATAGAAATTCATTACACATCTAACAGTAACCACACATCGAACTCAGACGTCGAAAGATTACACAACACTATAAACGAACACATTAGACTTTTGAAACACGACGAAAAAACTAAAGACGATACGGTAGAAGACAAAATTCTGAAAATGATTTCATATTACAACAATACAATTCATTCCACAACGAATCGAAAACCCATTGATTTCGTTAATGGACAAATACATCAAGACGAATATAAGGAAATTCATGACACAATTTTTAAGAAAAAGCAAAGAACAATAGACAAACTAAACGAAAATCGAAAAAATGACATTCCAGAAGACGGACAAAATTTGATTAACGAAGTAAGGGGTGGAAAAAACCACTCGACTAGACACACATACTATTGATGAAGACCATGTTATTGATACACAAAACAAAAATAAATACTATAGAACTCCTATCAAACCCAAGAAGAAATATCAAAGAATAGACCAACCGACAATAAATATAAAACGTAAATTATAACAAAACTAAACTCATAATTTACTTACAGGAAATAAAAATAATAGTTACAACATACCAAGACCAAATAATTATAATAGTATTATTGCCACAGATTTCGAAACGCATATACTCTCAAGTCCTTATAGAACCACTTCCAGATAGGGAAAACATGTCAATATCTGTTGCGATTTTATTGATGTGGCACTGTCACAGGAGCCTTACTTGGCATGCTTGCATGTGCGCGGCTAGGTGCGCCGGATTGGGGTGGTTCTTGCTTCCTGACAGCCCCTCGCATTCAAAGAAAACTTTCATCATGCCAAGGTTTCGGAACTAATGGACTACGGACGGACAACTTAACTCATCTAACCAGGCTTCATGAGTGACAGGTGGATGGTCACTTGGAGTACTTCTTTCCCTCCCTTACTCCTTCCAGGACGCCTTGACGGTTCGCGTACTCATCGTTTTCATGGAACCGTCCCTTATCTAAATTATGTTATTCGTTTACACTATTCCATCTTTATTTTTACAGGCTCCACAATCTTCCAACTTACCCCTCATATTCTACAAATTCAAAACATTATATTTAACATTTTACCATTATTTTATTCAAAATTAGAGAATTCAAAAAAAATCATATTCAACCTTTACATAATTTCTATATCCTGATAATGCCCGAAATTACATGCCTAATAATAAAGATCAAGTTTAACTTCCAATTGCTTGTAAGCTTTCTTGTGCTTTATTCGGTTTAAATTTGCTAGTTTTGTTTTATCTTCTCTATCTTTAAATTTGTAATTACTATTTCATTGCATGTAACTTCCAAGTCATATGCCTATATTGTTTTATTTTATACTGGTTTTAGTTTGATAATTTTGTTATATATTTAGCTTAGCTTAACTTTATATCTGATATAATACTTTATCCTATTGAAATTTTTACATATGAAATTTTTATTTAGCTTAGTTTCTGATTGTAAATTTTCTTATATTTGTTTTTCTTTTAGCTAGTTTTTAAAATTTGTTTTTTTTTTTTTAAATGCATGGTAGATTTAGAATTTTGGTTTTACTATCATTGTTTTTTTTTTGTATGTAATTAAATGTCAAAATTTGCTAGCGGTAGTTTGGCCTATAAGATAAATAGAGATGAAATGCTTTTTAAATTGGAGACTTACCACTTACGGGGAAATTGTGCACAATCCCTCCTGGATCCAATTCCGTTGGTTGTTTTTTTTTTTTTTTTTTTTTACTGTTTTGCAGCGCCAGCCAAACTCACACTCACAAATATATATGTATGTTAAACTAAACCTTTTTTTTTGATTTTTCCTTTTCTCTTATTTTTTTCTTTCTCTTTCACCATGCACCTTTTTTTTTCTTGATATTTTTTCTGGTTCTATTAACCTTTTTCCTTTTAAGATATTCGATATTCTTTGTATTCTTCACTTTATTATTTTTTTTTCACTAATTTTTCACTTTTTCAATTTAATGCTATATTATATTTTTTTATTTGCATTTTAGAATTATAGCTTTTCCTGAATAATTATCCCTCCTTTATATTTTGTCCCCCCCTCTCACGACGATACCCTTTCCCTAAACTATTCTTCTCCGCGTGTACGGCCCTCTTCCCCGTGTGCTCGATGTTTCCGCGCCTTGAGGCTTGAGGTTGACCGATCGCCGCCTAATACCCCGATGGACTGGAGTTTTGAGTTGAGATTCCTCTTCAAATTGAAGTCTTGTGGCGGGTGGTGATAGAAATTATTGATGGAAGGATACCGTTTATAGAGGTAGATTCCAATACTTGGATTAGCTGGTTAGAAATGCTGGGGCAATTGGATTTCTCCTATCAGCCCCGTTAGCAATTTCTTGCAATTTTTTTTTTTTTCCAAGTGCTGACAGGTGCACGTTGCGTTCACACAAAGATGAATTGGATCTGTATGATCGTGCCACCAGCCCCGCCTGGTCAACCAGAGGAATTTTTTTTTTAAATGTTTTCTGTTGAGATAAGATTTGTATCCCTTGGTATTTTTTTGGTTCTAGCCCTTTCTCTTCTTAGACCGATTTTATTGAGTAGTTCTTTATTTTCTGTTTTTTTAGGTATTCAGAGAAACTCCTACTCGCTGCGTGGCCTAACTAAGAAAAAAAAAGTTAGTCTGGTTTAAAGGGAAACAAAATGAAGGAATGTATTGGCCACTTCCTGTTCGAATATGTTCCTCTTTGAAGTTCTCGAAAACTTGTGTAGTTCGAATTCCACACGAAAACAGGGTGCCAGATTAATTAATTTTTTTTTTTCTTGTACTTGTACGAAATATTTTAAGATTCGTAACAAACCTTCTTTGTTTCCAAAAAAAACTTTTGAGGAAACAAAAAGGATCTGAATCGGGTGTTATTGTCGGATGTCCTTTGCATGAAATCTACCTATTAATTTGCCTTTAAAATTTTCCAAATCATAGAGGCAATTTCCTACTCTCTTTCTGACTCTACGTTTTAGGAATTTTGGCAAGAATTTTGCACTTTCTTGCTTCGAGAATGAACTTTGACCAAAATTGCGTCGAAAGACCTCTTGCCCTTCAACAAATCGTATATTTTTGGCTCTCCGATTGTATGTCTTTTCAGCCTTCAGATGAGCTTTATCTAAATTTTCTTTGATTTGAGTTCTCATGAGATGGATTCGATCCGCTGGTGGAATGGTTCTTATTTCAGGATCAGTTAAGGCCTTAAGTTTTCTAAGTATAGGATATTCGCAGCCACTTGAAATCATATTGTGGCCGAATAACGCATGATAAGGTGAGCACTAAATCGATGTATGATAATCGCTTCAGAGGGTCGCGGCAATACTTGAAACATATTTATCCCATTCTGAGTGCCTTTCTCCTACAAATATTCGAATCTTTGATATTATTTCTCTATTGACGCGTTCTGAACTGTTGGCTTGAGGTGAGTAAAGACCTGTTTTAACATGGTTTATTTTATACGTGGTGATACATTTGGAAAACTCCTTTGAGATAAATTGTTTGCCATTGTCACTATGTATATATTCCGGAGTTCCAAATACGTGAAAAATGTCCTCTTGTAGAAATTTACAAATGTTGCGGAAGCTTTTCGCAAAGGTTTCAGAAACACAAACTTTGTAAGATGGTGAATTGCAATGAATATCACGGTGTTACCTAACTTAGTCCTCGGGTATGGTCCCAAAAGATCAATATATAACCTTTGCATTGCTCTTTCAGTGACAATTTGATTGCCCATTTTTGGTCGAAGAGTTGAGTTGGCTGGTTTAATTTCCTTGCAAACGTCACATGTACTTATGAAAGCTTTTGTATGTTTGACCATATCAGGCCAATAATATTTTTGTCTCACACGAAAAAGCGTTTTTTCAAGACCTCCATGAGATCCTGGTGCCGAACAATGTTCATTAGCTAGGACTTCCTGCCACAGCTCTTTAGGTAACCATAATCTCCACAGATCTTCCTCCTCATCTACAGAACCTGTCCTAAACTTAACTCTCTTATAAATATAGCCCTCTGAAACACAAACATCAGGAAGACTATCCTGATTTTCTTCTATATCCCTTTGCAATTGGACATAATCTGGTGACGCAAAGCATTCGGATTTGAGATTTACATCGGATTCCTTAATGATTGGTGTTATTTCGCACATGTCCAGGCGTGAAAGTGCGTCTGGCACAACGTTCAAAGAACCTTTTCGATGTTCCATTGAAAAATTAAATGCTTGTAGTTTCAAGCTCCATCTGGCAAGTCTGCCACTTAGGTCCTTTTGGGACATAAGCCACTTAAGGCTGGAATGATCAGTGATAATCTTGAAGGGTAGGCCTTCAATATATGGCCTGAATTTGTTTACACAAACTATAGCTGCCATGCATTCCTGTTCTGAAACTGTATAATTCCTTTGTGCTTTATTCAATTTCTGTGACACATATGCAATGGGATGCTCATGCCCCTCATCGTTCAATTGGTACAAGACTCCACCTACACCTAGACTTGAAGCATCGCACTGGACCACAAATGGTTGCGTAAAATCTTGCTCTGCGAGAACTGGAGCCGTTGTCAGAGCTTGCTTCAGCTTTTGGAATGCATCTTCTGCTTCCTTGGTCAAGGAGAATTCTTTACCTTTACGCAGGCAATCTGTAAGAGGCGCTGACACGGTCGCAAAGTTGGGTATAAATTGGCGATACCATCCAGTCATGCCAACAAATCTGCGAATTTGTCGAGCTGTTTTGGGCAATGGAAAATTAGTTATGGCTTCCAATTTTGAAGGATCTGTTTTTCGACAGCCTTGACCGATGATGTAACCCAAATATTGGATTTCCTTTTGACAAAATTTGCTCTTTTCCATATTTATCGTTAGATTAGCATTTTGAAGGCAGATGGATAAATCGTGTAAGACAGAGATATGTTCATCAAAAGTTTTTGTACAAACAAGGAGATCATCCAGATAGATAAAAATGTTATCACGAAATTTGGTTGGAATCACTTTATCCAATAAACGAACGAGCCTTTGCGAAGCATTACACAGCCCGAACGGCATTACTGTAAACTCTAGTAATGGCATGCCAGGGACTGCAAAGGCTGTCTTTTCTCTGGAAGTCTTTTCCAGAGGAATCTGGTGAAAAGCTTGCTGTAGATCGATCTTACTTATAAAATGCGTATTTTTGACCCTGCTTAACAAACCACCGATATGTTGGAGCGGATACGCATCCTTTTTAGTGACGCTGTTGAGTTTTCGAAAATCTATACAAAGTCTAATTGTGCCATCAGGTTTGCGTACTACCACTATTGGAGAGCTCCATGGGCTATTGCTCTCGACAACTATACCTAACGAGCGTAAGCGTTCAATTTCTGCATACACTTCCGCTTCACGAGGAGGTGACATAGGGTAGTATTTCGACTTGATGGGAACAGCATCCCCCGTATCAATGAAGTGTTCCTCCAAGTGGGTTTTTCCAAGTCCTGATTTGGCAAAGGATGGAAATCCATCAATAGTCTTAAGCAACATTTTCAACTGCTCATCGGTCAGCTCAATCGCATTCTCGTCCTTCAGGCTTTTTTCAATTGAAGATACCTCAGGAACAACCAATTGAGGAACAATACCAAAAGATTTCCAAAAGTTAATGCCTAGATAAGCCTGCTGTTGAAGAGTCGGCACAATGTAAAAATCAATTACTTTAATGATGTCATTGAATTTAACCGGGATTTGGCAAAAGCTGTGAATTGTTTGCTTAGTGCCATCAGCAGTGCTAACCGGTTTACTTACAATTGAGTTTCTCTCGAGAAGCTCTAAGCTATCTTTGCCGAGTACACTAACTGATGCCCCTGAATCAAGTAAGGCATAAACCTTTTCTTTTCCTATCTTGATGTTTAGGTACAGTCTCGAGTCATTGACATCATCAATAATGGTTGACTCTAAGGCTTTTTTTTTGGATTTCCTAGTTTTGTATCGCACTCTACATTTTATAATTTTTTTGGGTAACGTTTTGCTATTATTTGTGTTTCCAAATATTTTATTTTTCGCGTTTTGGTATCGTTGCACTCTCTCGTGAAGAGACAGTTTCGAAAAGTGTTGTTGTTTTTCTTCAGCTTCATTTTGATTTGTAATGTCTTGTGAAAGAGTGGTTTTTAATTTAATTGTTGTATTTATGAGTTTTGAATCCCTACTTTGCCTATGGCTGTCTGAGGATTCATAAGTAACTTTTATTGGCTCGGGGTTGAAGGTCTGGAACGAGATTCCCCGGCTATCATCTCGCTCACCTTCGGGTTTAACGAATGTTTTCGGCAATTGGGAGTTGTGACATTCTTTTCTCCGCATCGAAAGCAGAATAAATTGCGTTTTTCAGATGGACATTCGTAAAATGAATGACCTATTTGGTCGCAGTTCCAACATTTGAATTTACTTGTGTCTAAGGGTTGCCGAGATGAACCCAATCTGTTTGAAATAGCGGCTATATTCGGGTCTTCAAACTTATCATCGATGACCCTACTCACAGCTTCTTCAATTTCATTAACTCTCTTACTGCCTTGAAACCTTTCAGATGTTTGATGATCGAGAAACTTTTCAGCCTGCCTAGCTACATCTCGTAATTTTTCTAAGCTATCGACTTTGGTTGGGAATAAAAGAGTTCCTATATTATCCTTGGAATTTTTCTTCATCAAGCCTATCATCTTCGCATCACTAAGTGGTTCCCTTAGACGAGCATTTGCTTGCACAAGAGCAGAGTAGAAGTCGTCAAACGTTTCCTTATCACCTTGCCTTCGAGAAAACATTTTAAGAATTTTTTCATGGTCGTTTTCAACCTTACTATATTCTTTAATAATTGCATGTTTTAAATTTTCAAATGTGGCTGAAGGATTATTTTTCATGTACAACCAGTAGAATATGTCCGCTTTACCTTTTAAGAGAAGATGACAATTTGCTAGAACATGATTCCAGCTACAACGAGAACGTTCCTTCAAAGTTTCGACTTTGAAGAGAAAATCATGGACATTTTCAGTACCATCAAATGAAATTTGCCATTTCTCCAGTTTGCAATTTGAATATGCGGGTTGCGTATTCGTTTGCAATGACTGGGTACTTTCAGGTGGGACAACTCTGTTTTGAGTTGAAAAGGATGCATTATTTAAAAATTGCTCAAAAGCACTTGAAGGTCTTATCGGATTCTCGCGAACTCCTTGTTGACTCTCATTAGAGCTGTTCCTACTATCTATGCGTTCTATTAATGAAAGTTTGATTTCTTTCATTTCTTTAATAAATTCTTTTTGATTTGCTTCAAGAACAAGCTTAAATGCGGTAGTCAAAGCTTCAATGCCTGTGGTACTTGCTTGAATAGCAACTGGTGCTTGAGCATTCTGATTTTGGACCATAGGAGGTGACTCCTGAGGAATATTTTGAAGAATTACTCCTTGGTTGTTTTGCCCATTATCGTTGGCATTATCTAGATTACCGATAAGATTTTCTTGATCGTTCTGAGGATGGTTACCATTACCATCTAACCTATTGGCTTCATTCCCATTCAGTGGAACTTGGGGATCGTTAAATTGATCTACGTTCAAATTGTTGTTGTCACGGGGAGGTGTTCTATTGATTAAAGGTCTTGATTGTATATTATCTTCATTTGAATTGCGATTCTGAAGATTCAAGGAATTCCTACCTGAACTAGAAGCTCCCCGGCCTCTGGAGTTATTTAATCTTCCCCTTTGTCGCGTGTTGTGTTGGTTTGCTCCGTTCATTTTGATTCGGTTTTATAATGCCTATTCCTAATTTATAACTATAAGCTTACTTTAGCTTTAACTTTTTTTTTTTTTTTTGTATTTCTATCATTAATTTGGGGTAAGTGTGGTTGATTGTTAATATACGCCTTAGCTGTTATTTGATCTTTAAATTTTTGTGATTATTTGGATAAGTGTAATTGTATCAGACGGACTATGCTAAAGCATAACGTTAAACTTAGCTAGTGAGAAAAGATTTTTCTTAGTAGCACCACTGACCGTGTATCGAACCAGCTATGGGACAATACTAAGAAAATAAAATTAAATAAAGCATCCACATGCAATAACTTCTCCTTCGGAAAGAGTTAGACAATGTGAAGTGAAAATGTGATTCAATCATTTAGAAATTACATTGGTCGCAACACAGTCAAGAATTAACCTGTAAACTGGGACTATACCACTGAAAAACTAAAAGATTGAATTACAATCAGGCTTTTAACAAGCCCCACGTTGGGCGCCATTTCTATGTTGCGATTTTATTGATGTGGCACTGTCACAGGAGCCTTACTTGGCATGCTTGCATGTGCGCGGCTAGGTGCGCCGGATTGGGGTGGTTCTTGCTTCCTGACAGCCCCTCGCATTCAAAGAAAACTTTCATCATGCCAAGGTTTCGGAACTAATGGACTACGGACGGACAACTTAACTCATCTAACCAGGCTTCATGAGTGACAGGTGGATGGTCACTTGGAGTACTTCTTTCCCTCCCTTACTCCTTCCAGGACGCCTTGACGGTTCGCGTACTCATCGTTTTCATGGAACCGTCCCTTATCTAAATTATGTTATTCGTTTACACTATTCCATCTTTATTTTTACAGGCTCCACAATCTTCCAACTTACCCCTCATATTCTACAAATTCAAAACATTATATTTAACATTTTACCATTATTTTATTCAAAATTAGAGAATTCAAAAAAAATCATATTCAACCTTTACATAATTTCTATATCCTGATAATGCCCGAAATTACATGCCTAATAATAAAGATCAAGTTTAACTTCCAATTGCTTGTAAGCTTTCTTGTGCTTTATTCGGTTTAAATTTGCTAGTTTTGTTTTATCTTCTCTATCTTTAAATTTGTAATTACTATTTCATTGCATGTAACTTCCAAGTCATATGCCTATATTGTTTTATTTTATACTGGTTTTAGTTTGATAATTTTGTTATATATTTAGCTTAGCTTAACTTTATATCTGATATAATACTTTATCCTATTGAAATTTTTACATATGAAATTTTTATTTAGCTTAGTTTCTGATTGTAAATTTTCTTATATTTGTTTTTCTTTTAGCTAGTTTTTAAAATTTGTTTTTTTTTTTTTAAATGCATGGTAGATTTAGAATTTTGGTTTTACTATCATTGTTTTTTTTTTGTATGTAATTAAATGTCAAAATTTGCTAGCGGTAGTTTGGCCTATAAGATAAATAGAGATGAAATGCTTTTTAAATTGGAGACTTACCACTTACGGGGAAATTGTGCACAATCCCTCCTGGATCCAATTCCGTTGGTTTTTTTTTTTTTTTTTTTTTACTGTTTTGCAGCGCCAGCCAAACTCACACTCACAAATATATACATATGTATGTTAAACTAAACCTTTTTTTTTGATTTTTCCTTTTCTCTTATTTTTTTCTTTCTCTTTCACCATGCACTTTTTTTTTCTTGATATTTTTTCTGGTTCTATTAACCTTTTTCCTTTTAAGATATTCGATATTCTTTGTATTCTTCACTTTATTATTTTTTTTTCACTAATTTTTCACTTTTTCAATTTAATGCTATATTATATTTTTTTATTTGCATTTTAGAATTATAGCTTTTCCTGAATAATTATCCCTCCTTTATATTTTGTCCCCCCCCTCTCACGACGATACCCTTTCCCTAAACTATTCTTCTCCGCGTGTACGGCCCTCTTCCGGCCCTAATACCCCGATGGACTGGAGTTTTGAGTTGAGATTCCTCTTCAAATTGAAGTCTTGTGGCGGGTGGTGATAGAAATTATTGATGGAAGGATACCGTTTATAGAGGTAGATTCCAATACTTGGATTAGCTGGTTAGAAATGCTGGGGCAATTGGATTTCTCCTATCAGCCCCGTTAGCAATTTCTTGCAATTTTTTTTTTCCAAGTGCTGACAGGTGCACGTTGCGTTCACACAAAGGTGAATTGGATCTGTATGATCGTGCCGCCAGCCCCACCTGATCAACCAGAGGAATTTTTTTTTTAAATGTTTTCTGTTGAGATAAGATTTGTATCCCTTGGTATTTTTTTGGTTCTAGCCCTTTCTCTTCTTAGACCGATTTTATTGAGTAGTTCTTTATTTTCTGTTTTTTTAGGTATTCAGAGAAACTCCTACTCGTTGCGTGGCCTAACTAAGAAAAAAAAAGTTAGTCTGGTTTAAAGGGAAACAAAATGAAGGAATGTATTGGCCACTTCCTGTTCGAATATGTTCCTCTTTGAAGTTCTCGAAAACTTGTGTAGTTCGAATTCCACACGAAAACAGGGTGCCAGATTAATTAATTTTTTTTTTCTTGTACTTGTACGAAATATTTTAAGATTCGTAACATATCATTCAAATATAAAAATGTTCTCATAGAATATAGATGAAGACAATAACGTTTTCGAATTTTCAGTTAAAGATAACTTGAAAAAAAATCTCATTGAAATATCAGACACAAATTGTATAAAAAATATATTATCCTCAAAGGAAGCATTATGTATAAAAACTAAAACTAATGTAACAGAAATAAAAGAAATTACAACTGGCATCATATTGTCAAAAAACGTAAAAAAAAGCCAGATAATCCAAAATTGTAATAAATTAAATATTAAAACTAAAGGAAACTATCTAATTAAATTTAAAAATTGTAAAATAAATATTAGAAATAAGACATATGAAAATTCTGAGAAAACTATTCATGATAAATTTATTTTATCAAATTTTGTTAATAAAATTAATGAAGAAAAGACTATGCCAAATATTAATCTTGACAAACTGTATCTAAAACATATTGAAAATAGAGACATAATAAAAGAAATCTCTAAAAACAACACTAAATTAAATATTTCATCATTGTTAACAAACATTATCATAGTTCTAATTGCTTTAATTATTTTATACATTTTTATTAAAAAAACAAAAAACACTATTGTAAACCTTTCGTCGGAGCCGCAATCTAACGGAGGGGGTGTTACACGTGCCGACAAAAGAAACATAATATAGAATAAAAACACATCAAAACTCAAAACAAGGTCATGAGAACCTAAGATCGTTGCACTCGTATAGTGCCACGAATCAATTTAATTATTATTCACTTTCCTAGAATGTAAACATAGCAATTTCTAAAGAAAAGTATAATAAAAAGTTGCTACATAACGATAAGTGCTGACAAGAACATTGGCAATAGGTCTCATTATATGTTCAATCAATATGTTAACTTAGTCTTAAGACAGACCCAATAAAGAAAACTTCGAGTAAAGAAATAAAAATTTGTTTTTTTTTTTATCACGAAGAAACCGAATACTTAACTCTGAAGCTCAACCATCTTGCGGTCCCAGTACTTATTAATTGGTAACCTGTAGTTCTCCTTAATCAACAGATTGACATTTTTTATTGACGACTTCAGTGTCCTAACCTCCAAGTCGTGTGGGTCTGTAAGTCGTCTGTACAAGTTTTTGAGTCTTGTCAGTAAGCCACTCTTGTGCCTACGTAGTGCGTCAATAGTCGCGTTTCTGTAAGCGTCCATTTGGTCCCGTTGGTATTGTCCGTTCCATTGTTCGTTTTATTGTTTCGTCCATCTGTTGTAAATGTTGGTCAATTTCTGTATTTGTCAGGTTTCTGTTGTTTGGTGGGGCTATGTCACTCGAGCGAAGTTCTCTCGCTAGGGCGTTGGTGAAACGAGGCCAGCGCATCTTACTGTAATTGTAAGAATGCGTTGCAACGTATTCCTCCAACTCCACGCGTTCGTTTGGAATCTGCATTACAGCAGCCAGTCCGCAGTGATCACTGTCGTACTCGACTGTCTGTAAGCAGTTTCGAGGGTGATTACCCACTTTATCTGCAACAGTCAGCCTTGTGCAGGGCCGGATTTAGAGGTCCAGAGGCCTCGGGCAATAAAGGATCGGAAGCCCCCTCACCCCAAATTATTTTCAAAATAAAGTAAACCATTTTTTTTTCATTCGAGTTTTTCAATAAATAATATATTGTGAAACCAATAAATTTAGTATTGAACAAACACATACATATAAATATCTATAAACGGAAAAAAGAATTATTAACGAACGGAACCTTTCGAGCTTTTTTCGCCGAAAAATCGTTGGTGATTTCGTTGAAATCCAGTTCTCGGAGTAAATCGCCTTCAATGCTCAGGAGAGAAAGCTTCGACAGACGGTTTTGTCCCATCGTGGTTCGAAGCCTATTTTTTATAATTTTCATTTTTGAAAATGAACGCTCTCCAGTGCAATTTGTTACCATCAAAACCAAATACATTCGCAATGCAATTTCGAGGTTTGGGAATGTAGCTCTGAAATTTTAATTTTCGAGCTTGTCACGATGAGGTGGATTTTGTATGACAATCGAAATCGATATTCTTCAATAATTATACAAATAAATTACTATTGACCGACTATGATTTTTTTCAATTTCTTGTATGCAGTAAAGTTCGTGAATAATTGATGGCATTTAATTGTGTCACAATAACAATTATTTGCTTATCAAACTGCATACCTGACTGCATAAAGAAATATGAAACAAATTACCAATTAGTCAATAATAATTGATTCTTCACATACAGCAATTAATTTATATGTACATATATATATATATAAGAAAAAAAATTGTCGAGACACGGAATCGAATACCTAACCTCCGAGGTTGCGGGAAAGTACCACCCCACTCAGCCATTAAGCGATTGGGGTACTCCCTCAAGATGGATAGTGAATTAGAAGTACTTCTTATCAGGTCCATTTGATTTCACTGATTAGGATTAATATAATTAAATAATCATGTATGTACATGTACAAAGTACTGTAGGCTGTAGGTAAAGGTAAAAGAGCAAAAAAAAATACATATCAAAGGAAAAGTTGTTTACTGGTGTTTACTAGTTGGAATTTGAAACAAAAATTTTCCGAAGTCTCTATTGTGAGGCCCCCGTTTGTGGAGGCCCTGGGCTTCCGCCCGGTTGCCCTCCCCTGAATCCGGTCCTGTCCAGAGGCCTCGGGAAATAAAGGAGCGGAGGCCCCCTCGCCACAAATTATTTTTAAAATAAAGTAAATCATTTTTTTTTCACTCGAGTTTTTCAATAAATAATTTATTGTGAAACCAAGTAGGTATACAGATTCCTTTAGTATTGAACAAACATATATAAATATAAACGGAAAAAAGAATTATCTGAAATTAAATTTTAGGGTTAACGAACGGAACCTTTCGAGCTTTTTTCGCCGAAAAATCGTTGATGATTTCGTTGTAAATCGCTTTCAATGCTCAGGAGAGAAAGTTTCGATAGACGGTTTTGTCCCATGGTTTTTTTATAATTTCCATTTTTGAAAATGAGCGCTCTCCAGTGCAATTTGTTACCATCAAAACCAAATACATTCTTAATACAATTTCGAGGTTTGGGAATGTAGCTCTGAAATTTTAATTTTCGAGAATTTGGTAGTAAAATAGTTCCGGCGATTGATCTGTTCCATTGTCCTTTTCGTTTTTGTATGAGTCAATTAAAGACACAAATTGTACCAACTCATTTCCAAGACTAGGCTCTAAATTATCCGGATACACTTTCACCAATGCCTCTGCTGCTGCGTGCAAATTTTCAGAATCCATCTTCTCGATGTGATTCAGGAATCCAAATCTCGAACGTACAGCTTCATAGGCATGCAATCTTTCAGTAAGAGAAACGGATAACAGGTCATTCACTGTGATGAAGGCGGATCGGATACTTTGTATTTTTCCTTGGGTGACAGATTTGCGTCTTGTGCTTTCCCGTAATCGATCGGATTCAACCTCACATTTCACGTTCTGGTGCGGGTGCGTGATTATACTTATTCATCAGTATGGGATATTTTTTGGCTGCTTCCTCGTATTTATCAAAATCATTTCGTTTGGATTCCACAAATGATTTCAATGATTCTAGTGCACGCATTGCCGATTCAAGAATCATTTTCGGGTCTTGCAACATCTTGTTTGTAGCGTTGAATCGCTCCAAGATATCGTTCCAAAATGTTGCAAACAAAGCGGTTTCGAGACCACTCATCTTTTGTAGAAGGTGCGTTGCTTCATTCCTCACGATGTCTTTTTGCTCTTTATTGGAAGATATGCTGGTTAGAGCTTCTTCGATTTCCAAATAGCCGTTGCCTAAGGCTTTCGTAGCTTCAGCTCGAACCAACGAGTGTTGCTGAGCTTTTTCAAGACTAAAAACTGGTCGCTTTTCTTCTCCGACAATTTCTCAATCAGAATTCGGTGCCGCTCTGTACTGGCTGTGAAAAACGTGTACAAATTCTGCACGAAATCAAATCAAAGAAAAAAAATACATATCAAGGGAAAAGATGTTTACTAGTTGGAATTTGAAACAAAAATTTTCCGAGGTCTCTATTGTGGGGGCCCCCCGTTTGTGGAGGCCCAGGGCTTCTGCCCCGGTTGCCCTCCCCTAAATCCGGTCCTGGTCTTGTGTCGTACAGCAAAAGATCCAGAAAGGAGCCGCTTATTGGATACGATGGCTTTTCAGTAGCCAGCAGGTCGACGCCATATTCAACGCTGTAAAGATTCACCAAATTAAAAAGATGGTTACCTCTGGGATTACTATGTTGATTTCCCCAATCTTCATGTTTTGCGTTCAAATCACCGGCCAAGATGAAATAGTTTTCTTCCAAGCTCAGTTTCAGTTCCCTAAAAAGAATCTCGAGTTCTGAAGCAAAGTAAGTAACCTGCAGAGTTCTAGCCGCATAAGCCGCAATCATATGCATCCGCTTCCCTTGAGTGAGAGAGATGCATAAACGCAAACTTCTAGCGTCTTGAGCTTTCGCAATTCATTATTGTATATGACTTTATAATTAATGCCCTTTCGTATAAAGAGAGCGACACCGCCCCCTTGAGTGGAGTCGGACCGGTCTCTTCTTACGATAATTTAATTTTTATGAGTCAATTTGTGTTTGTGGTTTAGCTTGGTTTCGCTAACCATAAACACATCGGTAGTCTTTCAACAATTGGAACATGTTGGCTCTTCGTTCAATCCTAATCAGTGAATTTACATTCACAGCTAGGACTTTTAGGCGCGTCTCCAGAAGCGCGCCCATTATGGTCTAAATTGCGCCAGGCCAGGCAACAAAGAGTAGAGATGATCTACCCTTTTGCCTTGCTCCTTTATCTGACTTTGCAGCCCTGTTAGTTGACCTTGAATGGTCAACAACAAGGTTACAATGTCAGGCCTGTCTCGTGTTCCCATTCCCTGACACCATTTGGGCGTAGGAAAATTTGGGATCCACGAATTTTTGTGTTGGAGCCTGTCGAACTGTTCCACTTCTTTCGGCTTTTGAATGGCCTGTTTCTGTTTCATTCCTTGGACCTTAGGGCAACCCCTATAGCTAGCCGGGTGCCCTTGGTTTCCACAAAGGACACACTTGGCACTTCGTACATTGTAAAATGTCGTCGTGCCTTTTTAGTGTATCCCAGTGTACGGATTGATAGTCGAGGGATTCGATTTTCCTCAGACTCTCAAAACTACTTTGGGGCGATAATGTTACGAGGAACATTGGCAGCCATTAACCCCCTCGCCTGGACTTCACCGTAGTGAAAGGCTTGACCCCGATAAAATCGAGATCGTCATTGGCTTTTTCACGGAGCTCAGCTAAGAGCTCCTCCGGTTCCGTGCAGGAACTTATGCCCTTCAGAAGGACCGTCTTAAGTTTTTCGCTTTTAGGCGTGAAGCTGAAGAATTCAGCAGTGGCCTGCTTAAGCACTTCTTTAAGTAGCTTGTGTTCGGCCAGTGAGAAGCACTGCACCGAATATCACTTTTCTTTTTCATTTAAAATGTTAATTAGAAACTTGCCCTTAGTGGCCGACTTACATACCTGTTTTAAGTCTTGTAGGTCAACCCGGTAGGTCCTAATTGGTGACACCTTCTCCTTCTTGGCCTGTGGTTGTTTCTGGTGTTGCTTTTCCTGTTTCTGCTGCTGCTGTTTCTGCGGCTGCTGTTTCTGCTGCTGTTGTTGCTGCTGCATTGCTTTAGCTGAGGCCGATGCGTCCTCAGAAGTTGGGCCTGTCACTGCTGATGGCGTCTTTTTATTTTGCTCCGCTCCTGTGTTTTTGGTAGCGGGCTTGGGTTGTGGTTGTTTTTGGTGCTGTGGTTGTTGTTGCTGTTGTTTTTGCTGCTGTTGTTTTTGATGGTGTTGTTTTTGCTGCTGTTGTTTTTGTTCCAGTTGCTTTTGCGCTGCCTCTTCCTGTCGGCGCGCCTCTTGTTTTAGCTAAAGTGCACTGAGGGGGGGCTCTAATTCCTCCTTGAGTTTATTGAGGCTTTGCTCGAACTGGCTGATGGCTGCCTGTTTGGCTTGCAGGGCCTGCACCAGTTCTGTTTCATCTTGGAGGTCCACCTCTACCTCCAAAGCCTTCCTTGTTGGCGGGACTGGCTCTGGCTCCGATAGGATTAAATCCATATTCGGAGGCCTGAAGAGCCCCTCTCCACCTTCGGACACATATTCTGTTTTCTCAGACTCGGCGTAGTCTGAGAATTCACTCTCAGTGGTAATTCCTACCTTACCACCCTCCATTTCCTTGCGCATATCACGGCGCTTAGCGGCGTTAGCTCTCTCCACCTTGTTAGGGCTATGCTTCTTCAGTTTCCTCTTTTTGTTAGCTGTTGCTGCCGCTATGCCCTGGCTGATGCCTGACCAGATGTTGTTGATGTTTTCGGTACCGCTGCTGGCACCACCGTAACATCACCTGATGTGCCTTTCGATACCCCTGCTCTTTTTTCCTTCTCCATTTGCCTATTTTCCCAATCAATAAAATCTGCAATTTCACGATTGTGGAAAAAAGCAATTATATTTTTCGTAGACTCAGCCCGGGACTCACGACCTCTGGACTCGTCTTCGGACGCCACTTTTTTTTTTGTAAATTCATTTTTATTAATTTAATCTTAAACCTATCTTAAAGCTAGACAAAAATTCATAAAACTAGCCTTATTAACCATAACTTACAACTAACTTACTGATCCCATACGGACACTCTAAGTTAAACAATAATACTTAATGATAATGCCTTTCGGCCCTAAGATCTATTTAACTTTAATTCCATTTTATTTATTTTTGTATTCATTAGAAAATTTCAAAAAACTAATATCAATATCCTTTTTTATTTTTATTTAAAAACTACTTAAAATAAGGTCCTTAACATAAAACTTAAAGCTAACTAAAACTACCTATTCTACCTATAAACTACTTAAAACTAGAACAACCACAGCAGCAAATCTAACTATCTAACATTTTTTTTTTTCATATTTTGTTGTCTTTTTTTTTATTCCATGTTTTTTTTTGTATTTTCCTTTTTTGTATTTTTGTTGTATTTTTTTTTGCGCCACCATGCTTATTCTACTTAAAACTATAAAACAAGTATGTAAGCCGGCCAAGGCTTTAAACCCCATCCCGACTACCCACTATCAAGTGCCGATTGAAGCCACCAAAACTGGTTTTCCTGCTTCACCCTATCAGTTCGGTCCCGTTCGGACACAGCCCTACTGAACCGAGGGAGCTCTGCTCCGTCTTGTGCCATGATGTCCCGATTGTACAGGAGTCGCCTATCCACGGTTCGTCGTCTGACGTGGTAGATTAGTGGAACTGCCAATCTATCCTGTATCAGACCGTATCTATCTAAAAAGAGGAATGCCTCTGGTGGAATGAAGCTGCTCAAACGTGCACTTTCAAAATACTCGTCGTTCGGATAGAACGCCCCGAAAATTAAATTGTTGGTCGAAGACATAGCTCTTGTGTGTGTGTGCGTTGGCAACACTGTTGTGAAAGTAGTTGGTTCAATTTTTATATCGCTCCTGCGAATTTTTTAAATTTAAATAAGTTAAACTCACAAAAATACTTAAAAAAGTCATTAACATCTAAGTTTGTGTAAATATTTTCAAAAAAGTGATAATATAACAGGTAACCTTAGTTATATAAGCTTTCGCTCAAAATAAAAATTGGTCTTGGTTGTCATATGTCCGAGAACAAAAGAAAATTAAGCGAAACCTCACCAGAGGAAGAACGTACTTCAAAGACACTGATTATAAACAGAACACTTTCAACTTATACATCACAAAAAATCATGTCGATTTCAAGTAGTGATCTTCTAAAAATCAAATCAATCATCGATGAATCTCTCGATACAAAATTGGAGAAAGCAATCGCACAGCTAGCGACAAAAGAAGACTTCACAAAGCTTAATGAAGAAATAAAAATACTACGGGTTCAAAACGAGAATTTATCCATTCAGGTTCGTCATTTTGAGGCTAGGTGCAATGTTCTCGAACAGGAATTAGAGATGCAAGCTCTTGAATTAAAGGGAAAAAACATCATCCTCACGATACCAAATGAAAATATTGAGCCACAGGTGAAAATTCAATCCGTCACCCAAATCTTGCTAGGCGAATCACTTCGAATGACAGAGACAACAAAATTAACAGAAAATCAAAACATCATTAAGCTTAAGCTCAACACTGGTTCCAATGAAAATGCCACAAAAATGCTGCAAAACTCCTTCAAGCTAAAAGGCACAGGTGTTTTTATACAGCGTGATCTCACAAAACAATCACAACACAAACGCCGAATCCTCCTTAACTACAGGAAAATAATTAAAACAAAGAAACCAACAGAAAAAGTTTTAATTAAAAACAACAATTCTTTAATTGTTTCAGAAAAAACATTTTATTTAAATAGCAATAATACACTGAAATATAAAAATGAAGACGGAGAAAACCACCTGCGCGAAATGTTTGGCCAGCTTAATTTTGAAGCTGTCAAAGCATTATCAACAAATAGACGTCAGAGCGAATGGACTAGAGCAACTGATACTAGTGCTCCAGGGATGTCACTTGTTCGAAATTCTAGTACTTTATCACAAAATTGAAATTGTAATGTCGTCAGCTCACTTTCTTTATGTACTTTTAAGATTTTAGCATATAATGTGGCAGGGCTTAATAATAAACTTTTATTTATAGATTTTTTTAATTATGTTAAAGAATTTGATGTATTTTTTCTCTTTGAAACACATGTAACAAGTGAAAACTTAGATAAATTTGCAAAATATTTCAATGGTTTTAAATTGGTTTCGAATGCGGCAGTTAAGACATATACAAAAGGAAGAGCAAGCGGCGGAACACTGTATGGTATAAAAACATCCCTACTAAAAACGTTTAGTTTTGAAGAAGTTTGTAATGATACAGTTGTAAAACTTTTACACAAAAGCAATATGTACATTCTCCCGATTTACATAAATTGTACCAAATGGACTGAAGACTACGAACGGTTTAACAACATTATGCTACATCTTTCAAATAAAAGTGTTCTCACTATAGGCGACTTTAATTCAAGAACTAACAACTTACAAGTAACGTCAATCCGCAGTACAAATAACTCTGCAATAAATCTCACCAGTAGAAGTTCAAAGGATAGTGTATGCAACCAAAATGGTATCAATCTTATTGAAATACTTCAGATGTATGATTGCATAATTTTGAATGGTTGTACTAACGGAGACATTGAGGGTCATTACACTTTTGTAGGAGGTCAAGGCAAATCCGTAATTGATTATTGTGCTGTAAATAATGATTGGGTTGATCTCATACAAAAATTTAAAGTAGAAAGTAAAAACTACTCAGATCACATGCCAATTATTGTTGAATGGTCAGAAGAAAAAACTACAACACAAAGTAATCTTCAACTTATCCCAAGACTCAAATGGAAACAGGATGATAAATTAACATACCAACAAAAATTGGATATTAATCTTCCAGCTGAAAGTGGGATGATTAACTCGATCGATGTACGTACACACCAACTTGTAGGTTGTATAAGAGATTCCGTTACAAGAGCATCCACGAACGTCTGTAAGCCTTTCAAACAAAAGTGGTTTGACAAAGAGTGTATGAACGCGAGGAAAAAGTCCTTCAACCTTTTAAATGCATTCCGGATTTTTAACTGCCAAAACTTGAAAAATTGGTACATAGAAGCCAATAAACAATACAAAAATCTTTGCTTCAAAAAGAAAACTGAGTTTGAAAACCAACAAGCCTATTTACTTGGTCAATCAAGAGATTCGAAACAATTTTGGAAGGTGACAAAAGAAATAAACGGGTCAACATTTCAAATAGGAACCAGTGTATCTGCCGATGATCTTGCGAACCACTTCAAAAATATTCTGCAAAACAAAACGCTAATTAGATTTTCGTATGCTGAACCTCAATTATCTGATGAGTTATTAGATGGTGAAATAACAGTGACCGAAGTAAACCTTGTTCTTCATAAAGCGAAAAATGGTAAAGCCCCGGGTGAAGATGGGATTCCATACGAACACTTCAAAAACGCCACACCAACCTTTATTTCACAACTTACATCATTTTTCAATAAAGTGTTTTCTAATGCTGATGTACCTACATCGTTCAAAAAAGCGATAATATTCCCTATTCATAAAAAAGGAGACATTAATAATGTGGAAAATTATAGGGGCATATCGTTTATGAACGTCATCTCAAAAGTGTTTTGTGGTGTACTTGCTAACAGGCTTGAGACATGGGTTGAAACCAATAATATCCTGACCCAATTCCAAGCTGGTTTCAGAAAAAAATTTTCCACCATCGACCATATATTTGTGCTGACTTCCATCGTTAGAGCATTCCAAGCACGGAATAAGAAAGTTTATGCGTTTTTCGTTGACTTTAAGTCTGCTTTTGACCTGGTGAATCGGAATGCACTTTTCTACAAACTTTCCCAGCTAGGTATATCTACGCAGTTCATCCGAATTGTAAAGGAAATGTATTACGAATCAAAAGCAGCTGTCTGGGATGGTTCAACGTACTCGGAATGGTTTGAAACGGACTCTGGTGTAAAACAAGGATGCCTTTTAAGTGCTCTTCTATTTGCACTTTTTATTAATGATGTAGAAGCTCATCTACCTGGAGGTCTCCGCATTGCTGACTTAAAAGTAAATGTACTTTTATATGCCGATGACCTGGTATTACTTTCTGAGTCTCCTGAAAATCTCCAACTAATGATAAATCGCCTAGCTGATTATTGCGCTAAATGGGGACTTGTCATTAATGTAGATAAATCCAAAATAATGGTGTTCTCGAGATCTGCACGTAACCACACTGCAAACAATTGGCACTTTAATGGAAACCCTCTACAGATTACTAATGAATACAAGTACCTGGGAGTGATTTTTAATAAAACCATAGATTTTAAAAATCACGTTAATATGAAAGCCAAGACTTCACAAAGCTTGTTAAATCTAGCCTGGAGGAACATATTTTCAAACCAGCGAATAGTACTATCTGCGAAATACAAGATATTTGATGCTGTTGTAAAAAGTTCACTTTGTTATGCTGCCCAGGTATGGGGAATCAATGAATACGAGGAGATAGAAAAGTTTCACAGATGTTTTTTAAAGAAACTTTTTAATTTACCCCTAAAAACACCTAACTATGCCTTGTATCTGGAAACAGGACTTCCAAAAATATTTACTAGCACGCTTAAATTACAAGCAGACTACATTTTAAAGGTTTTATCCCATCATGATGACCGACTGACAAAACGAATGGCACTATATGAGCTAAGAAACGAGGACTGGTGGATGTCGATATGGAAAGTTCTGGGAAACACGTGTGGAGAAACAATATCGCTGAATCCAGCAAATTTGAATCATGCTAAAGAGATTTTCTACAAAATCATACAAAGCTATGAAAATTTGGAACGCGATGCTCTTATGGAGGAAGCTCGAAAATCACAAAGCAGGATTCTTTACTCACAACTGACCCTGAATCTTATGGAATCAAACTACTTTAATGATTCACTGAATTACAATCAAATATCCTTAATATTTAAAACAAGATGTGAAGTTCTTAGCTTAAACGGATCACCATACAACGGCAGTTTTAGTCAGTTTTGCACGCTATGTGATTTGAAAGCAAAAGAAGATTGCTTCCACTTCATGAGTATATGTCCCGTTTTTTGTGCCTACAGAAATGCAACCTTTGGAAAAAAATCTCTGACGCTACAAGAAACAGTAGAAGTGTTAAACAATTTTGAATGGAAAGCACTCTATTCCTTTTTGAAAACCATTTATACATATAGGATGTTAATTATAACCGAATTTGTTTAAATTTATGTATTTAATTTTAATTTTTAATTTTTGTTTATCATTCATACCTAGAAAATTATTTATTTTGATCTGCTAACCGAGCTGACGGCAATGCCATAGCTGCAAAATTCATAAAAATTATAAACAATGTACCAAAAGCGAAACGAAACAATAAATGAATGAATTACTTACTTACTTACTTACTTACATAGCTCTTGTAATGTGACCTCGAACGAGTTTTATCACGAAATTGTCAATTCTGATTCGAGCCCCGTTGTATAGGACCTCGTTGGAATAGTAGTGCACGTAAGAAGATTCGGCTGTTCGATATAAGCCGGTACAGCGTCGTAAACATTGCCGCTCGAACACCCGAAACTTCTCCATCTGGGAAGGGGAAACGTTGAACCACACAGGACAACCATAACCGATCATCGGCCGTATGAGGGCCATGTAGCAAATTACCTTCACTCTGGGCTCAAGCCGACTGCCAAAAAACAGCCGTTTCGTCAGAGCGAAAGCTGCTCTGGCCCTGGTCAGAGCAGCATTTATATGTCTGTCGAAATATAAATACTGATCTAACCAGATACCGAGGTACTTCACTACACTTTTGCTCGCTAATGGCTGCCCGAGAAGATCAACGATGGCCATCTTGCGCCAATTCTTGCATGTATCCCTCGTGGCCCTAGCCAACGGAGTCCTGAAGAGAATTGTCTCCGACTTCTGGACATTTATTTTCAATTTCCAGTCTCTCTGAATCTTGTCGAAATCACGCTGCAAGAGAATTCTAATAACCTCAACCTCTGACCTTTCGGGCCGTTCTGTACGCAATTAGATCGTGGGCGTACGCAATTGCCTTTGTAAGACTACCTATCAGATCGCTGGTGTAAATGCTGAAGAGAATCGGCGAATTCACCGCTCCCTGTTAAAGACCATTTTTAATTAAGAATGTTGTGCTAGAAGTTACCATGGCATTTTTGACAACAAACTTTCTACCGTTAAGCATATCATAAAGTATTTACAACAATGGTTTGCTTATGCCAAGCCTGCTCAGTTTTAGGTAAAGACCCTCTAACCATACGGTGTCAAAGGCCTTTTTTAAATCAACCAAAACAGCACCTGTGCATTGTTGTTTTGATTTATTCCATTGGATATCAGAAACGAGTTTAGACGCAGCATGAATTGTGTCATGACCCGCCTTGAACCCGAACTGTTTATCCGGAATTATTTTGTTGTCCGCAGCCCACTTAGTCAGATCCCTATTGATGATCTTTTCGAAAACTTTGCTGATGCTCGGAAGAAGACTTATCGACCGAAGGTGTGGCGGGTTGGAGTTGTCCTTTCCCTTTTTCGGGCGAGGATGAACCACAACGGTCTTCCAATGCACTGGATAATATGCATTATTCAGTGCATTATTGAAGAGTGTGGTGTAAATGTCAATTGCCTCCATTCTTCGGACGCCACCTCCACTGGGCTATCGACTTCTTATTTTTGGTGGTGACAAACTGCCAACTTTATTTGTAATTTAAATTGCACTATTTAACTTGAAAATAAATATAAATAAGAACACTTCTTCACAGCTTGGAAGTCAAATAACGACTGCTTTCGGACGCCATCCACCTCCACTGGGCTATCGACTTGTTAGTTTTGGTGGTGGCAAACTGCCAACTTTATTTGTAACTTATAACTTTCACTATTTTAACTTGGAAATAAATATAAATAAGAACACTTCTTCACTGCTTGGAATTCAAAGAACGACTGAGTCCAACGCACTAACCATCATGCCACGCGTATTACACAAAGTTATCTATCGGGTTTTGTAATAAGGACTTGACAACATTGAAAATAATTTGTTTTTCTATCAAAATTCGGAGTCGGTGACCGCAACTGACAATTTAACTGAACAAATGATGAATGAAATGAAAGAGCACAAGTATAGACTTCATATACATATCAATTTTATACCCCATTGTAGTAAAATCAAGATGTACAGAACGGAATTTCCTAAAAATTTAATATTAGCAATTCAAAAAAATAGGTTTACCCGTGTTTTTGAGTTTATAATTTAATTTACACGTAATATATTTTAGATTACATTTTAACTGGTGCAGAAAAAAGTTGGTTCGCATAATTACGCAAAGAAAAAAAAATTCAAGGCCAAAATCGTTTATTCCACATTTAAGATTTTCAATATTATTTTCCAACTTCCCAGAGCTTTAATATTAACTTCCGGAGTTTTCATTGAATATCTACAAAAGATTCTTAATATTAAAATTAACGATACATACGACCAAGCTTAATAGTTCAGCGTCTTTGTGTATGTGAATTTTTTTAAATAAATCTACGAAGAATTGAATGTCAAAACGAATGTTATCTTAAGCTTCAACAATTTATTGAATTCTATTTAAAAAAATCCATTGTGATGTGCAGCTTTCTCCCAGTATACGAGCCTGTAGGTCCCATATCGATTTTTGTTATGGATATGCAGTCATATGTAGTACCATCGACCACGTTACGATTCCTTAGTGAGCATGAGGTAAAAAATAAAAAAAATGTAACCGAAGGCAAATAGGATGTAAATAATTGTTAATTACTCGAATAAAACTAAATACTTTTTAACTATTAGTTCAAATTTCTTTCATTTTTTATTTATATCAAGAAAAGTTTTATTGAATTTTTTATGAAATATTCAGTTTTCATTCAATTTTTTTTAAATTTATTTATAATTATTGTAATTATAATGTCCTTTTTTTATGAGCTAATTTTTTTTAAGTTACTACTTAATTTTTTAAAGTAAATTACAAATTGTATTTCATTTAAAATCACGTAATTAATGATTTATAGTTTCTTTTTGGTTTTCTTATTTACATTTACATTTTCTTATATATTTTTTTTTTTTGTTCTTTAAAAAAAAAGTCTTTGTGCAGTTTATCTCATTTCTTTATTCATTTATATATATTATTACATTTACATGCATTTATATAATTGGATTTTTTTATTTTTTCTAAGTTTTGTTTTATTTTTAAAATTTGATGTAAGTAGTTTTTCATATTAATTTTTCTTTTTTTCTTTTTGTTATTCTAGACAATTTATATCTTCACAATTTTCACAAATTTGTATCCTGTTTAAATTTATTTATCTAGATTTTAATGTTTAGTTATTTTTCGCTAATGAAATCATTTGTAAGTTATTTTTAATGTGTTTTTTTTGTGAATTCGAATTTTATTCTTTTTAAGTGTTTTTTTTTTGTTTTAATTTAAATTAAATTACTTTCTAAGCTTATAATCTATTCAAATAGAAAAATCGTATTTATAATATGTTTTTTACTTATGTGTCTTTGGAAAACGATTTAGTACTTATATCATTAATATTTCAAAAGTCTGCATTTGATGTTTATTTTGTTTTTGGTTTTAATTTTAAAAGTGAATTAATGAGAACATGATTTTTGTAATTTTTGTTTGAGGAAGAAAAGAGTTTAAATCTATTTTTTATCAAATTTTTGCATTAAATTTGCTCTGTAAAAAACTTTTCTTACTTTTTGACTAAATAACTGAATAATATTTTGCTTGGATATTGCAATATGGTTTTTCTTCAAATGCTATTTTTAAACTCTACAAATACGTTTCAACCTTTGGAGATTTAATATCTTACATTTACTGTGTTACTCCCTTTCTTTTCGTTTAAAGAGAATCTATTGCGTTTTATCTATGAAACTTGTTTTTAAGTTTTATATTAATTAATAGGTTATTTCTTGCAGTCAGTTTTTTATTTAAATTTAAATATACGAATAATTTATTCATTTCTATTTTATATTTGTTATAATCATTTTCTTTATTGACATGGTTGTGCTGAATTTTAGCGTAGAAAAATTAACTTAATATTAAAAAACTAATTCTTATAGTTTATTGATTTTTATTTGTTCTTGTTAAGTTTTTTAAAATGTTGTTTATAGTTTTTTATGTATGTTCTTTTTTGTTTTACAAAAATGTAAGTGATATTTTTAATGAAAATTCTATTTTTGTGAAGACCCAAATATTTTCTCTCTAATTTGTTTATTTGTTGTTTTTTTAAATTTATTATAGTTTTAATGAATTTATCAAATCACTTGGCTATTAATGTTAATTTATGACTTTGGCTAATTTTGTGTTTGTGTGTTTCTCTTTTAATTGGAAAGTAGTTATGATGATAGCGTTTTTTAAAGACTGAACAACTTTCTAGAAGGATTACATTTATAAGTTTTTAATATCAAAACTAAAATTAAGATATTTATAAAAATAAATCAAAAACTCTAAGTGTATGATTTTTGTACATACTTAAGGCTTGTTGGATTTTCATGGAGATTCCACTTGAACAAAAATGTTAATGTGCAGCCCATCTGAATAGAATTCATGTAAATATTCAATCGATTTATGTAGAAAAATTATATTTACTTCATCTTTGGGAAATTAAAAATCAAAATATCCTCACATTTTTATGAATACAATATTTTCAAAAAATTATTATTGCTTAACCTCACACAGGTCTCTGCCATTTCCATTTTTTCAATTTTAAAGAAAATAATTTTAATAATAACTCATTGATTTTAGAAGGAGTAATCAAAGTATCAATATAACTTGATATTGAAATTTTAGTAATCAAACATTTTTTCCATTGGCTATTTTTATTTTCGGAGATTTCGTACACCTCTTAAAACATTCCGTAAACACCTCAATAATGCCAGACGTTAAAAACTGCCCTTCGAATGTTTAGAACTCAAGTAAAATAGTCAGAGTTTGGTACTCAATGAGATTATGTACTGGAATTAAATTTTCAACCTGTTATCCAAACCCCAAATTCCAAAGGCAATGATTTTATCTTCGTTGGCTAGACTAACACGGTCAATAACGACCAATCAATTATGAAATATATATGTATATGGTTGCAAACTATTAATAACTTCTGTAAATTTGAATTAAAAGGGATAACCAAAATAAATAACCTTGGATCTAATTTACGATTGTGTTATAATTATTTCTTTCCATTCACCATGAATCTCTTTTTATAACAATGTGAATAATTGATTAGACATGCTTATAAGTTATAAGACATTCTTTTTATACGAGCTCGATTCCGTAATTTTAATTATACTTGACTTTCAGTTTTCTTGCTATTTAATGCAATTTCCGCGTAAAGGGCAGAACGATTTCATTTCACGTTGATTTAACATCATCACGAAGGCGTACTAGCAGTACGTATACGAAATAATAAAAAATTAAATAATTCAAACAAAAAGATGACCACGCCATCTTAAAATTATTAAAAAAAAAAAAAACAAACACAAATCCATCCAGCTGTGTTAAAAAAAATAAACAGATTTGTATACAATTGTACACATAAATAGGTAGGTAGTTTTTTTATAAATCAAACCCTTTAAAAAACGAATACCGTAAAATAAAAACTTTACACACCAAAACATTCAATCGTTCAAAGCAAATATTAAACAAATATGATTTTTGCTGAATTCGTTACTTTAAATTAAAAATCCTGATAATGTTTTCTCTAAAATGTTTAACTGGGTTGTAATTTTCTGGCATTCTTGCCTCCTAACTAATGTTATCTCTAAAAACCCACTCAACAGCTTCAAGTAAAGTTCTTAGTGACGATCCTTGTGATTAGAACATTAACTGCAATAAATTAAATGTTTAGTATGATTTATGTATCAAAAACTATGACCCGCTATTCATCAAAATGTATAGATGATTCATGCTAGGGTTTAAATATTCACCACAACATTATAAAACAAAAAAAGGTTTAAATTATTATGAATGAAGATGACATCATGCAGTACAAAATTAAAAAATATTGCTTTATTATATAAAATGACCAATATTAAACTAGAAAAGAAGTTATAAAAAAAGTTTTTGAAAGATTCGATTACATGCAAAACTTTATTATAATATACATATATAAAGAAAATTTGGTTAGGATGATAAAAATAATAAACTTTTTTGTTGTTAATAAAAGCCGTACTGTGTTTCAATGATATAAAAAGAAGATTATTTTTTACTTAAACATTTGTTGCTGTTAAAAAAATTATTTTCTATTAATAGAATACTGTGCAAGTGAATAAAAAAAATAGATACAAATCTATATTAATTATACTACTTTTTAATACATACTTTAATGAATCCATTTTCATATATTGAATAAAGTTGTTGCTGATGGAATCAATAGATTCTTTTCAGATCGTCGATTACTCTAAAATAAAATCTCTTGTAATGGACGCTGACAAACTGCGCAACATCAGAATTTTATCGTAAATAATTTTGAATTTTACGGCTTTGAATATAGTTTTTAGTGTGTGTATTGTTTATTTAAATAACTATGATATATATATATTTTAACAAAATTCATTGGATATTTTGTTTGCTTTTAAAACAAATACGTACCATTGCACTGTATGGGATTTAAATATTAATTGCGTCTAAAGTGCCAAAAGGTAATTATGGCCATTTTATTATTATAATAAAAAGAATTAAATAAAATAAAATGTATGTATGTTGTGCTACTGATGTTCGAAGTCAGTTTTATGAGAGAACATATAAATAAATTAATGCAATGAAGTTTTTTAATTATTCTTAAATTTAATTTTAGTGAGTGAAAAATGGTATGTTTTGATTTACTTAGTTTTTTGATTTAAAAATAATGGTGATCTCCTGAAAAGTTCAGTGGAAGAAGTGATCTTATTTTAGAAATAATGTGTGTTTATGAATGTAATGATGTTTGTGTAGTTTTGTAAATAATACTTTTTAAAAAATCTTTTAAAATTGTTGTTAAATGGTTTAAATACGATAAAAGGCCAGCTATATTGATTTTCGTTTAATTATTATGTATCTTTTAGTTGATGACAAATTAAGCTTATAGAGCAAATAAAATAATTAGGATTATTTTCCTTTTTAAGTGGATAACATAATTATTTATGGTATTTCAATTAGTTGCTACTTATTGCTCTATCCGTAATTTAGGACAATACATTTTACAAAAAACCTCTTCCACTTTATTATCAGTTAATGCCATTTGAATCGAGGTTATTTTGTTACTGAGACTCAGTTATTGATGTCATTTTTGAAACTGTTGTCATTCTGTTCTTCAAGTCTAAGTCATCTTTCTATTGATCTGTGTTTTTAGTTGACGGAGACATGGAGTAGGTTTTTTGCGTCACTTATTAAATTATTAAACAACAATAACTTAAAATTTTTAAATTGTCTGACAAAACTAATAATCTATTTAGAGTTGATGATCTTTTAGTCTCTTATCGTTTTGAAACCATTTTACTGTTCCATTTCACTTCATATACAAAAAATTTGAGATAAATGTAACTTTACCTTTTATAGCCCGGGCTTTTATTTATCGTACTTTGATAGAATGCGATTTGAATAAGAGTTCAATTATGTTTCGTTTGTTAAATCAAATTATAAACTTTTATAAAGTTTTGAAATGTTATATGTTGTTGTTAACAACCAACAATATAATTAAACTTAGAGACAAAAAAAAAAACAAATTATTTACACAGTTACATATTAACCGAATACAATTTAATAATATATCATTGGTTGAATTGAATACTTATGAAAAATTTACAATCTCTGTATATAACACAAAGATGAACCAACAAAATTAATTTATTTTCATTTTCTATAAAACTCACGTGAAAATAATTTTATAAATGTATGTATACAAACAAAAATATATCCTTTTCTAGTTTTTTTTTAATAAAAATTAATTTTGACCCCAATTTTCCTATATTTAATTATTTATTATATTAAGTGTATTTTTTGTTTTAAACGATACTAATTTTGATGATTTATATTTTTCTTTTAATAGATTTATTTTAATTCTTTAAAATATATATCACAGTCATGCTGCTGATAATAGTGTTAGTTCTTTATTACTTCCTCGGTTTTAAAGATTAAATTTAAATTTCTGCCGGATTTATACTTCAAGAATGAGAGTAAAAAAATGAATTTAATAGTTAGGAAATAAAAAAATAATATGTAAACTAAATTAAAATATTTATTCATTTTAGTATATTTTTCTTTAATAAAAATTGTAAATAGTTTAATATTTCTTTTTAAAATACTTATTTAAGAGAAGGAGAGAAGATTTTTACTTTTATTATATATATACATATTAATAGATATTAATAATAATTATAATTTTTTCTTTAGTTAATGTAACTAGATGAGGAAAAGTGTAATTTTTTTAAATGTATTGCCTTTTTTACCATTATAATATGTTATGAATTTAAATAGACTTTATTATATTAAGTTTAATGATTAATGATATTTTTTTAGAAAATACCTTAAGATTTCGCTTATAAAACTTTCGACAAGGATTTAAGGGAACAAATATATTGTTTTAGTTTCGATAAATCGGTGACAATTTATGGAAATCAAAATAAGACATATTACCTATTAATAAAATCCTTGCGACTTATTCTTATTTATTTAGAATTGTGGCTTTTGAATTTTTCATATGTAAGAAAATTTTGTTTTCTTGCTTTTCAAATCATTTAAAAAAATAAGATATTTATCAAAGAAATTCAAAATATTTGTTTAATTTAATTTATTTTACTTATTATGATGTGTGGAATTCGTTTACCAAAAAATACTTTATCACTTTATGAATGTGCAATGTTTAAAATGGATAACACTTCATTGTTTTTTTTTGCGATTTGTGTGTGTTATACTAATACTCACTTTTAAACAAATTTGTATCGTTTTATGGCGGGAAAACAAAGATTTCTTTTGAATGCGAAATTATAAAGAAAGAAAATAACGTAAGTGGACAAAGTATTTTGATATATATCAATACTTCACAATATTTTAATATTGTATTGAAATTAAGTTTAATTAAAATTTGTATATTCAAAGAAAATTCTGATTTACCTATCACACAAGTTTACAATGAATACCCAAATAGACTGTAACTGAAAAATATAAATTCTCTGATTTTGTGTGTAAAATTTAATTTTTCATTCGATTTTTAATCTTTTATTTTAGTTTATCTTGTTTTGTGTAAGGTTTTTTTTTGTTTATTTATTTTTTATTTTTATTCTAGTTTTTTTTTAAGCTTTAGTCTTAGTATTTTGGGAGGTGATGTGTTGAGTGTTTTGTTACAAAATACTAAAAAAATGCTGTTTTGAGATGATTAAAGGATCTCTTGTTGGTTAATGCTGTGGAAGGTGATTTTAACATAAAATCATTTTTTTCTAATAAAATTAAAATCATTTGTTCTTAATAACCCACCACTGACAAAAAAAATCCAACAATATATCGAATAACCACTTTATCGATATTTTATCAACACGCAGATATTATTGCTCGCGGCCAACATTGTTTGTTTTTCAAAAATTATTTGTTATGTCTTTAGGTTGTTTTTTTGTTTTCTTTCGTTCACTATTTTCATTTTATTTTTTATTATTTTGTTTTATATATCCTGTTACTAAACATCTTATGCCAAATTATAATTCAGAATGTCTTGCTCCTTAATTGTTTATGGGTTATTTCTATTGGTTTTGTAGTTTAGTATTTCATTTTTTGTATTGTTTAAAGGGTAAGAGTAAGTTTAATTTAATTGATAGGTTTTTAAGTTGTGTTGTGTGTATTCTTGCAGGTGTCGTATTGTTCTATGTGAAATGTGATTTAATTTTTTTTAAGTTATAATTTTTATTTATTTTATTTTATTATATTTATTTTTAACTAGCACCTATTCTCCTACTTTTATATTAGTGTTTTTTTTATATTGATTGTTTTTTTATTTTGTAAAAAATCAAAACGACATGGCAGTTGAATTTACGGAAACCTTCATCAGAAATAATAATTTCGTTTGGTTTTATTAGTTTGATAAGTTGGTAAGTAGGGAAAATATGTTTTAATATTTACTCTTGAAATAAATGAAGGGTTTGTATGAAACACTTAAAAAAAGGATTCTTACATTTGAGATGAACGTTAAAGCGTTTTCTTCCAAATTCACTCCTGCCTTTTGCTATTGCAGCGGTTGTTTAAATGTCATTAAATAACTCTATAATTTGAAGATTTCACCAAACTTTATTTCAATAATAAAATAAGGCGAAGGAAGATGTGAACCTTGGAATGAGAGACAGTAATCTTTTAAACCTTTTCTTTGGTGTTCTAAGCATTGTGTTAAAGGTCTCGTAAAATCTGGAGTCTGTGTCGAAATTTAAATTATTCCAAAGTTTCTATAGCTCTAATGCTGTTAAGACATTTACCAAAACTGTCAAGAAAAAATGTTGTACAATTTTTGCTTCACACATCTTTATATATGCTTAATCGTTTGAGAGGTAAAGGGCAGAAAAAGTGCAGCTTAAGTCGATATGATATGTTCTATCACATAAAGGTCCTCGGAATGGGTAATGGTACGTTATATTAAACGCCTTCACCTTTTTTGAGACCCAAAGCATTTAAATGTTATTTAGTATTGATTGTTCCAAAAGATAACTTATTGTTTTCCAATAATTTTTGATATCAGGAAATCGCTCATCAACAGAGCTGCTGATGATTCACTATGTTTGAATTTAGTTGTAAATATAATTGGGAACATATGGCCGCTCTGCTTAAATAACAAGAATTTAAGAGCTCCTGCCTATAGCATAGCAATATGCAATCACGACAGATTTCATATAGATTTCATTCATTTATAATTTGGACCAAGGACTTACATTTTGGAATCAGAATATAGGAGTTGTTGATATTATAAATTATTACACTACCTTTTGCATGCTTCCAAGTCTCAAGTCATTATTATTATATTATTATATTTTTTATGCACGTAAGATAGCTTGGGATATATTGACAATATTGAAAACTCGATAAAATTTCTGTAACGTTTATTTTTTAAATGTAAAAATAATACATTTTCTTAAAGTTGATAGAAATTGAATTGAATGTTCTAAATTGAACGTGTTTCTGAGCCAATATTGGGAAAAATTAATGAAGTAAAGACGCCAAAGAAAACACCATTGTTGTGCTAGTATATGCACATACGTATAAGTACCCGTGTATATATTTATCTATATTTTGAATGCATTATTTTAAACTTGATGCCTAATTTTTGTATTCGGTTTTGTTCTCACTTTTTTTAAACTATGTACAACTGTTTATTTTGGTTTAAATATCGACCTATTTTGTATTTCTTTTCATCCACTTAGTGTTAAGTAACGTTTGCTTCTTTATATTTCTTGAAAATGAGAGTTTTGTCGTTTCATACATTTTTGTTTAATTTTTTCTGATTTTTTTTCCATTTTTTTGTGTTTATTTTTAAATATTATTTTTTGCGAATTAATAAAAAATATCCTCTCCGGTACAAAATGAAAATAGTGTAGGTGTGTTTCTTTTTTGTTTTGTTAATTTGTGTTGTATGTGTTAAATGTTGTATGACTTCCCTTCAATATAATTTGTTTTAAGAGGAAGAGTGTTTTAATTTTCTTTTTGTTTAAATAAATTTAATTTTATTTAAATTTGTTTTTTTTTTTTGGTTAAATCTTTGATGGTCAAAAATTTATTTTTTAATTTTTTCACTGTTTTTTTTTTTTCTTTTGGTTTAGATTATTTAAAAAGTTTCGATATTAATTTAATAATTAACAAATTGATTTTATAATAAAACCAATAACAATAACTCCTCTCATATGGCTACGAGACAATAATATGTGGTGCTGAAAGTAATACAGCTATTGTGGCTAATATTGTGAACATTGTGAATATGATAAGGCACAGTCTGTCAACGACCATAGCTGCGAATTTCCAATCATTGGCAATGTCATTGTCCTCGTCTTCTTTACGGAGCTTTGTTTTTTTCGATCATTTTTATTTTGTTTTTTGATAAATATATTTTTTGTTGAAATAATAATTAAACGAAAAAAGAAGAGAAAGAAAAATTGATTATTTCTGTAAATATTATGTTCTTTATTTTTGTTTGTATTTTAAATTCTAATAGAAATGAAGGCATGCAGTTTTTGTACACCTAATAATAATTTTTGAATAGTTTTATTTCTAACAAAAAACCATTCAAATAACCTAAAATAACATACCTAATTAACACAAAAATTGTATTTAAAGTTATATTTTAGTTTTACTTTATAAATAAAACGAATAGTAAATACAAAACATACCTGATCTGTTATGAAACGTATCTCTTTCAGAATTAACCCTAGTTCGTATTCTGTTGAGGATTTTATACACGTGTGATGTGTAACGGCATCTGGCATTCGTGTACTGCCGATCGGTCCAATGCTACCATCATCACCTTGACTATAATTTTGAACACATTAATATTTTTGCCCTAATTTGTTCAAAACTTAGACAAATATTCACTTTTCATACCCGTATACAGTTCTATAAAATGCAGTATTATGTGGCAGTGTTCCCCCTGGAGTCATTGGTCTGCAGTTGTGCCGAAAATCATCATCGATATCCAGCACATTTGCTAGTAACGATTTTGAGGACCTAATAAAGGGTTAAATATTTTATATAAATTTTGTATTTCTTGTTTTAAATTTAAATTTAAACCTCTCTTTGAGTTCCACATCGGAAAGAATTTGATGTTTTCTTTCCGATGAAGTATCAGAACACGGTGTTGGTGGAAATTCCAATATTAGTGGTCTACCGGGTCGACTCATTCGAAGAATCCACGGTAGCCAACATAAAAATATGATTCGTATCTAAAATTTAAAGAAAAATAACAATACAAATATATTTTATATATGATTGCATGTAAAATGGAGAAAGTTCTTTGAAATTCAGCTGGAAAAAAATACAAAAAAATTTATCAGCTAAATGACAAGATTGTAATTGGTTTTGTTCGCACTCTCTACTTTATTTGTATTACTTTCATCTTTGAACCTACAATCTGTAGTATTATCATGGAGCTGTTATTTTTTACTTTTGCCGTAGCCTCAAGGTGGCGTTGGCAGTTTTATATAAAAGGTAAAAACACATGATGATATTACCATAGGTTTAATATACAAGGCTTGTATCATTAAACGTTTTGTACATTTTTTGTATATTTTTTATAAACTCTTTCGCTATCGGAAGACTCGTTCTCATAATACATTGTGTTGTTTTTTTTTTTAACTAAAATTGCTTTTTAAATTTTAAGTAGCATTAATTTTAAATATTAGTTGGATTGTTGGATAGGAAAAAGCAACACATTCTTAAAATATAAGATATTTTCAACAATATTCTTATAACTACTCGCGTTATTGTTATCTCTTTGTATGAATTCAGTAAGAACATTAATTTAAATGTTAAAAATAGATATCTAAGACTCATTACCACCTCAAATATAGACACTCGATGCTATATCAACTTTTTAGCACTTTAGTGGTCTTCTAATTTATTGTATCCTTGTTCATCAATGTTCATATTGCTCAAATAAAACAAACCAAATCGCTCTCAATAAACATACTACAATCATTTGAAAACTTCATTATGTAATGCCTTAACCACACCTTTCCCCATTGCTGTTGCTAGCTTGTCAGGTTTGTTTTATTGATGTGTTTTAACTTTCCGCACAGTACCCTCAGCTAATTTACCTTCACACTAGTGGGTGCTTATGTAGTTTGGATTGTGTAACCTACCCTAACTACTTGTGCAAAATGGCGCAGTGTCATAAGTCCGTAAGTCATAAGTCCGTAAAGGACTTATGACCCACTTAGGTGGGTCAAAACTTCATAAATCGATTATGAACTTATAACCCACGTAAGTGAGCCAAAAGTCCGTCAAAATTTCCAACGAAATTCTGACCCAAAGCTTACGGTTTTTTGGAGTCATTCTCTCTGAGAAGCGAATGCTTACGAAAATTGTTATTGGTTGCGTTCCTTTCACTTACCTACTAGCATGTCTTTTTTTACAACCTTCAATGATAAGTTCTCTCTTTTAAATCTTACATCGGTAAATAGAAATCAAGAGCATGGTTTTAACATGCTCAATGAAAACATAATCTGGGTTTGATAGATCTGACTTGTAAGCGTCACTTCATTCGAGTTTTTCTGAAACTGGGCTTGTTTTTTTGTGCGTGCGAAAAAAATATTAATTACATAGAATGCTTGAAAAAATTATATGAAAAAAATGTATTTCATGTATTTTTAAAGTAAAGGATCATTAAAAAAATGGTTGATTTACTGTCTAGAATAGCTACTTTTGCTACAAAGTTTTTTTTTTGAAGTGATAGCACGGCGGCGTACTAACAGCTAGGTATGTAAGGGGGGGCATGCTGCCCCCCTGCAACCCCCCTGCTTGGGATCACTATAGGATTTGGGGTGGGTGCGAGTTTGGGTATATGCAAAGAACTTTTGCATTTGAGTACTAAAATCAAAGAAATTCCCAACAAAAAAAAAGCAAGTATGGCTCATAGTTATGAAAGAATCACAACGCATTCGTGTTCTTTGCATATACCCAAACTCGCACCCACCCCAAATCCTATAGTGATCCCAAGCAGGGGGTTGCAGGGGGACATCATGCCCCCCCTTACATACCTAGCTGTTAGTACGCCGTGCTATCAATTAAAAAAAACTTGTTTTAGGCTCCAGTTTCAAAAATTTCAATCAATCTTACATTTTTTTGTTTAAGACCTTATTGCTCTTTGTATTGCGGACTTTTGGCTCACTTACGTGGGTTATAAGTTCATAATAGATTTATGAAGTTTTGACCCACCTAAGTGGGTCATAAGTCCTTTACGGACTTATGACTTACGGACTTATGACACTGCACCGTGCAAAATATGTAATTCTTCAATCTGGCAAAACCCAAAACATTTAAACAGCTAAACTGAAATAATTTATACAGAAAATATAAAACCTGAAATAACCAAACTAATACTACATACTATACAGTTGAGCAAATCTGCAACAGATGTAGTTGTTCTAATGGCTGCGACTTGGTTAGATTATTGACATAAACCAATTGTTTTTTTCATTTTTCACCAATATTTTCTGTGTTGGAAAGTTCCGAATGTACAAATTGTTAGATGCAAATACAACATAATGTATGGATGCAAGTTTCAAACTTCCTTTACATTTCATGTCAATAAATTGCAAATAATCGGTGGAATGGATGTATGGACTAGGCCGCTATAACTGGCATGTTAGTTTATTTATGTTACTATTAATCTGGGATATTTACTTTAATAAAAGTTCTTAAAAGAAAAAAGTTTTAGTATTATCAAAACAACAAAACAATAGTTATAGTTTTGAAATTTACTACATGTTTTTACAACATTTTATTGAATTTGATTTATTTATAAATAACTCGTGTCATTCATTTTTAGTTATAATCATGATTTTTAAACTCACACAACTTTCCACCTATTCGGAAGGTGGACATTTTTTTGCAAATGGCAGCAATTTTCAGTTTAATTTAAAAAACGGTATAGAGATAGAGAGAAAAAAAATCAAAACTAATCATCTCAGAATATATTTTTCATTTAAAAAAATATAATATATTAGGACATGACATGAAAAAAACATACATATCAAACTCATTGTGCATTTTGCCCCCTTGATAGTTGTTGGTATGAATCTACTTATTCATTTTCAAAATTTACACCTTGTTTTTATTTAAATAAATTGATATCCTGCTCTTCTCTCTCTGAATTCCATTGACATTTTCTGGCAACTCTTATTATACTAAAAACAAACATTTATTATAAATCCTACTAAGAGGGACAAACAATATTGATTAAATCAATCACTGTACATTTCGTTATCATGATGGCAAGGCGGAAAGGGCGTACGACCTATCTATACACATACAATTAATCTATTAGACAATTTATAAAAATTCGAAAAAGGATCAAATTGACATGTATGTTCGTTTATTGTGTAAAGACAACGATTTTTTAAAAATTTAAATGCATTCGCTTTTATGTATGTGCTTGACTACTCCATATGCATCAATGTGTAGGTATTGCATGAGAATACTTTCTGGCGAATATATTAAATATCTAATAAATAAAGGATACAAAAGGAAATTAAAGATTCGACTGGGTTTATAGGATATTTGGGATCTCTAGGTACATACACATTTATATTTCTCTGGGAGGCTTTTAATTGGAATTCTACTAAAGGACACAATGCCCATTGGCAATTGATCATTCATGTATGGTTCGGTAGGGACTTATTATTACAATACTCGAATGTACATGCACTCGTATAGATCTAAAACAAAAGGTTCTTATTTCCCCTCCTAAATATTATATGCATGCACATACATATATCCCTGTTTGATTTTCTGAAATATGCCCTAAAGTATTTTGCCGTGCATGTTTTTTTTGGCTGTTTGTGTGCCTATGTCCTGCAGGAAGTTTATAGTGCAATACAAAAAAAGCTTGGAACTTCCATTATTTATAAATTCATGTATGTATACTGTGAATTAATCCTCAGAAGGGGGTTCAAGGGAGAATACTCATCTATTTGCTTTTTCTTGATATAAGGGGTTCAGTTGCGTAATGATTGTGAATGGCGGTGCCTGGGTCGGTTATATGTCCTGGAGCCAATTGTGAAGTTTAAGTGCAAACTTTGTAAAGAGGGAAGTTGTTGTTGTTTTTTCTGCTGTCCTGATGGGAGGTTATGCACATTTAGCGGTGTTATTTTGAATTGAATACCTACCAAGTTGATTGTGCAGTTGTATAGTGAAATAGGAGTCAGTGACATGAATAGGTATGGAAGTGCTGTGGCCGGGAGAGGATTCCCCAATCGGGAACTACTATAATGAAATGATTGCAATAAATTCACATTTTTAACTACAATACTTATTATGTGATCCCATGTATCTAACAAATAAATATGCTTTAGGGTTTGAAAGTAACGTATAGCTGAATGTTCTGCAATACCTATACAAATTGTTTGGATATATATAGCAGAACTATTTAAGCTCTTGACGTAAACACTTTTGATTTAGATCAAGTCTATTTATTGAAAAAGTAACACCTTTAATCAACTATACATCTTAAAAACTATTGATGGCAAACAAAATTGAGTGAAATATTGACTACGTAACTAGAATGGTAAACATCGGTTGACTCATTAAGCCTGTTAACGATCCTAAAATTAAATTATCTGAACAACTTTTCTAAAAAATATTAAATAAAATATTACAGCTTTTGCACGGTGATATAAAACGTTTTGCCTATTTCAAGTTCCGATACCGACAAATTTCAGTAAATGTTGCTACGACTCATATTGCGGGCTATACAATGTCTATATTCAAAAAAACTTTGGTTAACCCAGATAAGCTTTAATTAAATTAGACTTTTTGTATACTTTTTTCTTTGTTTTTTTTTGTTTACAATTGAAAATTAAGAAACCAAATTAATTTGCGTAATTTGGTTAGTATCAGTTATAAAGCTAGAAGAAGTGATCTAGGATAGGTTCTTCAGAAACGCTGGGAATATTATGCATCTACGAAATTTCAAAAAATCATTAGAGAAACACATAATTTAAACACCGATTTGATGTAAGCCATCTATATTTGATGTTATAAGGTAAATGTCAGAAACCACTTTTTCAGACCATAATAAAGTTTTTACCATACACATTCATTGTATGTGCTTTATTTAAAATTGAAAATAAATCAAGCCTTAAAAGACCACCATTTAAATATACTATGCTCTTTTCTATTTCATTTTAATCAATCATCTTTTACGATAATCAGCATTTTTCGTGAATTTTATAGATATAATATGTAGTTTTAAAAAGCCTGTTGAAAACCTGCAATTAGTACTTAAATAATACCAGTTTCCATTGCCAATTACCACCAATTCAATTCCTCAACAATACACATATTACACTACGTGCTGTGATGATTTTGTATATTATTACTCACTTCAACCTTTTCAGAAAAAAAAGCAACAAAACAATAAAAAAAAGCAAGAGAATATACCTACATCTACCACTTTCGGAAGGACTTAAAATTTTAATAACTTTCCGGCTACATAATTTACATTCGAACAATTTTCACTTCACTCGACAGGATAACTTCTCCCCATCTTATTTATGTATGTTTTCATAAACGATCTGGTATTGTTTCATTTTCCTGTCAACACAACAGGGTACATAATTTTATTAATATATGCGATAGGCCTTTTTGATCTACCCACTCCCTCCGCCAAAAACCTGCTTTCAGATTACAAAGTTTATAATAATAAATAATTAAAAAGGATTTATCATACGAGATACTAAAATAAATAAAATACTCATCGTACAACATTATAGTAGGTATAAAGGATTTTAAATGCAACAAAAACGAATTAAAAAAAAACACTCACAAACATCAAAATAAATATGAAACACTCTTAAACTTACCCATTCGGACATTTCATGAGTATTAGCGTTTCGATGATGATAATTTAATATTAATATCGTTGACACAACGGATGACGCTACCATAAACATTATGCAATTGAAATATGTACCTGCCATGTTGCCGGTGTGAGGGTTGGTGTGCGATGCGTATACAATGGAATATTAAAGTTAATAAATTTATAGATAAATCTGTGTTTAAATTAAAAAAAACTGATGGATGCATGGATAAAATCATACCTAAAAGTGGGACAGCATCGGATGTCGCGGGCATCGTTTCTGCTACCATGTTAAGGAAGACAGTAAGTGAGAGAAGAATTGTTACACCTGTTGAAAGGGATGGAGATAAAATACAGAAAAGGACAATAATAAATTAAAAATCAATAGAAATTGCAAGACTTTTTAGTATTTATTTATACTGTCATATAATGAGCTATGGGTATATACTATATACAAAATATCGGGTGATTTTTTTGAGGTTAGGATTTTCATGCATTAGTATTTGACAGATCACACGGGATTTCAGACATGGTGTCAAAGAGAAAGATGCTCAGTATGCTTTGACATTTCATCATGAATAGACTTACTAACGAGCAAGGCTTGCAAATCATTGAATTTTATTACCAAAATCAGTGTTCGGTTCGAAATGTGTTTCGCGCTTTACGCAAATTTTATGCGTTTTTTTGTAAAACAAAGTTCTCAAGCTCTTAAAAAATCACCCATTATATTAAACAATGTCCTCTTTTCAATGGAGGACAATAAATACATAATGGGTGATTTTTTAAGAGCTTGAGAACTTTAAAAAAAAAAAAACGCATAGAATTTGCGTAAAGCGCGAAACACATTTCGAACCGAACACTGATTTTGGTAATAAAATTCAATGATTTGCAAGCGTTGCTCGTTAGTAAGTCTATTCATGATAAAATGTCAAAGCATACTGAGCATCTTTCTCTTTAACACCATGTCTGAAATCCCGCGTGATCTGTCAAATACTAATGCATGAAAATCCTAACCTCAAAAAAATCACCCGATATTTTCTGCTTGTTAAATTTTTGCGACAGAATTGGGTCACAGGCAATTAGCAAGTTACCACACTTGCAATATTACTTTGAAATGCTGCTGCTGATGTACACATGACTCAATGTTTATACTAAGTGTATTCCATACGTTGTGTTTATTTTATAAATGTATGTAATACAGGTACTATATGTGGCTAATGCAACATTGGAATTTGATATTGGAGCAATTTCTCAAATAATTACAGCCACAGAGTTATTGAAAATGTATGAATTACAAGTCACAGGCAATACCCAGTTTTGCCTTGCAGCTCTTCACAGAGGCACACATACAGAGGGGGGGAGGTATGTTGCTGGTAATTTTTATTTTTATTGGTTATTGAATAGTTGGGATAAACCTTGGGATTGTAAGGGCCTAGCAACATACATACGATTTACCTGGGTAAAAATTGTTTCTGGATACGTTAGCGTTGACATCATGGCTGATGCATATTTATATACCTTTACATACCTAACAACTACAAGCTTTACTATTAGTTATTTGATTGACCCATTTTGTTTGAATGCAATGAATTTGCAAATGCGATATTACATGTTGTGAATTTGAAGTACTTGGAATGGACCCTACTCCAGTGGATATATTTATAATATAATATGTATATATAATAATGGAATAGGTTTATTTCAAGGAATTTAAACACGCAAATTCAGTAGGTTGTTTTAAATTGTTCAAACTTTTAAAATAAAATTAATTCGCTATATGTATTAATAATTCAATTATTAAAAGGCAGGTACTCTCTTGTTTTTCTAAAAACCAATAAAACTTTTGTGATCTGCCCAAGTTTAATAAATATGAGTTTATTTTAGCTTAAGCAATTTCTTAAACAATTTCTAATATCATCGGACTCAGATTGGTTTTCATTTATTTTGTCTGTTTTACTAAATTGCCTTCTTCTTTCTGGGTATTCTTTCCGGCAAAACTCCGTGCGTTTCTCTCGTTTTAAGGTTGCCATAAGACCTACCAACGAAACCGAATACGCCGAAGAAAAGAATAGTAAAAAACATATCATCTATCCTTGAAAATGTGCAGGAGAATCTAAGTTGGTTAGTTCACGCAATATTTATGAGTATAAACGATTATGAAATAAAAAAGACCTCATGTTTTCATACACAGATGAAATTGCTAAAAATATGGTTTCCAGCAGGATAGATAATTACTCGAAACATTTAGGCCGTGTGATATAAGTTTGGTTTTGGTCTTAAATTTCGCAACGAAACCTTTTGGGAGACATTAAAATACCAGTTCATGATACCGTATCAACTAATAATAACCTCCTTTTGGAACCATTGGAAATTGGAAAGTCATTCCTATCATTAATAAGGTGATATAAAATAAGGCCATGCGAAGTGAGGCAAACTTAAAAAAAAATCAAGTACCTACTTGTCATTTCAACAAAGTGAAATAAGGCCAAAATATTTTGAGAAATAAGGCTAACTTGGCCTTAATTTTGTGAAAGGAAATAACCCAGATTTAATGGTTAAAATCAAAGTTTTTTTTTTAATGCTTATACAAATTTCAATGCACCCAACCACGTACCTACCCCAAATCATATAGTGTCTTTAATCAGAGGGGGCCACATCATTCCCCACCCAAACCTCAAAACATCACTCACTCTTTGTGCAAAACAAACTACGCAAAACTAAATGAATCCAATTGGGCCTTACCTTTGCTTAAGTGTAATAACATAAGGTATAGTGCGTAGGAATGTTGTGCCAGAGGTCTTGGGTTCCATCCCTGCCTGTGCCATCCAAAGTTTTTTTTTCACGGGTACTGCCTTTTGCGAGGAATTGACAAATTCATAAAAGTAATTCTTGCCTTGAAAAGTGCTTTCTCGAATAAGCCGATTGAATTCGGCTTAAAACTGTCAACATTACTCGCACACAGGAATGGTTGAGAGTTGTAAGTCATTAGGCCCTAGTTTTCAATCGCTTTATTTTATGGCACGTTTTTTCACCGCATTAATGAACAACATAGTTATTAGAAAATTGTTACAAATGATGAAAAACGTGGTAAAATATTTTACGCAAATTATTTTTTCTTTGCATTCGGAAAATTTTGCGATTCTCAGCACTTGAAATCACTATCGAAATCGGTCCATGCGTTTTGGAGTTATAAGCGGAGTGAATGGGAAAAAAGTTACAGTCATTGCGAAATTCAGTCGGTTAGGTGCAACAAAGTTGCATGCATACAAATTTATGTAATTTATTGATTTCAACTAATTTTCTGTTTTTTATGTGAGTACCGTTATTTTGTATGATGACTTTCTCTTTAATGCATGTCATCAACCAACAAAACTAATTTGATTTCATTTTAAAAAATGCAAAAACCTTGAAAAAATGTTTTCCATACTATAAAAGAGATACTATGCATATTTAAATTAATTCCTGGGTTAGGCATTCTTTTATATCCCTGCTCCTTTTCGAACCAGGATAATGCAAAGACTAGAAAGCTTTTTCGAATATTTGATGCATCGCTATTTTGGTGGTATATTCTCTTCTTTCCATTTTAATATACTACATTCTACACGTTACTCGTTTAGTTGAAAATTTTGTTACCTCACTCTTGGATTAAGTTAAACCTTAAGTATTTCCAAGGACTTTATGTAAGGTAGAACAAAATACAGAAAAAGATCTATGAATTATTAAAAAGTCGGTCTCTATGAGGGCAAGGACTCAAGTGAAATTGAGTGCCACAAGGATGTACAAACACATAACATCACACAAACACACTCAAACAACGAACACAAAATAAAAAGAAGAGTTTGCTAATGTTTATTTAGGGTTTCAATGATGATTAAAATTGTTTATGGTCAAGTTTCATTGTCATACTGCGATGTTTTTAAACATCGGGTGATATTAAAAACCACCCATCTAATTAAAAGCAAAGTAATCCTTGTTAAAGTGAAAATCATTTTTGTTCTTTTTCTCTTTTGCTGGTGGAAAAATCGATCACGGTAATTGAATTCATCGAGTATGATGAAGAAAATTAAAAAAAAAAATAATAATTCCGTCAGCAGCAGAAAATTTTAAATCCGAAATCTATTTGGATGGTATATGAAAGTTGGTATATATAAGTCGAAGTGATATTTTCCTCCCGCATCCTTGATATGGTTTGGAATTTCAATGAGCGTCAATACAATACGAAGAGTATCATCATCATCATCGTCGTCCTTTATATTTGCTTAAAAATTTTCCATAAATTGGCTGCAGGAATGCAATTGGTAATTTAAACTGCTTGAGTACTGCAAACACTTAACATAGTGAGGATTATCGAAAGAACTACTCCTTTTTTTATTCTTTATTTCGATGCCAGTATACTGTAAAATGGATTGTTGAAATCTATCTGTATCAATATGTATAAAACGAGTATACACAAATAAAAAGTACTTTCTTCGATTTTCAATCCTGAATGGAAAACAGTTTTGATTTCAACACGATGCGATGGAAGAAGAAAAATTTGTGGAAACAAAACTATTTTCAAATAAGTTGCAAATTAAAGTTTCAAATTTCAAAAGAAGAACCTTACAAAATAAAACGAGAAACGAAATGAAAAAGAAATTTAAACTTAAACCAACTAATTTGGTAAGAGTGGGAAAGTTTTTGGTATTATTTGATGAAAGATAAAAAAAAAATCCGAAAAGTTTATTTGTCTTTCTTTTTTATGCTTGTTTTATTAATTACCTTCTTTTAAGGTACGAGTATATATTAAAAACAGAACGAGTTAAATTCGCAATATGAAAACTAATAAGAACTCGTAAAGATTTTTTGTATGCATACAATTATAATAATAATTATTGGCTTAATGGAATTTTTGTTTGTTTGTTTATTTACAAACCTAATGATAATTTTTCTCCTGAATCTGGTGGCAGTGTGAATCCTAACAGGGCCATTGATGCAATCAGAACACACGGAATAATTAAATTAAAAAAATAATACAACGTTCGCCGACGAATAATAATGGCGAATGTGATATCGATATAAGGTTCTGGGCAGCAATTGTAGTAGATTTCGTTTCGTTTGCCTGGAACACCTGTAGAAGAGATGAAGAATAATAATAATAAAAATGTGTTTATAGGTATGATATTAATGTTTTTTTTTTTTGCAATAGAGGGGTCTGAAAATTATTTTTTCAAGAAATAATTTATATTTTAGATTTGCGGTTGTGAAATAATCTGATATATATTGGAGGACCATTACATCTCGTAGTAAGAAAAGTAAGTTTTAATTCAAATTCAAATTCAAAGAAAACTTATTTGACTTTTAAGAAACTCTTGTTTCTTAATATGAAACGACCTGAGCCAAAAAATAAGAATCATTGTTTTCAATGAAGTGTTTAGGCAAACAAATAGGCTGTAGCACTACCGTTTTTAATATAGTTTCCATTAGTGGTTTTCACAACTAGCACCTGATATTTTTGGACATAAGCTTAATGATCATTTAAAAATGTTGAAGATACACAAGACACGAGATATTCAAGTAGGAAATTCAGTCAATATATTTTTGATAAGACGTTTTAGTTGTTTTTGTGTGCTCTCCGATGTCACGTATGTGAATCAACGTGAAGTCTGTCAACTCGTTGACACGCAAAACACTGACGATCAAACGATTTGACAAAATAAAGCATATGAAGTCAATTAATTTTAGTCTGGAAAAGAATATTTACATTGGTACCATATAGGAATATAACATATAATTTTAGGGTAGCCTTTAATTTTACATCCAATAAAATACATATAAAACTTCTAAAAATTTCCAAAACAAATTATAGCCCTTTTTATGAGGTAATGCATCTTTTTTTTTGTACAACAGATTTAAAAATAATGTAAAGTAAAAGTTACTTGGAACATTCAAAAGAATCAAAAGAGGATAAAATATCTGTGGTGAAAAAATGGTACGGAAAGTGGTTAAACTTCTACCATTATTATTTAGAACCAATAAATAAAAGAAGTCATGCATTACATTAACTGTAAAACAGTTTTTTTTAATAAAATAAGTCATGCAATACATTGATTTTCCTTAAAAGGACGATACGTTTTTTTAATGTGCGTATATCGTCTTAAATTTGATTCCATCGAATCAAGCGTTAAAAACACCTTGTCTTTGAATAAAATTTTAGTTGACTGATTTGTCGTCCTTTTTTAGCAAACATGACTTTATTCTCAGCATTGGTAATACTGATCATCATGACTCGGTACGAAATTCATCCCAGTCAATGTTAGGACACGGTCAATGCTATGACTGACGTACCGAAAACGAGTCATCGTGTCGCAGTAGCATTGAGATTACATTTGTCAGAGCGTTGACTCAAAAATGTATGTCAAAGCGAGCGTCTATGGTTCTTGAAATAAAGAGAGCGAAAAAGGGTTTCCCGTAATCTTGAGAGTTCCTACAGATTAAGATTCTAGGAACCTTGAAAATTCGAAAAATATTTAAATTTTAATTTCGACCAATTTCAATAATTTGTAATATGAAGTTAAAAAACTCAAAATTGATGGCAGCAGTCTTGAAATACAAATGTCAGTTAAGAAGTTCATCTACCTCGGATTACAAATTTACTCCACTAATGACATCTAGAACAGATTCATGAAGGAAGACCTTATTAAACTGCTGCAACTTCAGTTTGGCATGGAGAAAAACTAATTCAAAATTCTTGACGATGAAAAGAACGATCTACAATACTCTCAACATACATACATAATACCTACATAAGTTCAGTGTGGACGAAAAGAAGAAGTGATATTGAGCTTTTTTGACTAAGGATATTATTTGAGGAAAGCGAATGGAGGGGGAGTTAAAGAAAAGAAAGAAATCATAACATGACACTGATAAACAATTTATAGTTATTTCTTGTGACACATTTTATTGAATAAAAATTAAGAAAATCACGTTAAAAAACTAAACAGTTAAATGTCAACAAGTAGTGAGAAAAAGATATCCTAAAACATTGGCCGAAAGAAATTCAAAAAAGAAACAATGTAAAGATGAAAAAGTTTGAAATGTATTAAAAATCATCTTATTCAAGTGCAGTGTAGAATTTCCAAGTGGTATTAAATATTATAACCTTTCTATATTACAATTTAGGTTTTAAAGAAATTTCCTAAATTAAATTTATGAATTACATATATATAATAATACTTTCTACAAAATTTCGGCATAACTGGGACAACTCCTTAAGTTATACATTTTCCTTCTCTATTAGACTTTATACAAAAAAAAAGTGCACTAATCCAAAAAAAAAATAGCAACTTTATTAAAATTTGGGTGCCCACTAATAACGTGCACAACTTTTTTTTAATTTTGAAAGAATTTCAATGTTTTTGTATTATTACTTGAATCTGTACAATGCTGCTCTTTATGTACATCAAGGATGTTGCATAAAATCGTGTATGATGCAAGCTCCACTGCATTACACGCAGCTCCACATTAAATTCATATACAATAATGCTATAATGTTATAACGTCTTAATTTTCATAAGAAACTTCCTGCGTTGCAACAAACAACAAATATTACTTATTTCTACACAATGTCGTCGACTTCATTGTGGTTGGTAGTTATATTCATTGAAAACGCTGGTTGTGGTGGTTGGGTTGTTGGCTTCAGCGTCGTTTAACACATATACACAGAAAAAAAAACCTACTAACCGCCTTTTTACAGGCAAAACACCACTCAATTTAATTTAACCTAAGCTTATACGTTGGAAACCACTTAAGTAGCAGTGGGAAGACTGTGTTTACTCGTATACGTATAATATGCATTGGCGCTGGCTGCGTCTTAAGACGCCTGCCTCAGAAGTCTATGGGGAAGAACGAACGCCGAATACCCCTGGCATCGTTATAAGGGATGGTGTGTTCACCCGCTTTGAAGAAACTTGAGTGCTGCTTTTAATAAAGAAAGTTGAAGTGCACTTTAGATAGAAGATTCAGGATTATAATTACCCTTAATTTTTTATTTTTTGTGGGCCAAGTGCATTCAATTAACAAATTAAAAGACAAAACAAGAGCAAAGCAACAAAAGCCACATGCATTGCATAGGCAAAACGTAGTTAATCGTATAGCTAGCACAGACAATCTTGTCGTCCTTCCCAAAAGTTTGTTTAAAAAAAGTTCACTGCGACATTAGCATTCACACAAACACAATGACTACATCTATATATGTACATACAACCCTATGTATCTAACTCCCACATTGTGTAATAGGCATTCAAAATGGTGTATATTTATAAATTTAAAGCTTAACATAAAATAAAATCAAAACGAGTGTTCCTCTTGCTTATTACACTCAAAAGTCTGGTTGAATATGCAAAAAAAACCCTTTAAGATGCTAATAAACAGATGCTGCTGTTTGAGACTCGTGCGGACATGGACATGTATATTATTCTGCTCCTCGAGCATTACAAGTTTTTGGAACGTTTTTGCCAAAATTTTTTTTATTTTCAAACGTTTTTATTTAACGTACCAAGGTATTTCTCCGCTAAAGAACTTCAAATTTATTCCCGCAAAATTCTATTGAACTGATTAAAATATGTGCATCATTTTCATTTGATTTAATTAAATAAATAAGTTTAAACTATACCGCGTGACAAAACTTTTTTATTATAAACCACGTACATAGTATATATGTAGGTACTTATTTCTCTTAATTTCGAATGCGACTGCTCTTAATCCGAATTTCACATATAAATCGGCTCGAGTACGATAACTTTGGCGCCAAGATATAATAACGGTTTTTGGTAGAGAGGCTTAATACAAGCATTTTTTACTATGGGAGGGGGGTCTATCTCCCCCCGTTCAGGCGGTAGGGGCAATTTAAAAAAATTATTATTTAAAATGGAAAAAAATAATTAAAAAATAACGGTGATACTTACAATTAAGTTTTATACATTTTTTTAAAGCGAACATTCTGTTTTATTAGCCAGTTTTTAATTCAAGTCAAAACTATGCGTAGTTTTTGAAAAATTTAATTTTAAACTCAACATTTGAGTAAAAAAAGTTAAAAAAAAGGTTTAAAGTGTAATTTTTCAATACTTTAAGATTATCTACCATTGTTCTTATTTCAGAATTTATTGCTCTTATTTGTTTTTGATCAAAAACTGAAAACTAGATGATTTTATGTCTTTTAGTTTTTGAGAAAATTAAAAATAACCACAACTACTATTTTAATTTAATTCTTGTTTTTTTGCTTGAGTGGTCTTATTTTGATAGTAACAATGGTAGGTGCGAGTTTGGGTGTATGCAACAGTAATGTGTGTGCGAATTTGGGTGCATGAAAAGTTTCTTTTGCATTTAAATAAGCTGGATTTAAGAAAAATTAATTTACCCTAGGTATATCTTAATCCATATTCGATTATTACTATCAAAATAAGACTACGTTAATACTTAAGCAAGGAAAAAGTAATTTAATTAAAATATTTTTGTTGGTAATTTTCTCAAGAACAAGAAGACATAAAGGCATCTAGTTTTCAGTTTTTGATCAAAAACAAATAAGAGTAATGAATTCTAAAAAAAAAAACAGTAGATAATTTGAAAGTTTTGAAAAACTACACTTTAAACCCTTTTTTTAAATTTTGTTTGCATACATTTTTAGTTTAAAACAATTTTTTTCAAAAACTATGCATAGTTTTGACTTGATTTAAAAACAAGCTAGTAGACAAAAATGTTGGCTTTAAAAAAAGGTATAGTACTTAATTGTAAGTATTACCGTTATTTTTTAGTTATTTTTTTTTCATTTAATGTACATATTTTTTTAAATTGCCCCTACCGCCTAAACGGGGGGAGATAGACACCCCCTCCAATAGTAAAAATGCTTGTTTTTAGCTGTTCTATACAAATCCGTCATTAAACTTTGTCGCCAAAGTTATCGTACTCTCCCCTATAAATCTACATAAACAAAAATCCAACACATACCTGCATTTCATTACAAGGTACGCACCTCTCAAATAATAGCTTTTGGCACTCAAACACCTTCAAGGTAAAACATTATACAAAAGCATCATCTCACACCATCTTGCACTTTGTATGCTAATGTCTAGTAAACGGAATAGAGAAGTACCATCATCTTTACCTGATCAACAGCTGCAGCCCACCTCTCCTGATCCCAAACAGGCAAAAACCTTACACTTAACAACGAAACGCACGTCACATTTCTCTTCTCTAAACAACACTATGTCACATAACGACGAAGCTCTTATCAAACAAAGTGATTACATCATAAAACTACTCTCGTCAAAAATGGATGACTTCGAGAAGAGATTAACAACAAAAATTGTAACCGACCGACGACGTCTCTGCACTACAAAACTCTATTGATGACGTCACTAATCGCATTAGATCAATGGAAATAAAACTTAATGAAATTGATGTCATTAGAGAAGAAAACAGAGCACTCAAGGAGGAACTAAAAAAACACGATGACGCACTTAAACAAATAACCGCACGCATTGATCGTAATGAAGAACTTCAACTTTATAAAAAAACACAGAGTGACGCTCTCATCCATGGTTTACCTTTAATGCAAAACGAAGATCTTAAAGCTACATTTAATCACATGTGTAACACGATAGGAATGAAGCCAATAATTATTCGGGACATTTTTCGACTGAAAACAAAAAATTCGACACTATAAACTTTCTCACACCACGCGACAAGGGCACTACACTTAAATCGATTTCTAACTACCGATCTGTATCAAAAAAAGCACTATGTCTTCGCGATTTTGGACTTTCTTCCTATAAACAGGTGTTTGTGCACGAATGTCTCACAATGAGGAACCGATTACTAAAGGGTGTCCCAAAATTAACGCAAGATTTTAATTAAATAGAAAACGCCGTTTTTAGTCTTTTGATAGTTATATTTTTATTGACTCGTAAAGTACATAGGATAGGGTTATGTATGGAATAACACATCGGACAAATGGCCTCCACGGCTTTGCATGCACATGCGCACTCTTTTGTTGAAATTTTCCATGACCATTCTGCATAAATGTGGTTGAATTTCGTTGATGCAGCGTTGAATCTCCTCCTTTAATGCACGGGTGGTTGTGGGCTTGTTGACATAGACTTGTGATTTCAAATAACCCCATAAAAAGAAGTCTAATGGTGTTAAATCACACGATCTAGGAGGCCAATTTTGATCACCGAAACGAGAGAGTACACGACCTGGAAATGTCTCATGCAGTAATTGAATTGTTTCACGGGCTGTATGACATGTGGCACCGTCTTGTTGAAACCACATATTGGACACATCAATATCATCCAATTTTGGCAGAAAGAACTGTGTAATCATGTCGCGATATCGAGCACCAGTAACAGTCACTGCTTGACCAGCATCATTTTCAAAAAAATATGGCCGAATAATGGTCGAATTGAGGTTCCTGGATTGTCAGCAACACTCTCACGCACTGCTTCGACATTCACATTTGAACGGATTGTTTTTGGACGACCAGTGTGTTTGGCGTCTCCAACGGATCCAGTCTCCATGAATTTTTCAATTAATCTCTTCACAGTTGACGAAGTTAAAACACTATTCCGACCATATTTTGTATGAAATTTTCGAACTGCAGCCGCCAAGCTTTCACTATTTTTGAAATATTCTTTAATAATGAAGACACGTTGTTCTCTCGTGTAACGCTCCATTTTTAATAACCCTATACTGTTAGCTGTCAAATTGCTTTTTTTCAGGGTTGCCAACACTTCACTGCACAAATGGCGGCAAATTCAAATCTTGCGTTAATTTTGGGACACCCTTTACTACGGAATGCAATAAAGATGAAAAATGATGGACATCTGTTTTCGGCATTTACTATGAGAGGTTTTGTGTACGTTAAAAAGTACCGCAATGATGATTATAATCACTAATGAATATTAATTAAGATAAATATAAATTCATCTATCTCATTGCCATCATCGCCGGCCGTCTCTCTATTCTTTAAAAATCTTGCTAAATTGGTCATGCAGCTTTTTATCCTTTTTGTTTTGCGTTGGACTATTTTTGGTCCTTATCGCTTTATTATTTATAATAATGGCTGATTATAATTTTGATAATCGTAATTGGGAGTCCTTATTCGGGAGTGAACATGGATCTACGCGCTCAATGATACGAGTTTTAGGGAAGCAGTATGATGGTTTGAAGGTCTGCCATTTAAATGCCCAAAGTTTAAATCCTAAGATAGATGAATTTCGTTATTTGTTTGAGAATTCAAATATTTATATCGTGTATTTGTGAAACGTGGTTCTCTCGTGATAGTTTTTGTAACATGAATGGGTTTAATGTGTTTCGCTGTGATAGAAGTGGTCGTAGAGGCGGGGGTGTTGCAATCTTTACACGCAGAGGTATAAACTGCAAAATAATTCGCAAATCTTCACCAGGTATTGAAGTCCAATACTTATTCATTGAGATTAAGTATAATAACAATAAAGTATTGCTGGGATCGGTATATCGTCCAAATCGAAATATTGAACTAACACCGTTGTTTTCAATATTAGACGAGATAACCTTTGTGTCTCCGTTCATAATTGTTGCGGGAGATTTCAATCATGATGTGCTCAGGAGCTCGGAACTTGTGGATAGAATGGGCTCTTTGAATTTATTTCCTGTAAATATGGCTACTCCGACACATTTCACCAGACACAATAGTACTTTACTTGATATGTTTTTTGAAAGCCACACTGAGAAGGTTCTTCTTTACGACCAACTGTCTGCATCATGCTTTTCTAATCATTATTTAATTTACCTTACATTTGAATGTTCACGTATGGTTACTTCTTCAACTTACTGCTATAGAGATTTTAAAAATGTTAACAGGTGGCAACTAGAAACTGATTTGAATCATATTGAGTGGTACCAAATATATATTATGACTTCTGTTGATGACCAAGTGCTATTTCTTCAAAATAATATTGATTATCTCTTCAACCTTCATCTTCTACCTGAGCGTCGAACTTGTCGAGTTGTAGAAGCTGAGTAAGGGCAATGATTCTCGGGAATTATTTCCCCAGAAGAGTCCTGAAACCAAAGGTCGCTCGCCCCCTCCCCTTCCCAATCCTTTACCCCCACCTCCGTCAGCTCTGTGATATTATGCTGGCTGACGTCTCCTTATCCCCTGACTGTATGGTATATAACTGTCTGTCAATGCCTAGTTTCCTTCCTGGGACGTTTATGGCTTAATTGCTGTTCGTCTCTCCTTTTCCAAAACATATCCTTCCCTTAAACTTCCCAATTGGGCTGGATCTAAGGTGTTATACGACCCGTGCCGATGATCGGCCAGGCTGAGGGCCCAATTAAAAAACTAGCTCAGTCGCTAACGGAGTATCCGGATACCTGGCGACCTCCGGATTAACTAGCCTTATCTGTATACACGGATCTCTGTACAGATGGACCACCCCTTATCCGCTACTCGTGGGATTCAAAATGAACTTTCTTAAAACAAAACAAAAACAAAATCAAAAGACCGAACCGGCCAGCAGTACGACAGCAAAGTTGTCTGCTGTTCATCCCTCTTCCACTGGTGCCGACAAGGCTGTGGACACTCACAGCCCTGTTGTCGCCAGTGGAATATCGGACAAACAGGTAACATCACCTTCTTCCTGTAGTGAGGCAGTTGTGAAGAACGGCTCCTCTACTACCACAGAGAGTAAACCTCTCAACTCTTCTACACCGCGAGTCGGAGGTAGTAGGGCTATGGTGCCAGGTCCTTCTACCTCCAAAGCAAATAATCCCAAAGAAGGTCCTGGGGGAGATGGGCGTAAGCTCAGACCCTCCAAGGCCTACTACAGGGACATGCGTAATGCTAAGAGGATTCTCCAGACGTTTGGTGAACAACTAGGCGCTGGAGGAAACTCTCAGCATGACGCCAAGATAAAATGGGCCAAGAATTTCCTGGCCAAAAATAATTTGAAGACCAGCCAAGACTCAACGTCGAAGCGACAAAGGTCTATGGAAGGTAGTGTTTCACTACCTAAACGCCCCAAAGTGCTAAACACCAGCACTTCTCTTGACCCTCGCAAGGCAAAAATGTCCTTCAGTGACGTTCTGAAGGACAAAATGGTAGTCGCGATTATCGACAAAAGTGATGTAGATGGCACGATCTCTGCCGAGAACTGGACTTTGGCCAAAGGACAGCTGGCCTTCAGTTTTGTCGAGATCATGTCTGACAATCCGGGACCACCGCCCATCACAAAAGATGGCGGCTGGCATCAGGGACACATCAAGTTGATGGTCTGTGATGATCAGAGGTCGTGCGACCTACTGACGCTGGCGGTCGGCCGACTTGGAGAGGTCTGGCCTGGTGCTAAGCTGGAGGTTGTAGCAAAGGAGGATATTCCTTGCAGACCAAGAGCTCGCATCACGGTTCCGGCCATATTCAAGGAAGCCGACCACGTATTGAAGGTAATCCGGCTCTCCAATCCAACCCTTCCTACTCACAACTGGAAGGTTGCGAAATTGGAGGATCCAAAGGGACCCTGCAAGGGTGCAATTGTAATCATCAATGCAGAGTCCCTTTCTCCTCTGGCGCAGTCAAAAGGTGTGATTAGGTTTGGGTTCGATGAAATTACGCTGAGGGTCTATAAAAAAGATGGGGTCGAGGCACAAACCCTTCCCCCTCCCCCACCCACACAAGCGGAAACTGCTGCTGGGGAACCTGGTGCATCGGTCACACTTCCTTCATTGGAAGACGATGCAGCTCAGGTATCCCCAGTAACAGAGGAAGCTCCTTACACCGACCAAGGTTTTTCCACAATGGAGGCCGAGGTCTACGACAGCGGAGATGAGGACATTCTTTTAGAATCGTCCTCTGATATGGATGACTCCGACATTACTGTGTTGGAGGCTGATCGGGAGTGCAGTAGCAAAAATGCTGCGGTTACTCCAGATTAACCTCCAACACTCCATAAAGGCTTCGGCCTCCCTTCTTCTTCGCCTATCCAGCAGCGATGAAGATATTGTCCTGATTCAAGAACCCTGGATTGTTAAATCCATTGTTCGAGGAATCAGGACTCCCAGATACTGCGTGCTGTATGCATCAGGTGAGGATGAACCCAGATCTTGCATATTAGTAAAACGCAGCCTAAATGTATATTTACTCCCTAATTTCAGCGATCGAGATATCACCGCCGCAAGTCTGGAAACAGCCAGAGGAACGTTCTGGCTGGCGTCGGCGTATCTTGGCCACGACCATCTTGGCCCTCTCCCGGGTGACACTCTGGAGAGATTGATAACTGAAGCACAAAGGCTCAACATCGGCCTCATCATCGGTAGTGACGCTAACGCCCACCATACAGTATGGGGTAGCACGGATATAAACGACAGAGGTGAGTCTCTTTTCGACTATATTCTAAACACTAACCTACTCGTAAGTAACGTTGGTAATGAGCCAACCTTTATTACTAAAAATCGACAAGAAGTTTTAGATATAACTCTTGTCTCCGACTTCATTAATAATAATATTTTGAACTGGAAGGTATCTAAAGATCACTCCTTTTCTGATCATAGATACATCCAGTTTGACTTTATAAATGAATCACCTTGCCAACCGATCTTTCGAAATCTGAAAAGAACAAATTGGCCAAAATACAAGAGAACGTTAAATAGTTTAGTAAAACCTGAACTTTTTAATACTCCCTCCAACATTGAAGATCTTGACGACAAAGTCAATAATCTAACATTAGCCCTAAACAAAGCTCTAGACACTGCATGCCCTCTAATCCAAGTAAGAGGTAAAAAGAAGCCACACTGGTGGAACTCAGGGCTGGATCCACTTCGAAAAGAATGCAGAAAACTCTTTAACAGAGCGAAAGCTTCTAGAGACATGTCAGACTGGGATTCATATAAAGAATCACTGAAGATTTATAAAAAAGAACTGAGGAAAACCAAACGATCGTCTTGGAGAAACTTCTGTAGCAACGTGGAAGATTGCTCCGAAGCATCCAGGCTGCGCAAAATCCTCTCCAAAAATCCAATCATGCCAAGCTGCTTGAAAAACGCCTCTGGCCTCTGGACCAATTCAAGCGAAGAATCGCTCAACTTGCTACTAGACGTTCACTTTCCTGGTAGCTCTAATATTATTAATAACATTGCACCTAATAATGGTGACAATATATTACATCCCCCACAAGGTCTAGTCACTAGGGAAAAACTCAAATGGGCTATTAACAGCTTTAAGCCATATAAATCTGCTGGTCCGGATGGTGTAATTCCAGCCGAACTGCAAGAAAATGCAAGTTTTCTAATACCCATCCTAGAAAACATATTCAAGGGATGCCTTAAATTGGCATACATCCCGATGTCTTGGAGACAAGTTAAAGTTGTTTTTATTCCAAAAGCCGGAAAATCCAGCCACGTTAACCCTAAAGACCTAAGACCTATCAGCTTATCATCATTCCTTCTCAAAACTTTTGAACGTTTGATCGATATCCACCTAAGGGCAAGTATTGATAAGTCCCTCCTTTCAAAGGCTCAACACGCCTACAACAAAGGGAAATCAGTTGAAACGGCTCTGCACAGTATAGTACGTACAATCGAATATTCCCTCCATCATAAAGAGTACACCTTAGTTGCCTTCTTAGATATAGAAGGTGCATTTAACAATGTCGACACATCTGCAATTGCACGTGTATTGACATCTCTGAAGGTAGATAAGTCGATCAGCGAATTGATTAATCAAATGCTGATAAGCAGGATTATCAATTCAAAACTGGGCGATTTTACTACTCAAAGGGGTGTCAGTAGAGGTACGCCACAAGGTGGTGTCCTATCCCCTCTCCTCTGGAACTTAGTAATAAATGAATTACTAATTACTCTAGAAAGAGAGGGATATAGAGTGTTTGCCTATGCGGACGATGTTGCTATTGCGGTAACGGGTAAACACCCCAATATACTAAAGGACCTCTTACAAAACGCTTTAAATAAGCTCACCAGATGGGCTAATCGGTGTGGACTAGGCGTTAACCCACAAAAAACCGACCTTGTCCTCTTCACAAGGAAATACAAAGTCCCACACATTGACCCTCCCCTCATAAACGGTGTACCACTTAAATTTTCTGAACAAGCAAAATACTTGGGTCTCATTTTAGATAAGAAATTAAGTTGGAAACCTAATATTCAAGAGAGAATAAACAAGGCCACAGTAGCCCTGTTCTCCTGTAAAAAGGCCATTGGTAATAAATGGGGCCTACAGCCCCGTATTACACACTGGCTATACATCTCGGTCATAAGACCGATCCTTACTTATGGAGTAGCGGTATGGTGGACGGCGCTAGATACAGCGACAAATCGCGATAAACTCAGCAAAGTCCAACGAACAGCCTGCCTGTGTATGGGAGGAGCACTTCGCTCCACCCCCTCCGCCTCACTAGATGTTCTGTTCCATCTAATACCGCTGGACATTTTCAGCAAGCAAACGGCCGCTAACACTGCCATACGGCTTCAAGCCTCCTCTCTGTGGATCAATAATGGAATTGGCCACACCACTATTTTGAACTCGTTCAGAACTATAAACAGTAATATTGACTACACCATACCCCATCCTCAGTTTAATAACTATAGCTTCAAAGTGACTATACCTCCCAGGTCTTCTTGGGAGAATACATCATTTTTGAACGATGGTCCTATAAACTTCTATACAGACGGATCAAAAACGGAGGATGGGGTTGGTGGAGGCGTATACTCAGATAGACTAAACTTAAGTCTCTCCTTTCGTCTACCCGATCATTGTAGCGTGTTCCAAGCTGAAATCCTGGCTATAAAAGAAGTCCTATCCTGGCTTAGAGAAAACGTTATATCATCTAATGATATACGCATCTTCTCGGATAGCCAAGCCGCGTTAAAGTCCCTAGACTCTGTCTCCACAAACTCACTAACAGCCCTAAATTGTCGATCATCTCTTACGGAGATGGCTACACAGTTCAACATTCACCTTCTCTGGGTGCCGGGCCATAGAGACATTCCAGGAAATTGCAAAGCTGACGAACTTGCAAAAAGCGGAACAACTTTACCTCTGCTGGCTCATAATGCTAACATAGGTATCCCTCTAGCTACATGTAAACTTATGCTAAAGCAAGATACCATAGAGAAAGCAAACCTCAGGTGGAATAACACCACCACCTGTGTCGCAACAAAACTAATTTGGCCTATTCTTAGTGCCAGGCGCTCAAAACAATTAATCTCTCTGAGTAGATTGCACATTAGCTACGTTATAGGTGTCCTGACTGGGCACTGCTTAATAGGAAGGCATGCTATTCGACTTGGAGCCCCTGCAAATGATTTTTGTAGGAGTTGCTTGGACGAAGAAGAAGAGGAGACAATCTCTCATCTTCTGTGCACATGCCCTGCCTTATCACACAGACGTAGAATCCACCTTGGAGACTACTACTTTAACGATACCAGCGATCTAAAAAATTCAGACATTACTTGTCTCCTACGCTTCATTCGAAGCTCCAATTGGTTCAACGAGTTAAGCTGATTAACTGATCCATGTGGTATCACAATGGACCATACTTTGGTCTAAGTGTGTTGGATGCCCCAACCAACAGCCACTTTAACCTAACCTAACCTAACCTTCAACCTTCATGCTCCACTTGTTACTAAGCAAGCTAGTAAGAAAGACCAGCCGTGGTTTAGCAACTATATTAAGGATCAAATAAGGGAACCAAATTTTGCATATAAACGATTGAAAATCTTTAGGCTTGAAGCATTGCGTAATGAATACAAAATTTTAAGAAATAGAGTAATATGTCTTATTCGGGAAGCAAAGCAACAGTTATATGCTCCAAAACTTAATCCTTCTTTAGCAAAAGACAAACTGTGGAAGAATTTAAAGGAAATAGGTGTAGGCAAGCAAATAAGCAACAAGAATATTTCTATCGATTGTAACGAGCTTAATAATAAATTTGTTACCTTGAACTCGTCAGGTGTTGAAACCCGAACCTATGAGTTGACAGATATGATAAATAATGGTTCATCTTTGACTAATTTTTGCTTCTTGCCTGTTAATGACTACGATGTTCTGGATAGTGTTCTAGGTGTTCTATCTAACTCTATTGGAACTGATGGCATCCATCCGGTTTTTCTTAAAGCCATTTTTCCGTATATAGTCAAATACATAACCTACATTTTTAATAGTATACTTATGACAAGTACTTTCCCTTCTATTTGGAAGCAGGCGAAGATAATACCAAATCCCAAAAATCGTGATGGAGATGATTATCGACCTATAGCTATATTACCTTTTCTTTCGAAGGTTTTGGAGAAACTGATAAATAACCAAATAAGAATTTTTCTCACAAGTAATAAATTGATGTGTATCAATCAATCAGGCTTTCGCACTAAGCTTTAATAGACGTCGTTGAAAATATCAGAAATGAATTAGATAATGATAAAGTGACTATATTAACGCTTCTTGACTTTTCAAAGGCATTTGATACCGTCAACCATTTTATACTTTGTGAAAAACTTAAAGATCAATTTCATTTCTCTTTTGCATCTGTTATTCTCTGTGCTATCGAGTTCGTCGATTCTGCCAAAAATCTTGGGCTTACATTTAATAAAACACTAAGAACACAAGCGAAAACTCAAAGTTGCATTCAACAGTATCACGCGTTATGTTTATGGTCTCAGGAGATATGACCACATCTCAAGTTTTTCTAAGTCAATCTATGGCATTTCACTCGATAATCTCTTTAAAGTAAGAACTTTAACCATGCTTCACAATATCATACAATCACATCAACCTGAATAGGTACTTATAACGGGTGATTTTTTAAGAGCTTGAGAACTTTTTTTAAAAAAAAAACGCATAAAATTTGCAAAATCTCATCGATTCTTTATTTGAAACGTTAGATTGGTCCATGACATTTACTTTTTGAAGATAATTTCATTTAAATGTTGACCGCGGCTGCGTTTTAGGTGGTCCATTCGGAAAGTCCAATTTTGGGTAACTTTTTCGAGCATTTCGGCCGGAATAGCCCGAATTTCTTCGGAAATGTTGTCTTCCAAAGCTGGAATAGTTGCTGGCTTATTTGTGTAGACTTTAGACTTGACGTAGCCCCACAAAAAATAGTCTAAAGGCGTCAAATCGCATGATCTTGGTGGCCAACTTACCGGTCCATTCCTTGAGATGAATTGTTCTCCGAAGTTTTCCCTCAAAATGGCCATAGAATCGCGAGCTGTGTGGCATGTAGCGCCATCTTGTTGAAACCACATGTCAACCAAGTTCAGTTCTTCCATTTTTGGCAACAAAAAGTTTGTTAGCATTGAACGATAGCGATCGCCATTCACCGTAACGTTGCGTCCAACAGCATCTTTGAAAAAATACGGTCCAATGATTCCACCAGCGTACAAACCACACCAAACAGTACATTTTTCGGGATGCATGGGCAGTTCTTGAACGGCTTCTGGTTGCTCTTCACTCCAAATGCGGCAATTTTGCTTATTTACGAGCCATTCAACCAGAAATGAGCCTCATCGCTGAACAAAATTTGTCATTTTCGAACATTTCGAACCGAACACTGATTTTGGTAATAAAATTCAATGATTTGCAAGCGTTGCTCGTTAGTAAGTCTATTCATGATGAAATGTCAAAGTATACTGAGCATCTTTCTCTTTGACACCATGTCTGAAATCCCGCGTGATCTGTCAAATACTAATGCATGAAAATCCTAACCTCAAAAAAATCACCCATTATAATAAATTTATTTTAATTTAATTTATTTATAATTCGTTAAATACTAACGTTAACAATTCTTAATACTTAAAATCTAAAAACTTAAACTAGACTGTTGAAAAAAACTAATTTGCAATTTATACTTTTTATATTATCATTTGGTGAATTAATACAAGAGTAAAATTTATTATAGATGTCAATTAATTGATTTAAGGGGCTATGTACACCATAGTTTAATCTGCTAAAATTAGTATTCAATGGTTTCTGGAGTCTTATACTTGAACGACTAAAACTAAAGTTTAAACTACCAACAACTGATGGTGATGAAATTTGTCCGTTTATTATTGCAACAATAAAACAAAACTGCAAGTACATCTTATGATTTGTCAAAGAAGGAAGATTTATAACAGAAAGTCTTTGTGAATAAGGCGGTAATGTATGAATATCATGAAACCACGGAAGGGATCGTAGACAAAAACGCAAAAATCTTTTCTGAATGGCTTCGAGTCTTGTGACGTGTACGGCGTAGTAAGGTGACCATACTGTACAAGCATATTCCAGGACTGGTCTCACAAATGAAACAAAAAGTAATTTTAAAACATATGGATCACGGAAATCACGGTCAATTCTCTTAATAAAACCCAGAACTCTATTTGCTTTTTTAACTATGAAGTTAATATGTTCATTGAATGTTAGTTTAGGATCTAAGACAACACCCAAGTCAGAAAATACATATACTCTACTTAAAGGACAAGAATCAAACATGTAACTAAAAACGATTGGAACTTTTTTGCGTGTAAAACTCATGGTTTTACATTTGTCAACATTTAAAACAAGACGATTATTATTGCACCATTCCCTGAATAATATTAAGTCTTCTTGCAAGAGAAGACAGTCAGATGTAGAGTTAATTTTTTTAAAAAATTTAATGTCATCAGCATATATTAGGACAACCAAATCATTTATAAATAAAACAAATAGAATAGGACCAAGGTGACTACCCTGGGGGACACCAGAATTCACAACAAATGAACTTGAAAACTCATTACTAAAGTTAACACTATAACGTCTATCTTGCAAATATGAGGAGATCCAGTTTATGAAACAATCGTTAAAACCTTGCTTGATAGTTTTAAAAGTAATGTTTTATGACACAATTTATCAAATGCCTTGCTGAAATCAGTAAAGACACAATTTACTTGTTCACGTTTTTCAAAAACATCTAAACAAAAGGACGTTAAGTTAAACAGATTAGTAACAGTTGAACGCTTTTTAACAAAACCATGCTGGTTATCACAGATAATTGAACTACAGTGAAAAGAAAGGACGCTACATACGATTGACTCAAATAGTTTATGTATCACAGATAGTTTAGCAATAGGTCGGTAGTTCATTATTTCGTTTTTAGGACCTTTTTTGTGTACAGGTATTATGAAGGAGCTCTTCCAGATAAAAGGAAACAGCGAGTTACTTAAAGACGTGTTGAACGTAGAAGTTATCGTCGTCAATTTGAATCCAATTGAGATTGGGTAAATTAAAATCACCAACAACCAGTACTTCGTCTTCAGGTTCCAAAAGGATATAAATTCCTTTCTATACAGTTGTTTAGTTTTTCATAAACCTCGTTCTTGGAGCTTGGAGGTATATATGCTGTTACAATAAATAAATGTCCTGTTACCATTTTATTTTTTAAGCATAGTATTTAGTCTGTTGATCGAAAGTCGTCAATCAGGTAACCAGTGAGAGTATTGTTGATATTTTTTATGACGTCTCGAACAATATTCTTTTCGGCGATCGGGTCGCATTCATCACAAAAGTAGAAAAAAGATTTTCTCTTAGCAAAAAGTTTTATGCAACTGAACGGGGCGTCAATGCAAAGTACATGAAAAACTCTTCGACAATTACCGCTACACATAACGGAGTCGATCATGTAATCAGAGATGGTATTACAAGCACCACAATTAGCCATAAAAAAAATCGATGTTAATATTTTTAGTTTGTATGCCGTGTTATGTGTTTGTTTATAAATTAAGTTTTAAATTAATTTTAAATATTGATTTAAAATTTTTGATTGTTAGTGTACGCAGAAAATATACAAATTTAATTTTAGTACATACACAAACCAAAAAGTGAGGATGTCGATAGTGTAGTTAATCAATGATAACGTCGGATTAGTAGTCATAAACAAATGACAGGTACTATGTAAAGATGTTTGTTGTATTTTTGCTAATCATAACAATATTGTCAAAATCATCTGGAGATTTATGCAATAATTTCAAACAGCAGCAGCTTCATCCAAAACAATAGCCCAGATGGAGAAAGTCGTCGGTGATATGAAATTATAACAAAATTGTATGGCTTTGGATACAATGCAGTCTCTTATGCTTCAATGGCAGAACATATACATAAATGTCACTCACCAGGAAAGACTTTAGTTGAATTTATTAGCGGGGCCAAAACGGAGTATATACATACATAGATGGGAGCAGCAACAGACTCTTTGTTTATGCACTATGTATATGAAGGTTGCGGTTTCGTATATTCGTAGAGCTTCGTTGGGACCTCTATCCCGTGCCTTGTAACTGGAGGAAGAGAGTAATGTTTTCGATTTTGTTTTTTCTAATTTTTACTCAAGTTAATACATAATTTTTGCACTATACAATGTTTTATTTGAATTGTACACTTTACGCGTTCTGTAAGATCATGCGACCTTATCTAAGTACGTTACTCATTCCTTGTATCTGAGCGCCAGTTTTATGTGCATTCTATTCGTTTGTGGAACTCCCTCCCTCGCTCTGTTAAAATTATAAGCAGCCCGACCATCTTTGGAAAAATGCTAAGAGAATTTATTCTTCTCCTAGTTCTGTGCTTATTTGATGATGATGATGATGGTGATCGTTATGATGATGAATTTTAAATTTAAATTTTTTAGATAATTTCGAATGTACATACTTACATATATGTATTACTTTTTTTTTATAACTTATACCTACATAATTGATTTTGTTTTGTTAATCTGTTTAATGCATACATAATATCTTTGTATATATAATCCACTTCATATACAAAGATATTACTATTCCACTTCATATACAAAGTCCATACAATGCACATACATAAATATAAATTGATATGTTTGTATTGCAATTGTATATGTATGTAGGTAACTTTCAAAGAGGAAAAGTATAGCATTCAGGAACAAGGACCATGGAATGATGATGCATTCTATTGAATGATAGTTCCTGTCGAACTCCGTGTGTTTGGGTTCCTGTTTGTGAATCTTCATATATGTATCTATAAACCAGATAGAGGGTAAAAGGAATAAGGCAGGGAATCAAGCAAGAGAAAACGAAAAAAAGTATTAAGTGAACTATTGCATTTATTGAAAACCCTCGAAGAAAATATACGGGTGGAATTTTGACAGATTTTCGTTTTGCCATAGAAAACTGTTTTTATTTTTTTATAGGAGAGATAAGAAAACATTTGAATGGTCGTTGCATGACATCATGGAGACAGATTGAGTCACTTAAATTGAACGAGTTATCGGAGCTTAGGGGAGGTTTTTGTTTTGGTTTAGTGATTGTTGTTTGACATATTTTGAAACGGTTACTGATTTATTGATATTTTATGTTATTACAGACATATTAATAAGGTACATTTTTCTGTTGAAATTAAAGGCTTATATATGAGTTTTGATTTTCAGTGCATTTATGTTTGATGTTGTTAAAAAAACAGTTAGTTCTCTTTCTATATTTAAAAGTAGTAATATTATTTTCGGCTATATGTAACAAAAACGTTTTCATTTTGATACTATTCTCCCATTCTACAGAAATCTCATTATAGAAACATTTTCCACTTCCAAGGTAATTTTATTTAGCAAGAAAAAAAAAACCTTACTATTATTAATGGCTTAGAAATTACCCCTTTTTGAATTATTTCTTAAATTTGTACAATGAATTGTATAAAATTTGTATATAGAAAATCTTAGGGGTTTGATTCTGCTGTTGTTAAGTTAAAGTTACTCTTAAAGGGAAAATTTTCAACTCCTTTATAAATGTCGGTCGCCATGCATGCCGCCGCCGCCGCCGCCGCCGTTAACGTTATCTCAGTCTCACACAGTTGTATTCAAAGTGTGTTTGTTTCTAAAAAGTAATCCTTCCTAATGCAAGACATTTTTCATTTTTAATTCTTAGCAATGGTTTTATCATGATTACAATCCTTAATGTTCAAATCTTTTGCGCTTTAATACTTGTTGCATTTTCATTTAAGACTTATTTAATTTTAAATATTATGATTTATGTATAAAATGTACTTTTAGGAATTTTTTCATTATAAGTTAATACGTTAAGGGCTATTGTATAGAGCCACTCTAAAAATCAAGAAAAAGTTGACATTACATAGATACTTTTGAGGTGTCAAAACTTTGGTGTTCCATAATTATCCTTGTTTAAATGTAAAGAGGTAGATCTTTTAAGCATTAAAATGGGAAAGTATACGTTTTTTGAAAGCCAGAACTCTATAATTTAAAATCAATTTTAAATAAAGTTGTTTCATTCAATAGTTTTTGAAATAGTTATGAAAAAAAGTTTAAAAAGCCATTATAAGTATTATTTTTTTCATGACTATGGATATCGATGAAAAATAATTGATGCAGATAATTGCTCCAATTATTTTTTTATTAAGCACTGAAAACTACTTGTATTTATGTCTTTTAGTTTTTGAAATAATTGAAGAATAGTAGAACTATACTTCTTTCCTTAAACCCACCCCAAAGCTTATGGTGAGGCTTAGCAGGGATATTGCAGGGGTGTTGCGGGCATCTCACTGCTTGAATCGAAAATTTCATATATGTATACCTTTGTGATTTGAGTATAGCTAATTCATTTTTTCCTTTATTTTTCATTTTTGCGATGCATGGTTAAAACTACTTTTTTAAGAGTTTTTTTTTGGTAATGATGAGTTCAACTTTGTGAGTCAAGCAATTCATTTATCGTAACCCAAAATGCATAAAGAAGAGGTAGAATTGCATTCCGCGTCTCAATCAGGTAATTTTTAAGTAGGCCAGGAGTTAGTAAGAAATAGTCACGTCAATTTTCAATGCGTTTAAGGTATATGAGTCTCAGTGAAATCATCGTTCAAATTAGTGTCACTGTGGATTTCGTTAACTTTGATGGTCAAAAGAGGAGGTTGTTTTGGCGGTAACACATCTTCAAGGTGTCCACTGCCAACTCCGGGAGGGTCGAAGTCTTTAGTTACAGGCCCACACTTTTCCATCAATCAAATATGAATATACTTTTTTTACATGTAGTAAAAATTCTATTATTGTGTTAGACGTTAGATTGGTTTCATCAACATATTCGCTTGGTTGCTGTGGTTCGCTACTTCATAACCCGCAGAACTAGAGAACATTTTTTCGGTACAGAAATGACTATTTTTGGTTTGACCAAGTACCTAACTGTACATTTAGAAAAAAGAGATTGAGTATCAATTTTTGTAACGATGGTATGTCTATCCTCGCCCATACAGCCCAAACCATTGGGCATTTAAACAACGGTAATTAAAAAATACAGGTACATTTTTAAATCTTAAAATATAGGATTTATATAAGTAAGTTCGTGCAGTCGTGCATTTTATTTTGCGCGCACTCAAGGGGTTATGATACCCTTATAATTATTAAACACATTGAGAGCTTCTTATGTACCTACTTGAAAATGAAAATTACATCATAACTGATCCTTCGGTGATGCAGGATGCAGCTCTCTATTTAGAATTCCTTGTACAATCATTAATAATTCTCAATTCATAAACAGAAAAGTAGCAACTTTAACCCAATAGGTACCTACCAAACCCAATGGCTTTCAAAGTCTAGTTTAACTTTTTGCTATTTCTTCTAAAACTAATTTTTTTATCCACGAAACATTCTTCACTTGCCGTTGCCCTCTACCCCCCTTTTGCATTACTTCCTCCACAACCAGGGTGTATAAATGAAATCGAAGGCAAAGACACAAAAAATGAAACAAATGTATGATACGTACCTAGCAGCTCCCATTCACCATTTAGAACGTAGCTACTGATATCTCCTCCGGTTTCATCTTGCAATTGTAAATCCAACTATAAAACAAAGAAACGCAAATAAAGATAAAAACTAGAGAGAGCTAGAGCCATGAGTATTACATCCATTAAGAAAGAGCGAGATAGACAAACACACACACGGACAAAAATGTACACATAGACATACCTGAAAACCGTCGTAGGTCCAGCTGCCAAATTTCATTTCGCAACGTTGGTCATCGAACGGAAACCATGTAATGTCGATTTTGCATGTCGATTTGAATATGCCAGGCGGCACATACAGACACGATCCATTGCTGCGTACAACAACATTCGTTTGATATGTCCCATCGAAACCCTCGTCCGCACTATTGTACATCAGGACATCCGGTTTCCATATCCGATGCGGAGGTATGCGTAGGTCCTTCACACCGCCATAGTCTGATGTGTTCCATCTAAGATTCATATCGTTCCATTCCTGTTGGAGTTCGGAACATCGTTTCAGGTTTGATCCAAACGTTATATTATGGACCCACCAAAGAGCACCAACGCACAAAATGGTTTTGAAAGTTTGCATATGTTAAAATATGTTAGTGGCATAAGCAGTGTTATTGAGATAATGGGTAAAAGTTTGAAGGATGTGTTTTTTCGTGTTTTACAGTTCGTTGATTTCCATATTCGATGACGTTTGAGGTAGTTGTGTTGTAATTTTATATTTCACATTCGTCGTTGTTGTTGTTGTTAGTGTCGTTGTGATAAATGATGACATAAAAATACACATGGGAAAAATGCATATATTAAAAAAAGGAAAACGAAAATGCGTATATAGGAAGAAATAACAAACAAAAAAAAGGAATACAGAGTATGTTTATTATTTTATGTCCATGATTTATTAAGTTTCTTTTACTGTGGTGGAGAATTTTGTTTGTCCTTTTGTGTATGTACTCCATTCCTACTATCACCATTCATTGCATAGGTGTAGTTTACTGAATCCAGATCCTTAACTATGTACATATATATATATATATATATGTTGTCGCTATTGTTTGTTTTTTATTGTGATTTATATTATTTCAGAGAGAATTTGTGTATTTAATATACATATATATTATATCGAATAAGATTGTGGGAGAATTTCATGTTAAATAAAAGAAATATTGACACTTACCAGTTTTAGCCAGACATTTGTGACAAGCAATTGGTTTTTTTCATCCTGCAAAAAGATACAAATGCAAAATTAATGCTATATTTTAGTGTAAATAATAAAAGTCTGCAGTGTAAGGATAGTTAATGGTAGACATACTATATGTATGTGTATATGTATATAAAATGTTGTTATGGTTAGGTCGACAAATTAAATTATGCATTTTTGTTTTTTTGAATAACATTATACGCTGTTTGTAGAATTCCAATAGGCTCGCAAAGAAAACTTTAAATTTGTTCTTTTTTTTTTATTGCGTATACGCCAAAGTGTTTTCATTGTACTTTGAAATTCAATAATTTACTTTGCTGTTGAAGCTATACAAAACTTCGATAATGATGATAAAGACAAATTTAAAAAAATGTTTTAAATCATTTTAGGCGCCATTTTACGCACTTATGTAAAATTATTAAGAACTTCATCTATCAAAAATAATGACTCAATTTTGCAATCAAAATAATCAAACTTAAACTACATTATGTGTGGTTAAAAATAATTTCAAAAACCGATTGCAAAAATTCCCTTTTTCAAATTTCATTGGTAATAAAAAGCAATCAACACGACTTATTTCTATTAATTTTATTTTTGTATTTATGAATGGAAATAAGGACAAGCGAAAAATTCTTAAACTTCTCGTACTTGCACAGGGTAAGGCGAAACTCTTGACGAAATAAATGGTCGTTTGAGTAATAATATGAGCAACTGATTATAAATGGTATACAAGGATGACTTCTTTTTTGCTTATACATTTTTTTTAATGCTCGTATCTACCTATACACACTAATATATGGACGTATACAAAACCTCGCAGATTCTCATATACTAAAGACGAAGAAAACTACATACAATTAAAATTTATTAATTTAATAACCCACATTCTCTTCCTTTTATAAGAAATGAGAAATAAGAGAAAAATAAAATACTATAACACGAACGAGGAAAACTCGCCTACCAACTGCGGAATTAACCTAATTTTCTTTCCCAAAACGGAAAAGTCATCTAATTCATGAAAAAAGAAGGGTGCACAAAAAAAGATGTTGTGTCCTTTAATTGTTCAATGGGATCATCAATGGGTCCTACTATACCAAAAGGGATTATGTATATCTATTAAAAAAAAACGATATATGTAACTGCACTGCATTACGAAAGTCGATTGCATAGTTTTTACGTTATTAAATCAGTGGACGGATTTTTATGAACCTTTACGTTACTTTGCAAAATCAATCCAACCACGAAACAGAAAATTTTATTGATATGATTTAGCTTGTGAGTTTTTTGTTTGGCTGTCATATGTGGTATAGTCAGTTTTTTTTGTAGAAATTAAAAACAAAATTGCTGAAATTCGAATATTGTATTAAAAATCTTCCTTCCATAAGCGTGTTTGGTTGCTCTAGGTACATATAAGACAAATTAGGTTGCGTACTAGATACATGATCCGATTTTAAATTTAAAGTTCTTCTTTTCACCAATAATAGGCAGAGTTGGCTGATCTCTCACAGGATAGCGTTAAAGATATATTAATACTGACTTATAAAAACTGTTAGCTTTTAAATCAATCAATATTCCAAAAATGCTAGAGAAAAAAATAAAGGGTTGTAGTCGGTAATACCTGAAAAAATCTAATGAATTTGGCGGTTGCCATGATGCTTTCAGACCTCGGGATCGGAAACATGGATTATTTATAAGACCAATGTAACAAAAATACAAACAAAAATATTTTTGAATATTTAATTTTAATTAATTTAATTTCGAAGCTTTTCTTTTGATAGCCAGCGTGGTAAGCCATTTATTTGACTATTTGCAAACACATACGTCAATGGACAGTTCTCTAGTTTTCTCTTTTGTGACAGGAAACCCATAAAACACAGAAGCAGAATATTTGTTCAACAATTAACAGTGGTAAAGTTTTCTAACTCTGAATGCATCAGTTGTGTTGTCAGACAACTGAATTCTTTTTCTGCGCTTTATTTATCCCAACACGTTCTTTCTTCATGTCCATTCTTGTTACAAAATGAAGCTTGTTGAATGAAATGAAGCTTACTGTGGCTGTTCTAGCTTTTAAGTAGTTTTAAGTAATTTTAAGTAGTATTTTTATAGTTTTATATAAAATAAAAAATAATGATAAAGATACCATTTTTTTTTTAATGTTCTTGGTTTTAGGTTAAGTTATTGTTATTTAGTATTAAAATTGTTTTTAGGCTGAAAGGCAGTAGTTATTAGATAATGGATTAAGTTTTTGAAATTCACGCTACCTATTTAAGAATTTTGTCTAGCTTTAAGGCATATTTTTTTTTGAAACTTAAAAGTAATTTGCCTTTAAATCGCCGCTTTTACCACAATCAAATTAGATTTTCATGATGATGATGATGATGATGATGATGATGATGATGATGATGATGATGATGATGATGATGATGATGATGATGATGATGATGATGATGATGATGATGATGATGATGATGATGATGATGATGATGATGATGATGATGATGATGATGATGATGATGATGATGATGATGATGATGATGATGATGATGATGATGATGATGATGATGATGATGATGATGATGATGATGATGATGATGATGATGATGATGATGATGATGATGATGATGATGATGATGATGATGATGATGATGATGATGATGATGATGATGATGATGATGATGATGATGATGATGATGATGATGATGATGATGATGATGATGATGATGATGATGATGATGATGATGATGATGATGATGATGATGATGATGATGATGATGATGATGATGATGATGATGATGATGATGATGATGATGATGATGATGATGATGATGATGATGATGATGATGATGATGATGATGATGATGATGATGATGATGATGATGATGATGATGATGATGATGATGATGATGATGATGATGATGATGATGATGATGATGATGATGATGATGATGATGATGATGATGATGATGATGATGATGATGATGATGATGATGATGATGATGATGATGATGATGATGATGATGATGATGATGATGATGATGATGATGATGATGATGATGATGATGATGATGATGATGATGATGATGATGATGATGATGATGATGATGATGATGATGATGATGATGATGATGATGATGATGATGATGATGATGATGATGATGATGATGATGATGATGATGATGATGATGATGATGATGATGATGATGATGATGATGATGATGATGATGATGATGATGATGATGATGATGATGATGATGATGATGATGATGATGATGATGATGATGATGATGATGATGATGATGATGATGATGATGATGATGATGATGATGATGATGATGATGATGATGATGATGATGATGATGATGATGATGATGATGATGATGATGATGATGATGATGATGATGATGATGATGATGATGATGATGATGATGATGATGATGATGATGATGATGATGATGATGATGATGATGATGATGATGATGATGATGATGATGATGATGATGATGATGATGATGATGATGATGATGATGATGATGATGATGATGATGATGATGATGATGATGATGATGATGATGATGATGATGATGATGATGATGATGATGATGATGATGATGATGATGATGATGATGATGATGATGATGATGATGATGATGATGATGATGATGATGATGATGATGATGATGATGATGATGATGATGATGATGATGATGATGATGATGATGATGATGATGATGATGATGATGATGATGATGATGATGATGATGATGATGATGATGATGATGATGATGATGATGATGATGATGATGATGATGATGATGATGATGATGATGATGATGATGATGATGATGATGATGATGATGATGATGATGATGATGATGATGATGATGATGATGATGATGATGATGATGATGATGATGATGATGATGATGATGATGATGATGATGATGATGATGATGATGATGATGATGATGATGATGATGATGATGATGATGATGATGATGATGATGATGATGATGATGATGATGATGATGATGATGATGATGATGATGATGATGATGATGATGATGATGATGATGATGATGATGATGATGATGATGATGATGATGATGATGATGATGATGATGATGATGATGATGATGATGATGATGATGATGATGATGATGATGATGATGATGATGATGATGATGATGATGATGATGATGATGATGATGATGATGATGATGATGATGATGATGATGATGATGATGATGATGATGATGATGATGATGATGATGATGATGATGATGATGATGATGATGATGATGATGATGATGATGATGATGATGATGATGATGATGATGATGATGATGATGATGATGATGATGATGATGATGATGATGATGATGATGATGATGATGATGATGATGATGATGATGATGATGATGATGATGATGATGATGATGATGATGATGATGATGATGATGATGATGATGATGATGATGATGATGATGATGATGATGATGATGATGATGATGATGATGATG